>JARHVA010005932.1:0-600000 GCA_037957365.1 Torreya grandis
AAATCCATAGACCCCAATGGAATTATGAAGGTGTTCCTCATAAGTAACTATGGAATTCAATTTATTTTTTTTCCTCTACATACTTGTAAAAGTAGTAGTTTATTCCCTCTTCATTGTCCCCATCTAAAATAACTACAAAAACATGCCCTACATTAGAAAATTGACAATTTTTTAATACATATATATATATATATATAAAACTCTTGAAAACATTAATAATTATAATATAAAAAAATATTTTGGTACTTGGTTTCATTGGATCAAATGCAAGGTTAAATTCATTTAATTATGTCATTTCTATAATATGTAGTGTTCTTAGAAGCTAATTTGTGTCAATTAACTTTAAGGTTTACAAATCCATTCATCCACCTACTCTTATGAATCACACTTGCTCTAAAAAATTCCCCACAGGCAAAACAAAAGCATGCCATATGTCTCATATGAACTATCCAAGAAACCTATGTTTGAGATACAAAATGAGTGTAACTTAATCTATCCTATTAATATAATATTTTTTTTAAATACTACTAATTTGTATTTTTCAATGAACTAAAAATATCTATGAATAGTAGATTTTTATTGAGCAACATGAGTCATTCTTTAGTACACTATTCAATAATGGATGTTATATCACTCAAATCAGCACTATTTTAGAACTTAAACCAATATCTTACAAGTTTTATTTTCACATAAGATCTTACACCACTATGTTCCCATAAATAAGTTGTATAAAGGTATTCACATACATCGTACTCAACCAATAGAACATCTATGTGTTTTTAACTGTAATATGCAATTATCTAACCAAATATAGTGTTGATTAAAAGTGATGTTTATGTTTTATCAAAAATTTGGATTAAGAGGTATTAATGTAATTAAGACAAAATAATTGATTAAAATAGACTATTTATAAATAAGAATTCACACAAAAATATAATTTGCAAATATATGAAATAGTTAGGGTTTTAACTAAAGACATGAAAAGAGCATGAGAACTTATCTATAATCTAGGTACACATTCATATAGATGACTGCAAACTAAATATGCCACTAATGAGATGCCTCTTGATCCATGAGAATGACTATTTTGATTAATTAATAAGTAGTCTATGGATTTGGATTGTTATGATCAATGGCCTTCCTTAGGGTGTGGTTTTTTCTACGTTGAATGTGAGATAAATATTAAAACCTCGTAAACTATGTGACACTACTTGTAAATGTATTTCAATCCATTGTAAATACATGATCTTATATTATAGTCTATATTGAACTTATCTTCTCCAAAAAACCCTATCAATGTCTTACACATAGATATAACACTTGGGGACAATGGGTATGAGGTTGAATCGAGTTTCCCATCATAAACACTTGTAATCAAGATTTTCCTGCATAGATATATTCCAAAGAGGGCCTCAAACTAGATATATTTCTCCCTTTCACTATGTATCTGTGACTGGATCATATCCATTATGAATATAAATTATATTTTTCCTAAGTCCCTCTTTATTCTAAGCATGTAATTTATATGTAATAATATAAACTTCAAATATATAAAATACATGCACCAAGCTTATTTTCATATGCTTTCATTAAATTGTGTTTGCTAGGTAGTTATGTGTGTGATATAAAATGCCTTTGAGGGATTTATAAATAGAATAATTATAATTCAAATGAAAAACCAACTCAAAAAGAATCAAATAGTCACAATAAGATACCCAAATGAAATATCACTCAAAAAAAGACCGTAAATGATGCTCGAATAATACTATGATTTCCAGAAAACCAGTAGGGTGTGTTCATCCATAATGAGTAGTTTTGTCTAGAAATAATAAAATGGTAAGATTAAATAATTAAAATAATAGGGATACCTATGATGCACATAGTAATTTGGATAACAGAATAACAATTTGTGAAATCCACATGATAACATGAATGTAAAGATAAGTGAAAAAGATATAGGACTAATGCAAGATGTGCCAATAAATTATTATTCTTTATTAGGATCTTATAGATGTAAATCCATGAAAAATCATGTTAATTGTGTTATTTAGTGAAATTATGGTATCTATATTTTCCCCTCTTTTATTATATTAATAATAAAATGAAATTACTATAAAAAAAAAAGAAAAATAAAAGCTATACCTAAGCTTCCATGTGTTACATATGTTTTGTTGTAATGGGTCCTATATGGTCAAACCATATAGAGATGATATGATCTTTAATCTTTCTCTCTTCTTAACTAGATAATTGAACAAGACCTGAAGTATTACTTTTGGAGATGAACCCAAATTTGGATTTCATGTTTATAATCTGAGTAAATCATTGTGGTATAAATATCCAAGATGAGTTTTCCCCCAATCCTTACTATTTAGATATGTGCCTAAAATTCAAAACATTGTTTAACTTCAATCCCACATAACTCAATATATTAGGTATTGGTGAAAATATTGGTTCAAAAACTAAATTAGTGACTACATATGGTTATAAGATTTATTCTAGTGAAATACTTGGTGAAAAAATTGGTGTAGATATAATTTAAACTAATTATAGAGTAAGAAACATAGATAATGACAATAATTTCCATTATTTATGTAGAATCTCATAAAAAAACTAAGAGATGAGATCATATACAACACACATGTCCACATTCTAGTAACTAAGCATACTAAGTCATATAATTTGAGTAAGAAATATGAATTCTAAGCAATAATTTGTAGTTATGCATATATATGTTGTTCACTAGCCCCATTATCATAGTCTATGTAAAATTAAGATAAGTTGTGCCAAATTTGAACATATGTAATGTACATGCCCCTATTCTTAGTGATTTGTATAAATATCTACCAAATCTGAATAAAAAATCTAGTTTACTTAAGGAAAAACATTATAGTGATTGTGATAGTCTTAAATAATTGTTTCTATGTAAAGTTGGATGATGTGCATTATTTTGAATAACAATGCATTTGTGTTACTATACATAAGGTGTGGACCTATTTGAATACAAAAATACTGATAAATTTTGATACCAATTAATCATGTTTTGAGTATATTATATCAATATACTTATAACTTATGTCATATTGTGCAAAATCTACGTATAATATAGACATAATATGTATCACATGTGCATAAAGAGAATGAAATTATAATGCACTGCATAAAAAATATATAAATTAAAGCATATTTTGAGCAAAACTAATATATACTAATAATCTACATAGTAAGTTAGTATAATCTGGGTCCAAATGTGACATGTAGTGAATATGAACTACGTCAAATACCATTAGTTTACTAAGTTTACATAAATGGTAACTTTGTATGGCCCCCTTTTGGTGAGAGAGATGAAATTAGTATAAATAGATTGAATAAACAATAATAGATAATGTATTTATAATTACTAACTTAGTTTACAATTTTTTAACATTTACTACTAATTTTTATTAGTATTAAAATATTTTATTGAATTTGGAAATTATATGAGTAGTCATAGAAAATAAGGAATTATTATACAAAAATAAAGTATGATCTAACAAAGTATCAAAAAATTTGAGGTGAGACAGAAACATAGTTAATATGAAAAAATCATGTAATCATCTTCAACATGAAAGAAATTTAGTTTGAAAAAGAGTTATGAATAACTATATATAAGTAATTATGTATGACATGTTATGCATTGTGATAATGTCAAGCCAGTATTATAGTAGTATGAGTTTTTTGACAATATATAGATAATTTTGAAATTCTAAAATTTATTATTCATTTGAATATTGAAAATATTTATATTTTTAAGCTCAAAGTTAGAACCTCAAAAATAAATGATTACTTATATTTAATATAAGGAGGTTGAGGTCCTGATCTTGGTGGAGGAGGATGTGAGACTAATGAGCATTAAAATCGATTCATAGTATATTTTTGAAATTTTCATTTGGTTATTTCTATTCATTTAAATTTTGAAAGTTGAGTCATGACATTATTATCGATGGGTCGATGAAATTTAGATTATGCATACTTTTTTCCATAAATCCCATTGACTTACCTAGTGTTATTGTCCTTTAGGTAGTAATAGTGTCATTTTTGGCTTATATTTCAAAATCAACCTTTATATGTTAAATATTATTGCCCTAAGATTTATATTTTATCATTTTTAATGTAAAATTCATGATTTTTGCTTTTTTTAAGATGATATTTAATGTAGAGAGTTCCAACATGGCCAGATGATGGTGAAAATGTGTACATTTCCTCTTTCTAATATCGATAAGAACATGATTAATAGGGTGGGTTTGAACTACGAGGGATGGTTAGATTTGATGTCATATGATGATTGCCTTGGCTAATATATGTCATGTTGATACATATACTTTTAGTTACCCACTGGGGAGATGATAATCATTTTAGAGGATGCTTTTTATATATTGAGATTATGAATGATAGGTATTAGGTTTGTATTACATGGTGCTACAAGGCAGGGCCAAAAGGAGCTTGCTCATAAGTATTTGATAGTTATGTCCTTTGGATATTAATAATATAGATGATGGTAGTTGATCCTCTTCATTTAATAATAATATCAATCCAAGGTTGGTGTTTGAATGCTATATACAATAGGGAAAAAATATCTCCAAGTAATATTTATTTATAATTGGAAATGGAAATAACACGCACATGAAAATAATTGAATCAAATCAAACCTAGTTGCAGCAAGAAAACCCAATCCACTAATGGAAAAGAAATATAATTTTTCAAATATAAACTTGCATAATTGAAACATGCTTACATAAATTGAAATTTTAGAAATGGAAATTACACCTCTAACATAATTTCTTTAAATATAAATCATTTTTTTCTTGAAATTGAAATCACATAGTGCTTGAAAAGATATTGTTGAAATTAAACTAAACTATAATTAAAATTGAATCTCAAATTCTAGAAATGAAAACAAGAAAATTAACTACTGTAAATTCTAGCATCACACAAACACACACACACACACACACACACACACACACACACACACACACACACACACCACTTATAAGTTAAACAAGAAAATAATCATGAGAAAGAAAATTTTGAAACTGAAAAGAAAGAGAGAAATGTATTATGTAAATCCCATAAATGTAGGTCCTTCTTCCTCGAGTTAAGTGGGCCCTTGCTCTACCTTTGGAATAGGAATAGAAACAAGAAACTCTAGAAATATTTAAGTGCTTTAAACTTTCATGTAATCCAAACTCTATTATAAAATAATTATCTTATTACATTCCCTAGTTTTTAGTTTATTAATTCTCAATCTCCCAACTATAAATGAGAAGGTTGTATTTATAATACAAAACCTTCAACAACTTCTTGATTTAGGACTAACAACCTAAAAAACTAGTTTGCAATTGATTCTTATTTCAACCTAGTAATATAACAAATCAGGTTCATACATTATTTGGAGAAAAAATAATACTCCCCATTATTCAAGGAAGAAATGGTGGGAAAGTCTATATTCACAAATCCATTATCTTATAGATTGTTTGAGAGAATCTAGTGTGATCAATTTTTATTTCCTTCCAACACGTTACATTTTGTTGGAGAGAATCAATTATGATATATTTGGTTTTCTTTTGATGTCTCCAACATATTTTAGTTTGAGATATTCATAGTAGTTAAAATACTCTGATCATATTTTCTCTTTTGTAAATATCTATTTATAGAAATGTTATATATATATATATATATATATAAAGGCTATATATATAATCTTTATAAAACTTATTCCAAAATAATATTTTATTCTTTTTTTATCTTTTCATATGTATATTCTAGACTAATAGAATTTTTAGATAATTTTGTGCATATTTGGAGCTAATTTTGTGCATATCTAGAGCTATTATGATGATCTCCAAAGCTAGTTCTAGTGGCCTCTAGAGTTGATTTGATGATCTTCGAAGCTAGTTATATGACCTATGGAGCTGATTTTTGAAACTAGTTTGTACATTAAATAAAGATATAATTGTATATATACTCTTGGGATACCTATAATAACTCAAAATATGGTGATAAGATACTCAATATCTACTAATATGACCATTGTACATTTATAGAGATGATCTTCGAAGATGTTAATGATCTCCAGAGTTTATCTTAAGAGCTATGGATGATCTCTAGAGCTATTATACATCTCAAGAGCTAGTATTTTATGGAAATTTAAAGCTCTTATAAGACTCTGGAGCTCTTTTATAAATCACTCCTTAATTATATCAACTCTATTATCTACATGGATGAGTCATTATGATCTTCATATACAATATTTGACATATATTTCTAAAGAATAATTAGAAAACTCAAAAATTTAGATTACAATTATGAACTAGGAATTTGACATATAGGGGAGGTTAGTCTTGTGTCAGTCTCATAAACCAAATGAAATTAACACACTAAAGTCCTAACACCTCTACATTAGACACTAGCGACAACTTAGGTAACAAAAACTAAAGGAAAGCATGACAAAAACATAAAATACAAATATTTTACCTTCCCTGAAGCTCTAAATGGCTTTTTTGAATGTCTTTATCGGCTTTCACATCAAGAAGTCTTTATCAATGGAGCTTGTTTGGCTCTTTCTCTCCTTAGCACCTTGGCTTTGTGATAGCTTGGCTTAAGATTTGGGCATGGTAACCATACTTGCTAGGAATTTAGGAATTATAATGTTAATATTATCAAAGATTTTAATTTATTTGTGCATAATAACTTTTCATTAAAATATATTGTGATTCAATAAGCAAGACCTTGTATTTATAGCCTCAGGAATTAACTCTTACCCAAGGTGAGTCAAGGTTGAGTTTAGGCTTGAAATGGATTCAAACTAAACATAAGTGAGTTAAAACTAACTCTATTAGAGTTAATACTTATCAAGTAAATATGATTTACAATTACTAGGCATGGATCTCAAAATTAGATATTTTAGGATATTTTCAAAGAGATTGACAAATCATAAAGGCAATGATGAAAGGCTAAGATATTTTGATTTTTGGAATTTTATTTTTTAGATATTCATTAGTTACAAATGGATAATTTAAATAGGCATTTAATCTTGTTTAATTTGTTAATTTATTATGAGTATCCTTTTAGCTCTTTCAATATTTATTTAAGTGAATAGGTCTATAGGCCAAATTGATATTTGTGATGCCATAAGGTGATTAGGGATGAGTCTGTGAGAGCTTATTGTTGTATATGATAGAATACCCTAATTAGGGATGTATCAACATGATTTTGAGCTTTAACAAATGATGCACAATAAAATTTGGGTCATTTAGTGATTCTTATTCTAAATTTTTAATGGTTTTTAGGAATTACCCTAAAGTTTGATTGAAAGCTAGTTGTGGTCAGTTTTATGTGTCTATAATTTTCCCCTATTTGGGAAGGTATTTTAAGATATAGGCATAGTAACATCGTCTCAAAAAATGAATAGGTCTTGCATGCCTATGACTTTAATAGTAACGGATGAAATTTACATGCCCCCTCAAGGGAGTGATTGGCAAAGGGGTTGGTGATCAGTCCCTCAAAAGGAGAAAATGGGTGGAAGAGACTAATTTGCCCATAGATAGTTATAATTAGTGGCATATGGAGTTTCCCCAGTTGGGCAGACAAATAAGATGATTTTCCCATAGATGATTATAATCATTGGTGTAGGTGGGACATAAAAAGGTAATGATTTTCCCAAAGGTGGTTATAATCATTGAAAAAAGTATTAGGGTAATAAGAGAATGATTCACCCAAAGGTAGTTATAATCACTAAAAGGGGAAGCAATGATTTTCCCATAGGAGGTTATAATCATTGGGAGGATAAAAAAATTCCCTAATTGGGTGGATAAAGATAATGGTTTATCCAAAGGTGGTTATAATCATTATCATAATAAAAATGTGCCCCAATTGGGTAGAAGAGAGATAATGAGTTGACCAAAGGTGATTATAATAATTAATCTCTAGATAGATCAAAACATAATGATTTTTCCACAGATGGTTATAATAATTAGATCTATGGATGGGATGATGCACAATGATTTACTCAAAAGTAGTTATAATCATTGACATCACAAGTGGGATGGTATGTAATGATTTTCCAAAGGCAATTAGAATCATTGGTACCCTGATAATGGTAAATTGGGATAGAGAAGAAAGATGAATTTGGGCAACTTGATAGTATAGAGATGCACATCCTAACTAGAAAGGATTAAAATTATTTCATTATTTAATTAATATATATGTGATATGATTTAGATATATCAATAATTTTTTAGGTACCAAGGAGATATATCATGGCCATATTACTTGTAAGACTTACCAAGCTAATTTTTGTTATAACACATGATGGTAGGCATCATGATCCAAAACACCATGAGAACTTAACCAAAATATGCATAAGGACTGGCACATGATCCAATACTCAATCAAAAATAATGCACTAATGATAAAACCATGATGACAATGTTGGCAATGAATATGGATGGATTCAATAATAATATGTAAGTAATCACACAATGAATGCAAATAGACTAAATCAAGGCACAATAAGAAAGAAAACAAATAGGCATACAAATAAATAAATAAATAGAAAGACAAAATAGGAAGAAACAAAAAGCACAAAATAAAAAAACAAGAACAAAAGGAAATAAATACAACAATGGTTAATCACAATGTGAGCTTTAACAATACAACAACATAAACAAAAGAACAAACAATGACCCTAGGCTATATGAGAAAATGACACAAACAAAAATGAGGGAATAGAAAAAAAGGAAATGGTATCCAATTTGAATTCAGATTTACTTGGAAAGTGGATGTTACCAACATAGTCTCATGGATGTAAGGTCCAACATAAACTTTAGGCCAAATGTAGTTCTTCCAGGATATAGGATAAAAGAAAATGATGAGAAAGGAAACATGATTGTGTTATAGATGAATATGGGAGTGAACTCATAAAATAGAGAGTGTGTCGGACACAAGGCCAATAAAGATGGGGAAACTAAATGATAAGTGGTGTCTTGTGACTTAGTGAGGGTTCCCAAAATCCTTAAGGCAAAAAAAGGTCAATGTTTAGGATTTTTTAGATTTTTTACTAATGTTTTTGGAATTTTTGGGGTATCTCAACTCGATTGAGAATGATAATATAATAAAAGGTTCAATCCTTCAAAATGGTGAGAGCGTTTAAACTTAAATTTGCTTGAAAAATGATGAGATCGTGGCTTAGATCACTAGAAAAATGGTGAGAGTGTTGGTAAAAGGGTGACTAAGCTGACCTCAATATGAATTAAGTGTTACTTGCATAATCCCATTAGGACCTTAAGTCACTAGAGTTCTACCTACACAAAAGATGGTGAGATCCAACTAGGTAACATCAAGTTCCTGAATTTGGGCAAATAATAATGTAAATGATAATAGTAATGGCAAGGTGATGTGGTAATGTATGATAAAATGTGTTGCTCCTAGTTTTCCCATAGGTAGTTATAATTAAGAGATAATGGTAGAGGTCAATGATAATAATTTTCTCGTACGTGGTTATAATTAGTAACATAAGGTGGAACACAATTTTTCCCAAAGGTAGTTATAATCTGTGGTACCTATCAAGTGTAAATAAAAGATGTAGCTTCTAGATCCTCTATCATACTACCTTCATATAGTACCATTTAAACATGTAATTCTTAAATCACTAAAATTGGATCAGAATCCCTTTGTAGAAGGTGCCAAAAAAACCAAGGTAAAAAGGGGGTAGGTAAGGCAGCTAGAAAACAAGATTTGGACAATAGGGAAGCTATGGTATAATGGTATAATATATGGCATGGTTCAAGGATGATGATGTTATGATGGTAATAGGGTTTCCCCCAAGTGATAAGGTAAAGTAAATGGCAAGGTATGAAATAATGGTAAGATAAATGACAAGTGAAAAAGGCAAGGCAAATATATGTTCCTATTATTCCTATTGATGTAGAGATGCATGTCTTGATCAACATATTATATAATTAAAGAAGGTAAATGTCTAGATTGTTATCCTACCTATCACTTGAATATTTGTTATATCAAAAACTAACTACAGATTTGGACTCCAATAATGTTTTTATGATCTTCATTAGTTGTTAATTCTCTTTCCTTCAAACATTGAGACAAGATGTCTTTATAGTCTCTATAAAGGAAAGTGCAGCCAAGGATGGTATATAGATAAATATCAGATGATAGGTCTAATTTGGAAATGTAAAGGTGGATCATAACAGAATGTATAATAGTTGGGAAATAAATGAAGATTGATATTTTTAGGCACACATAATGTTGTTGATTCCAAATTTTACGTAATTTTGGTTGTGGTGGGGCTGAAGATTTTTGAATATGTTCTCAATAGGATAATGATATTTTTTTATTGTTTGGCCTAAGAGTAATTACCATCTAATTATGTTGTAGATTGGAATTTATACTGATGTTATCTTTAATAATGACTTCATCAAGTAGTGAAGAAATGTTGTGCTCAAATATTAGTGCCTTAATGAAGGTTTCACCAATAAAGTCATCTTGATTATCCCATAGTTCCTCTAGTAAGGTTTTACTAAGGAACATTGAATTTTGAATTTGATTGTCTTATAGCACCTTAAATAAGGTTTCACTAGAAGATGTTGAGTTTAGACTTTGATTACCAACTAGTGCATCCAAAAAGGTTTCACTAGGAGATTGTTCTTCTAAATGAATGTGGGCTTAGCCCCCCTCATATTCTTCAATTGATATGTCACTATGGATTCAATTCAATAAGGTAGGGTGTTATGAAGTTTGTTTATTATCATGAGCCAAAGGACAAGGTCCTCAAAAGGTAATGGTAGGTCATTTTGAAGCTTGGTTACTAACACAAGACAAAACAGGGTTAATGGTAGAAGTCGGGGATCGAGTATCATTAGCCATGAAAGGGTAAACTTGGTATGTTAATCCTCCTAAAGACAATATCACCACATACTTCTCTTGAGGATCTTATCTTTGTTCCCTAAATTGACTATTTTAAGGAGGATAAAGATCCATCTCACAAACCACATCGTCACCATAGGGGTCTTGAACAAAGTCATCATATGCAACCACGTTATCATAACCTAGATTGTACATGGCTCCACCAAGAGTGTAATGAGACATATTTAAATTAATGACAAACATTATATCAAAAGTCATAGAGTTATAAAAACTCTAAAAAATAACGTCCAAAGGACAAATGGTCCAAACATAGTCTAACTTTGTCTAAGGAATAGATATGTATCTCCAAAAAGGTTTATGCTAAAATATAGGATAAAATAGTCTAACATCAAATGTCTAACATTAAATGTCTTACACAAAAAGGTTAAGTGGATTAATGAAACCAAAATGCCAAAATTTAGGGTAAAAAGTGTTTCAAACAAGTCTAATCTAAAGAAAACAAAAGTTGCTAGGTCTTTCAAAGAAGGAACAAAATCTAGGCTCAAAACAAGTATCTGCTTGGTCTTTTGGAAAAGGCATAAAATCTAGACTTGAAACAAAACAAGGTATGAGATTTAATCTAAAAATTTTGAAACACTTTGGCATTAACTAGGCATTTATATTTAAATATGAACATGGTTAATTGGTATAAGGTAGGAACCAAATGTCATATGGAAGATAGCCTATTTTTCCCAAATCTAGGCACAAACAATAGTTTTCAAATTGACTAAAGAATTAACCTACGTTTCATGATCCAAAATAAAAAGATCAATGTTTAGGCCAAAATTACATAGGGCATAGACAAAAGTCAATCAATGTTTGGATTTGAACTTGTCGAGGTTAATTTTTAAATCAAATTAGAAAACTAAGATTTTTTAAACACTAAGCTAGACAAGAACATACAGTATAATGACATTAGGTAGAGATCCCAAAAGGCACATGTGGCTTTGGTTTTGAAAATGGAATTTTAGACATAAGGCAAATAAGTCTTTGAAATGATTTGAGCAATGTAATGATGTTATCATGCTCTAAATATATGATCAATGGTTTTGTTTCAAAACTCCCAAGCATAAGATTCAAAATGAATTGGGTAGCATAACAACACCCTTTTTAATCAAGTGAAATATAAACAAGTTTGAAAAAATATTAAGGAAAAGGTATGGTGTAAAATGGGCAGCATAATGCCTCTTCAAACAAAGGATTGATGTATAAACAAGACTCATTGTGGCATGGTAAAATAGAAAAAAATAAAAAAATTGACTCAAAAACCATGCAAGAAAGGATAAAATTAAAAAACACCTAGGTGTTATGTCCTAAATCTTAAAAATTATAAGGTTGCATAATATTATCAAATTCCATCAATATACTCACTCTTGGGAGAATTTTAATTATTTTCCACAAAGTAAAAGTACATGAAAAGTAGGGTTATTGGGCCCCCTCTTCCCTCAAGAGTTTGTACTATGACATGGAAATTTGGGCTACTAACCCTACATCAATAGTATATCTATGGTAAGTGGGGTTATTTTAAATTATCAATTTTTGCACATTTCTATATGGTCCCAACTATGGCTAACACAATATATTTTCACATCAATTGGATACACATCAACTGGTTTGTTGTGAAAAGGCCTTGTCCTTTTCACAACCACTAAATATATTTCTTACTCAGTGTAATGTGATGTCTAAATTGATCATATGTTATGAGGGTAAAAGTCACTAACATAGGTAGTTTAACTAACCAAAATACCATATCAATGATTCACCAGCTCAATTTATATACCCCAACATGAAGTGAGGTTAAAATTATGTTTGGGAGATGAATTCTTGGGTCAATGCTTTGATGAGGCCACTAATTGTTGCTTTTATAACCTCATCCATACCCAATTATATATATTTTTCCTATATGAATCCTTAGAACTATCCATGACTTATGTAAATGAATGAATGAACTAATGATTATATGTGTGCATTAATATATGCATGTTGTGTTATGGACTAATGATGTTTCTTATTTGATTAGAGTATAATTGTGTAAACTTATTTAATATACATTTTAATGGTAAAATAATACTACAGGAATCTTACTTCGTCACAACACTTATAAATAAGCCCATAGCAAAAGGGACTTCTAGCCCACAACAACTACCAAGCTATAGGATTTCCACCTATAGGTTACCTATAATAACTATCAAGATGCAATCTTTTCACCTATAGTTTTCCTATAGCAATTGAAATATTTCACCTGCAGGTTCTTGGTACCAACTTTAGGCTTTCACCTATAAGAGCCCACAGCTACTAGATAGAACAAATCATTGTTGTGATAATAAGTATTTATCTTTTTAAAGACACATCCAGCGATCTTAAAAACAAAGTAAATGATTAAATAATATCCTCCATAATATCTATATGGACCCCTCACATGCAAATAAAATTATATGTGATACCAAAGGATGAATAATATAAGGACAATGGAAAAGAGAGAAAGAAGCAAAACAACAAAATAACATATATTGTCCTTTACCCAATTAGGCCTAAAAACAAATAACATTAAGTTACTAACCACCTAAAGGTTGACTAGGTTAGTTGTAAATTATCTATACCTTTCCTAGATTAGTGTTCTTGGTTGAAGCTAATAAATTTCCTTATGTATTTAATGGAAAAACCTAGATTAGATTAGGAGGATGGACTTATAGAAAGTAATTACATTCTGATTTATGGAATACTGTAATCTATTGTAGCAATCTTTAATTGCTATAGATCTAATTAATGAAAAGGTTTATTCTATAAGAAGCTTTTGTAAGTCTCTTGGAGAAGGATTGGAACTCATTTCTAAATGAGGAGAGACCCCTTGGAAGGAGTTGCAGTGAAAATCTTGACCCTTAGATTAAAGTGCATTGTTTAAGTTAATTTCATTACTAGTTTGATTATATGAAGTGTGATGCATGTGTGACTCATAAGTATGAAAATTTATATATTATATTATAATCATTTACTTTTATATTTATGTGGTAAAATAAATATAAGTTTAGTGTACTACAACCAGCAATTAAGTTAGTCTATGAATCAATAATACATATATAGTGCCAACATTCTTAAAAAGCCTACATACCCTAGGTTGACAATTAATGTTAAGCAAATTTAAGAATCTGATATTAATTTGGTAATAAGTCTATATAACATGCTTTCCTAAAAAATTCATGAGGAGGTGATGAATTCTCACTCACAAGCCAAACTGCATAAAAATAAAGACAAGTGAAAATACTTTATGGTCATTTTGGGGTACCCAAACCATATCAATTTGGGGAGGACCTTAGAGATGTTATTTTCATGATTTTGGACTAAAGAAACCAAGGAAAATAATGAGTATTTTTGGTCACCCAAGTTATTTAAATGGGATGAGGGGAGAGCATACATGCATCATTCATTGTTCTCAAACAAATAACTTCCAATCGAATAAGCATAAAATAAAACAACTTTAAAGAGTATGTAACTGAATGTGAAAGTTCATTTTATTTCTCCAAAATAATATTTTTTATTAAATTCTATGACCTTGTAATTTTTTCTTGAAAAACTTTGAAAAATCAAAAAATGACTTAAGCAAAATAAATATTAAAACACCAATTTGAAATGTGAAATTTGCAAGTTATAAGTTTTTTAAATGTTCCCCTGTGGCCTTTGAGTCCTAAAAAACATGTTAGAGAGTATTTTTGTTTAGAATCACATCAAGAGTGAATAAATGACTTCCTAAATCTTGATCTTGAGTTTACACACAGTGCAAAATAGTAGAACATAGAGCAAAACTACAACTACTTCTAAAAAATTGTAACTATCAACACAATATTGTATCTTGCATAAAAATAGAGAATTAAATGCAAAATATCTAGTCTAAATAAAAAATCACTAAAATAATTGAAATATTTCTACTGTAAGAATAGCTATATTTTAACCTAACTTAAAAAGGCTAATGTGACCATTAGTAGTTAAAACATAATATCATTATGTTTTGGACAATGTCACAACTTTGGAAGTTGTGGTATTATGATATCATAACTATCAGAGTCACAATATTGTGATATCACATATTCCTCTATAATCATAAAATGGTTGGTATAAAAATTTGATGGTTAAGCACAAAACCATAGAAATAGAGACAAAAATGTGACTCTATGAGTTGCGATCTTGCAGTAATATCACAACTCTAGAGACTGAAACCATGACTGCAAAGGGCAAATTCATGACTTCTATAAAAACATCCCTTAGCCACCTATTTTCACCTATTTTGATTAGCATGCTCAAATTTTTATATGAAAATCATTATTAGAATGTTTTTAAATGCCTTAACATCAACTTAATGGGGTGTCAGTCCCATCAGGTGTGCCAATGTGTGAACTAAGAATTTTACATATAAGAGAAGTTCATCTTGTGTTAGTTTCATAAACCAAATTAAATGAACACACTAAAGTCCTAACACCTCTATCCTAGATACTAAGAAGAGTTTAGGTAACAAAAACTAAAGGAAATCACAATAAAAACATAAAATACACAACTCTTTTACCTTCCTTGTAACTTCAAATGACTTTGTTGAATTGCTTGATTGGCTTTGCATCAAGAAGTATTCATCAATGGAGCTTGTTTGGCTCCTTTTCTCCTTCACACCTTGGCTGTATGATAACTTGGCTTAAGATTTGGGAATGGTAGCCTTACTTTCTATGCATTTAGGCATTATAACACTACTCTTATCAAATCTTTGAAGTCATTTATGCATAATAAATTTGCACCAAAATAGCTTATGATGCAATAGGTAAGGCCTTGTATTTATAGCTTTAGGAATTAACTCTTACCCAAGGTGATTGAAGGTTGAGTTTAGGCTTGGAATGGATTCAAACTAAACCTAGGTGAGTTAAAAATAACTCTAGTAAAGTTAATAGTTGTCAAATAATTATGATTTGTAATTACTAGGCATGGCTCTCAAAATTAGATATTTTAGGATATTTTCAAAGATCTTGACAACCCATAATGGAAATGATGAAAGGTTGGGATATTTTGATTTTTGGAATTTCTGTTTTTAGATGTTCATTAATTACAAATGAATAATTCAATTAAGCATTTAATATTATTTAATTTGTTAATTGATTCTAATTATCCTTTTATCTCTTTAAAGATTTATTTAAGTGTGCAAGTACCCCACTTAATAGGTCCATAGGCTAAATTAACAATTCTGATGCCACAAGGTGATTAGGGATGAATATGTGAGAGGTTATTGTTACATATGATAGAATACCCCAATTAGGGATGTCTCAACATGACCCTGAGATTGATGAATGATGAACAAACAAATTTGGGATGTTCAGTGATTCCTAAGCTTAATTTGTAGTGGTTGGTAGGAATCGATCGAAATTCTAGTTGGAAGTTACTTATGGTCAGTTTTAGGTGTCTACAACAATGAATTCTAGAGAATATACCAAATATATATCTTTTATTTTACTTTAAAAAATCATAATATATTAAAACTACATCTAAATCTAATTTAAAACTTAATCTGAGGAAGAAAAAAAAGTATTACTTATTGATGCAAATGAGACATATTACAGTCTTATCAATCATGATAGATATTATGATGTACCATTGTTAGATATTATTTAGTCTTCCATTCTACGTGTGTTATATTTTTATATGTGTTATTAGCTTCATTCATAGTAGTGCATGGTGGGGGGTGTTAATTTCATATGGGATATACTTCATCATTCAGGACATTGAGGAGCATAACACTATGTACTCATGGGGTCACACTATGTTAGCTCATTTGTACCATGACATGTATATATTTACTCATGAAGAGTTTATTTTTAGTATCATATATTCCACATTTCTACATTATTGTGCATATGACCATATTATAATGACATGAATTGTTTGGATGCATCATGTTGAGTGGGCACGTCCCTAAATTTATTCAAAAATATGGGAGAGTAGGGGGCATGTTCTAGACCAAAGTGGTATATATTTTATGAGGTTGTTAGATGAGTTGAATTTGGATTCTATTATAGGGCCACCATATATATTTTTTATGGGGTTAACTAAGGATGGAATGTAGTTTCACTAGATTTAGGTTATTTATTGGTTTCATGATCAATTGCCATGTGTTCATGAGATATTTCATTACAAGCATGTCATATGGTAGTTTGGTATGCAGTAGGATGTGTCCCTAGAATTATGGGTGTGTACATAAAGTTTGAGAGTTTTAGTGAGGCTAGGGATAGATATAGGCCATCTAAGGCTAATCATGTCCCATAATTGAGGATGAGAGGCATTAGGTGATATAGATACCAAATATGGATGATGCACACTACATAGATGATTACGTTACATGGTGGGTTGAGCATATATGGCCTAGATTATTTCTAGTTAGAGGAGATGGTGTTATAGATATTGCAACAAATGTAATGCCTAAGGTGGCCATTGGTGGATTTATAAAGTGTTTATTTTTAGTTTTTGTACTTTTATTTGGGTCTTTTAATAATATCTTGTGTTTACATAGAGGATGAGGAGTATTGGACTCTGACTATATGTTTTTCAATATGAGAGTTAATTTAACATGTTACTAATTATGTTTTGGATGGAGGTTTGATTGAGTGAGCTATAATGGTTGTATAATTACATGCTCTAATATTTTATTGAGCCACCACTACTATTAATTTTTATGTTTGGGCCACCAAATAGTGGGATGACTTGATAGCACATTTGGATAGCATAGATTCCACATCATGATTTGTCTCTTACCTTAGGTCCTTGGTATTAATTGGTATATCCAAATTTAGATATATCATGTGTACCTCAAGGCAAGACTAGTTGTCTATGAGGATCATGGGCAAAGTTATAGATCTAGGTTGAGGACTTGAAGAGATCCCAAGGATTGTACTTTTAGTGATCCATTGTTATTAAATATTAAGGATTTATAGATGGAGAGAGATATTCATGTTGACCCTGATCCTATTATCAAGTGACTTTATACATTATATTGGATGAACTTGTATTGTATTTCATGTAGTTGGGCACTTTATATGTTTGTGTTTAATATTACAAAAAAAAAATTATCTTATGGATTTGACACGTAGTATTTTGAAATGTATCTTTTAATCTTATTGCATGTGAAAAAAATAATATTTTAAAATGTAATTGTTATGAATATCTAAGAATTGTGCAAATAACTATCCGTAACTTTCATAATCATCTAACCCATTTGAAGGGAATAAAAAATTTGAACCATGTTAATCATCTTTAATACCTAAATCATTGTACTCTACTTGTCAAACTATTTTATTATGAATAGTTGTAGTAGGAATATGTGTAATATTTGTCAAAATATATTTATTGATTTTTCTCATGTCTTTGTATTATAAATCTGTTATATGTTATTTTATCTTTTTTATTGGCTCCCACTCTTATTGAACTAGTGATAAAATTGATCTCTCATAAATCTATTCTCTATATGCATGTTTAGCTACATGATGAGTGACCATTGGTTCCTTAATAATAACATCCTAGGATAACTCAATCATGGTAAAATGTGATCTAGTGGAATAAGGAGAAGGATACTTGGATGTCCCCTTAGCAAACATAATAATACCTTTGTCAACATGCTACTCAATCTTATTTCTAAGTGCACAACAATCATCATCCCAATGACCATTAATGTGATGATACTGAAAATAAGGTCTATTTATGATTCTATCTAATCAATATAGTGGATGATATCAGAGTTGTTGCCAGAATTTTGATAACGCGAGTGCAATAGCAACGTGATCACACAAGATGAATAAGTGTACACCACAAGATGCTAAAGCAATTTGAAAATAAGAAGATAAATTGCATAAGACAAAAATGGAGAAAACCAAAATCTGATTATTCACATGAAATGGCCAAAATGAAGAATACATATAGGAGAGCTAGTAACTCCTCCACAAATGGTGGTCAAAGCACCCCAAGAATAGACTCCTCCACAAAAGGTGGTCAAAGCACCCCAAGAATAGACACCTCCAAAAAAGGTGGTGACAAGAATAGATAAGTAACTCCCATACCTAGAATAAGAGTATCTTATGACATTCTTATGACACCTTATGACACAAATATGACACACAATCTCCACATAAGCTAGCCTATCCCACGAATGTAGGAAAACTCCATGTATGCACAAATATATAATATTCCCTAATTAATAAATAGGGAAAAAATAAAAACCTACACTAATACCCCCCATAAGTGCAACTTAGGTGGGCAGTGTGGAAATAAAAAATGGGTCCCAGCAACTAGGCATGATGAGGTACCCATGTGCAAATGCAATCTCCCATAAGACTGAGAAAAGGAGAAAACCCATAGGAAAAAAATCCCCCCCTCCAAAAGACAGACATAAAATAAGAAGAGGCTATAAGGCCCCCTGAAGATGATGCTGCTGCAGATGTAGACCGCACCCCAAGAAGAGCTTGTAGATGAATGAACTTGCTCTTAGTGAAAGGTTTGGTGAAGATGTCTACAACTTGCTCTGAAGACTGGCAAAATATCAAGTCAATAACCTGACTATGAATAAGCTCCTGAATGAAATGCATGTGAATCTCTATGTGCTTGGTCCATTGGTGTTGAACTTCCTATAAATCTGTATGGTACTCTGGTTGTCATAATAGATGATGGTGGGCTACCTGATAGGAATGCCAAACTCAAAAAGAATCCCCTGAAGCCAAATAGCCTCAGCAACTGCATTAACAGCTCCCCTATACTCTGCCTATGTGGATGATATAGCAATAGCATTCTACTTCTTGCTAGACCAACTGATAGGACCAGAACCTAGAGAGAAACTGTAACCAAAAGTGAACTTCTGAGTCTGTGAATCGCCAGCCTAGTCTAAATTTGTATATCCAACCAAGTCAACCTCTATGCCAAATCTATAGTGAATCCCATATCTATGTGAACCCTATATGTAATGCAAAATCCTCTTAGCTACTTTCTAATGCAACTCATGAGGTTCTTGCATAAATCTGGAGACAAGTCCCACTGAATATGAAATGTCGGGCCTGGTGTGAGTCAAGTAGATGAGACTACCAACAAGTTGTCGATACCGAGTGGCATCAACCAATGGTGAATAACAATTAGTCTCAAGCTTGACTCTTGATAGGAAGGGAGTCAGAGATGGCTTACAATTGGCCATGTGAAACTGAGCCAATAAATCAAGAGCATACTTAGGTTGTGCAAGTGAAATCCCTGAATCTGACTGTGAGATCTCGATGCCAAGGAATTAGTATAACAAACCCAAGTCTATCATGTCAAATCTATACTGAAGAGATGCCTTCACCACTGTAATAGCCGATGAAGAAATCTTGTTGATTAAAAGGTCATCAAAATATAAAATCAAAATCAAGAGCGAATCATCCTGCTACAAGAAGTAGACATTGGGATCAGAATGACACCTAGTCAAACCTACTGTGAGAAGGAAGGAGTCCATTTTGGCATATCAAGCCTGAGGGGACTATTTGAGACCATAAAGAGATTTTCTAAGTCTACATACTAAGGAAGAATCCTAAACAAATCCTAGTGGCTACTCCATGTAGATCTCCTCCTCAAGGTCTCCGTAAAGAAAGGCACTCTTCACATCCATCTGATGCACATACCAACCATGTGTCACGACAATAGCCAAGGTGAGTCAGATAGAAGTCATCTTTGCAATGGGTGCAAAGTTTTTTGAGTAGTTAATGCTTGCCACCTATGAGAAACCCTTAGTGACCAATCACGCCTTATGCTTATCAACCGACCCATCTGCTGCAAACTTGGTTCAATATATCCACCTACATCAAACCATCTTTCTTCCCTTAGGAAGTGATGTCAAATCTCAAGTGTGATTTTTGATTAAGGAAGAATATTCTTCCTCCATAGCATTATCCCACTCAGGTACCTCTGTTGCCTCTCGAAAAGACTATGGATTTGAAACTAAAGCAAAGAAGGCATGTGGATCTCTTTGAAAATCCCCTCTAGTATGTCTATCATTTGCGGGGTCTCCTGCCCATGTGTCAGCACTCTCAAGTGTCTGTCTGGCCCAAAGCGGCCCAGAAGTGGGTGAGTCAGGTGCTAACTCCTCATCCTCTAACTGACTAGAGGTGGATGACACTGCATCACTATCCTCACTGTCTAAACTCAAAGAAGATGAAGATGACTCTGGCTCAAGAACCTGTTGTGGCTGATCTGAATCTGACGAGGAATCATCATGATGAAGTAGATCCGATGAGGGAGAAGAAGTGTCAAGTGTTGAGTCTCTAGGACTCTCCTAAAAATGGACACTTCTCTTGATGAAAAACTCATGAGTGACGGGATCTAGAAGGTGATATCCCTTAATACCATCCATATATCCTACAAAGATGCAAGGCTTGGACTGATGTTCCATAGCATTGCATTTATTCTTTGAAATGCGGGCCATGGTTGGGGATCCAAAAACTCTAAGGTGCTCAACATCAGGTTTCCTTTTATGCCAAGCTTTAAAGGGTGTTATCCCTTTCAAATCTTTGTGAGGAACCCTGTTCTGAATGTAGCAAGCACAATTGATGGCTTCGGCCCAGTACTATGGTGCTAGGGATTTGGAGTGAATCATACAGCTACCCATCTCTTTCAAGAACCTATTCTTACGTTCTGCAACCCCATTTTGTGAAGGACTGTAAGTGACTATGCACTGAAAATCAATCCCCTCTGTGGTGCAAAATTGCTCAAACCTGATGCTGACATACTTCCCCCATTATCAGTTTGAAGAAGCTTGATGGATTTCTCACTCTATTTCTCAACAAGAGCCTTGAAGTCTAGAAAATGCTCAAACGCTTCAGACTTTTGTTTGAGAAAATATATCCAAGTTTACCTAGAGAAATCATCAATGAAAGTGAGGATGTACTTGGCCCTTGTGAAAGATGGTTTGGAAAAGGGTCCTGATACATCACTGTGGACTAACTCCAAAGGTTGTGAAGCCCTCCAAGCTTTGCGTTTGTCAAATTTTGCTTTGGGATGCTTCCCAAGGGAGCACCCCTCGCAAAGTCCTTTTGAGAATTGGACATGAGGCAAACCAATGACCATGTCATTTTTACAAAGTTGCTCAAGATAGCGGTAGTTAAGGTGGCCAAACCACTCATGCCATAATTTGCTAACTCCATCTGACTGAGTCAGCAATGCTTTCAGAGAAGAATCTGATGCAAAATGTGAGAAGGTGTATAACCTAGCTTGGTGATTTTCCTTTCCCACTGCCACTATAGTATCACTATGCAACTCCCTGATAGACACTGAATCTAGTAAAAACTCAACTCTCATGCCCCAACCAATGTGAGTGATTTGGTACACTGATAGGATATTGGTTGAAAAAGAAGGAACACTTAGAACATTATTGAATTTTCCTCCTTCCATTTCAACTGACCCTTTCCCTGCAACAGAAACTGATGTGTCATCACCCAAACTAATTGAAGTCATGCTACAAGGCTCTAAAGATGAAAACTCAACTAGTGAAGAGCCCATGTGGTGAGAAGCACCTGAGTCTATGACCCATGATGATGTAGAAGCTATAGTTGCTACAAGGGCCTTGCCCTTTTCTTTCTCCTTACCTTGCCTTTTGCCTTAGTAGAATCTTGGGTTGATGAATTATGCTTGATGGACTTAGGAACACCTATGTTGTTTTTCTCTAGAAGATGAGTTAGGTGATCTATTTTTTTCTTCATGCATTTGTGTTCATCATGCCCTGTCTTTTTACAATAGGCACACTTAACCTTCTCCTTCTTAGGTTTAGCATTAGAGGATGACGTCTTAGTGTTGTTTTTGGCAGGATTAGTGTTTTCTTTCTTCTTCTCTTGATCCTTGTTCTTTTTCTTCTTCTCCTTTGTTGAAGTCTTATCCTTACCATTTCCAACTATCAAAGCTTGGGTTTGATTAGACTTCATTGTGCCCATTTGAATTAGCTTATCTTGCTCCCTAGTCAAATCGGTAATGAATGAATCCAAAAAAGGTATTTTTCATGTAGTGCCAAGGGCACTTTTAGTGGCATGGAAAGTGGAGACAAAGACTGAATAACTAGGACCTAACTTTGCGAGAATAGAAAGAATGAGTTGATCATCTTTCTTCTCTATCCCACATTCTTTTAATTACAATCTAAGGTCCTTAAACTTAGTGAAGAAGTCTTGTAGGGTGTCAAAGTTACTAGGACTTAGACTTATGAGTTCATTTTCGAGCTCATGACCTCTCATCTCATCAAGCTTTCCAAACAATTTTTCTAAGGTGTCCCATATGTCATTAGGAGTTTGGAAAGATTATAAGTGAAAGAGAAGTTTTGAAGACACAGACAAGCTCAATAACTCAAAGGCTTCATCACTACGGTTGTACCACTTAACCTTTTCAGCATCTGTGTTAGGTTCTACTTCTGTACCCATTGTGATCCTATACAACCCTTTGCTTCTAAGGATGATTGACATTTTAACTTTCTATTCATGATAGTTGAAGGGTGTTAGGTATTTGAGTTGAAAAGAGTCCATTTTTAGCTAAAATTAGGTGAAGTTGTGTTGATTGCAAGTTGTGAATGTATGCAGAAAGGAGAATGAAAGCAAGTTGTGAAAAGCAATCACACCCCCCCTAAAATGTTGAGCCCCCCCAAATATGCAAGTGCATGCTCAAAAGACATCAGACTCAGCTGAAAATGCGTCTTAGAGCAATAAGTGCAAGACTAAAGCAAACAAGACGTCGGACTCAGTCGAAAATGCATCCCGGGAGACCCAAATTTTTGGCACTTTATAAAATAATGTGATTTTGAAAAAGAACAAGTCTACATTGTGGAGAATTGAATTACAAGCAATTTTGCAAAAAATGGCACCCAAAACCGAGCTACCATTTGCAAGATTTTAAAGTTACAATTTTCCCGTAAACTAGTGTTTTTGCAAAAAAAAAGCACTAAAACATTTTTAAAATGCCAGTTATAGGGAGAGAAAGTGGCCTTCCAACTACTCATTGGATTTAGCATGGAATGAAGAATCCAAATGAAGTTTGTGTGAGGGGTAATTAGCCTCCTACCAACCCAAGCCTCACCCTTCGTCTTCGACAGGCGAAGATACAAGTTTTAATTGAAAATCCCCAAAATACAAAACTGTCTAAAATCCTTAATATTCAGTCAAATTGACTGATTTTTGTTTTATCAAGTCAATTTTACACTAAAAAAAAAAATCAAAGACAGTTTGGATAGATGCGACGTGTCCAAAGGGTGCCAAATAAGATATCAAGTAGGGAGGGGCGTCCAAAAATGCACAGTCTAGAATTTTGACTTAGAAAAGACAAAAAAACTAAATGCAACCTATTGCTTGGCGCCATACAATTGAAATCTTGGCAAGGGAGGACTGTGGCAAATATTTTCTCCAAAAAACAAGGCACAATGCTGGAGCTGGACAGCAAACAAAGCAAGTGGCGTCCAAAATAGGGCGTTGTTCTGATTTTTTTTTTTTGGCAAAAAACAAAAAAATAGCAGACCTGGACGCCGTATGGCCTGGTTGGCTGTTGGAAAGGACTTAGCAGCAGAAAATGTGGTAGGCGCCTGGGCTCTTTCCTCAAGCTGGAGCTGAAGTTGGCATGGAGCAGCTGGAGCAGCAAGCTGGAAACAGTGGCGTCCAAGAACAAAAAAGAAGATTGCAGAGATCCGTCTCTTTTTTTTTGCAAAATTACAAAACCAAAATTCCTCTGCCTTGCTAAAGAAAACCATAGATCTAGACAAAATGTCTTGGCAAATGCTAACTCAGAAGTAAATTTTTAAACAAGATCCGTATGGATTTGCATGAGTTTTTTTTTTTAAAACTCTACCAAAGCTCTCAAATGCAACAAAACTTTTTTTTTAAAAAATACTAAGAAAGCAAAGTAAGAATTTCAAACTGAACTACTAGCATAACCAGACACAAGATTACTGGGTTTGCTCTGATACCATATCGGAGTTGTTGCCAGAATCTGAATAACGCGAGTGCAATAGAGATGTGATCACACAAGATGAACAAGTGCACACCACAAGATGCTAAAGCAATTTGAAAATAAGAAGATAAATTGCACAAGACAAAAATGGAGAAAACCATAATTTGATTATTCACATGAAATGGCCAAAATGAAGAATACATATAGGACAGCTAGTAAGTAACTCCTCCACAAATGGTGGTCAAAGCACCCTAAGAATAGACTCCTCCACAAAAGGTGGTCAAAGCACCCCAAGAATAGACTCCTCCAAAGAAGGTGGTGACAAGGTGCCAAGAATAGAGAAGTAACTCCCATACCCAGAATAGGAGTATCTTATGACACCTTATGACACAAATATGACACACAATCTCCACATAAGCTAGCCTATCCCACGAATGTAGGAAAACTCCATGTATGCACAAATATATAATATTCCCTAATTAATAAATAGGGAAAAAATAAAAACCTACACTAATAGATGATAATGATTACGATGAAATGTAATCGTCTTCATATCCAATAATATTTTAAGAATGTAATGAGGCCTATCTTAGAATGAATTAAATTGAATGGGTTTATTTTTAACATAAGATGATTTAATTATTATAGGAGCTGATATATAAATTGATTCTTTACCTTTATTTAGTACCTTACCTTGTGGTTTATGTTAAATCTTTGCTTTAAGGTGGATTACACTCAACTTTTTTAGGTGACTCTAGTGGTAACAACCCAATAGCAAAATCTTCCTCTTTATTTTTTATACAATTTGAAATTTATCCTGTAATGTAATAGTTTCATACCAAAGAGTCTAAAATGATGTAGATGTTTGATACAAAAACTTTTATTAAAGGTGAAAATGAGACCCTAAAAAAAATGTATTGTGTCACCAAATATGTTGGTTGATAAATTAATTATTTGCATGCATGTGTTAAATCATAAGATAGAGTCACAAAATGGCTCTGGCTTTTCCTGATGTAGGGATGATAATCTTTCATATGTTACTTTATGTCCTTTATTTTGAATAAGGTGCATAATAAATACTTCTTATAACTAAACATATGTATGTAAAGATGCATTATGAAGATAATGATTAAACTAATTCAATGCATCACCCTCTAAAATCTTTTGAAATAGTTGTAATATTATCCTAATAACATTACAACAATTCATAGCTTTTCTATAATATTTGATATGTAAATAAAGATCCCCACTTCCATTGAACATATAAAATGTTGGTATCTTAAAATCATGCAGTAATGGTGTGTTATTGTACAGTATAAGATTACCATATATAGCATTTAAATCAACCTAATAATGATATGCCTTAATTTCCATGGTGAGTTGATTTACTTTATGTTGTAAAGCACTAACAACTTGCATTAAATAAAAAACCTCTTGTGAAGTCATATTAATATATTTGAGGGTCTCATTTATTTATTTTATTTTACTTTAACCATTGGTATACTATTTTAGATGGGATAAGTATGTCTGGTAATAAATTCTTATTTAATAATGGTAGGCTTGGGATATTCATTGGCATTTATTATATCATTAGTTTTCAAAGGCATATTATTTTCTACTAAAATAGAAGAAATAACAATATTTTTATCATCTCTAGAATCAATATGTACACACATTTTATATTTTAGAGGGGAACTAATAACATCATCGTGATTTGTAATATAATTATCATCACTATATAGGTAATAATCCTCGTCATTCTAATCCTCATTATGATTGTCATTTTTTAAATTTTAGAGTCAATATTTCAAATAGAAACATTTTCGTTTTTGCAAGGAGATGGAGTAGGAAATGTATTTACACTTTTGACTTTGTTCAAAGCATCATCATATGTAAAAGTAACATTAATGAAACTAGGATGCAACTCATGAGGTACACAATTTTCATTTTCATTATTCCATGGAGTCTTAATTTTCTTTGCTTTATATTTTGAAATGTGAAAAAGAGACATAGCAAAAGATTTTGCTAACCTAGGAGTATCGTCAAAGAGTGTATCAACAATAAAGGGTTAAATTGAAATTATATTGGTAGGTTATTTCACATGGATTTTAAGATAAATAATAGAAGAGGTAAGAGAAGAACATTCATATACATTATATATTTAACATATTGATCATCTTGAATAGTATTCTTCATTATCATCATTACAAAAATAGTCATTATCATCATTACAAAAATAGTCATTATCATCATTATACACATAGTCATGTTCTTCATTAGCATCTAACACATAATCTTGATAGTTATTCCATTCTTTATTATAATTATAAGGAATGCCTAAGAATTCATTAATGGGATGAGGAGGAAGAGATCAATTTTTAGCCCTTTTAAAATTGCCAAAGACTAAAATGATAACAAGGGGAGAGATATAAAGCAATTATATAAAATAATCGAACATAATAAGGAAATAAAAAATTTATTTGAAACCCTAAGGAAAAAATATAAATAAACCCTAAATAAAACTAAGGATTACAATATTCAACAAAAAAATTAGGTTCACCAATATGTTTTATAAAAATTGAGATTAAGAGGTGTTAATATAATTAATAAAAACAATAGAGTAAAATAGAGTATTGATAAATAAACATTCACACACAAATCTAATTTTTAAACATATGAACAATTAGGATTTTAACTTAAGACATGAAAAGAGGATAAGCACTTATCTATAATTTGGGTACACAAGCATGTAGATGACTATAATTAACTATGAAACTGACTAATATGCCTCTTAATCTATAGGATTGACTTTTTTGATTAACTAAGATGTTACCAATGGATTTATAATGCTATGACTTGTGACCTTATCTTTAAGCTGTGATTTTATCTAAGTTGATTGTGAGATAAATCTAAAAAACTTGTAAACTATGTGACATTACCTGTAGATGTATTTTAGCCCACTGGAAACATATGGTCATGTATTATAGTATGTGTTGATCTTATCTTCTCTAAAACCCCTAGAAAGGTCATACACATAGATATGAGACATAAAATGGAGAAAATAGGTAAGGGGTTGAGTCGAATTGGCCTTAGAAACCCCTTATGACTGAGCACTACGTATATATCTAATACTTTAAATAGGGCATCAAATCACATGTATCTTTCCTTTTACTGTTGAGTGTGGCTAGATCATATGCATTATGAATCTAAATTCTCTATTGCCTAGGTCCCTCTTTGGTCTAATCATGCAATTTAGATGTAATAATATAAACTTTAGATATATAAAATACATGCATTGCACTTGTTTGCATATACTTTCATTAAATTGTGTTTTCTAGGTAGTTATGTGATAAATATAAAATGTCTTTAAGGGATTTATAAATAAAAAACTTCTAATTCAAATTTAAAAACTTACTAGTATGTAAAACTAACACAAAAGGAATCAAACAATCATAAAAAGAGACTCAATTGAAATGTGACTTAAAAGACCAAAAATCATGTTAGGAAAAGACCATGGTTTATGGACAACCACGTAAGGTGTGCTCATCCATAAATATTAGTTATGTTTAGAAATAATAAAATGGTAAGATTAAATACGTAAACTACTAAGGATCCTATGACATGCATAATAATTTAAATAATATAATAACACTTTGTGAAAACCACATGAAAACATCAATGTAAATAAAAGTTGAAAATATGTAGGATCAATACAAGATGATCCAGTCAAATCTTATTCAATATTAGGAGCTTCTATATGTAAAGTCACAAAAAACATAGTACTTATGTTGCTTAACCAAATTTGGGTATCTACAATTTATTTCTATCAATTTACCATATAACATCTCAAAATAACCTTACACATACTCTTTAAAGTGTGATCAATCATTATTGATGTGGAAATGGTACTCCATCAAAATATTTTTATCTTTCTTATGTATTTTTAGGTAGATACATGAATCTTATATGCATGAAAATGGAAACCTATACTAAGTTGCAATAATATGACTGAACCTCATTTTCTTGTTGCAATGTGTAATTATTTACAAATTCAACTACTAAAACAATAGTACTAAGTGGGAATGTATCCTTACATTACTTAAATTATTCATACAACCATCGAGATCTATGTGTATGCCTTGCATATTCATACATTATTTCCTACCTAAATTTGGCCATAAATTCAAAAAAGATATGTATTTTGTAACAAGATCACATGTTTTATATTCCTTTCCATTTTAATGGATAAGCCACATATTTTTATTTACTAAAACCAACTAGTTATTATCTATTTCCATGTGTAATATCCTCATGAATACATTATTTTAATTTCTTAAATCCACCACACACGTTACATGTTCCATCCAAACAAGATTTATTATAAACAAACTTTCCATTTAATCTTTGACATAAAATGGTTAGAATAAATTATTTTGTTGATTTTGGTGGAACTTCCATTTCACGCTCTTGAAAAATATTTTCATTATACAAAGTACAACATACATGATGAAAAACATCATAATGAATTGAAAATTCAACATGTACTTGTATGCACCTAAATTTTGCATGGTTAAACATTTAAGAAAAAAATCTAATAATGAAGTAAAGAAATTCAAATCAAAATATTGTCTTCAAACCCATTTTTCCTCACTTTTTTATTTTTTTGCTTTTCAAAACTCCAGTATGTGTGTCAAATTTTCAAAAAAAAGACTTAGACCTTATAAACCTATAAGTCTCATGGGGCATGGAAAAAATGTCATCATGGTTTCACAACCACTGCCTGCATATAGAAATGGTTTTACCACTACTTTGGAGATTATCCACATAACTTTTGGAACAAGTGTTTTGAAAAAAATTACATGTTAGCCTTTATTTTAACCTTTTATTACTAAGTGTATGTAAATCCTATGTTGTTAAAGAGTTGAGTATATTATATTAGGGTATAAATATCATATAAATATAGCCACATATATGTTACAAAATTGACTAACTTTGACCTTTATAAAAATAGTAATAAAAAGTGCAAATAAGAACTTAGATGGAAAATGACTAAGACATGTGATCTATAGGATGAAAATTGAGGTAAAGTTTGTTATTAGTTTCAAAAATAACATCCAATTGTCAAAACCCCTCCTAATTAGTAGTTCCCTAATTAGACAATAACACCATGTGGTTCTAGTGTCCCTATTTTGGCTGTAGTGTCCTCTATGCAAGAGTGTCTAAAACTTTTAAATGAACTTGTGTTTGGATCTATAAGGTTTGATCCTATGTACACAAGTCTTAAAACCCTATATATATCTTATTGTTATTAATTTTATGAGAACACCCTAATCCTCCATGTTGTTAGGGCATCTAATTGATACAATCAAAAAAGTGTGTTTGTTAGTGGAGTAGGCTAGACATCCTCAAGACCCTGTTGTGATGAGAGTTTCCTATATACCTATATTCCAAAGAGATATCAATCCCAATGTAGTTCTCCCCTCATAAGTTCTAGTACAAGTGCAATGGAAACTAGTATGATATTTGAATTGAGTTTTTTGAGTGTGCTTGAGACTGTAAATTTGAGTAATATGAGCTTAGGAATGTTATATATGGTAGTATGTATAAGAATAGAAAAATAGAGATTGATAACCTTAATTATGTACAACATATTTGCATGTGTAATTTGCATATTATTTTAATCTAGTGGATAAATGGATAATATTCTTATATTTATACTATTATGGTGCTTGTGCAGGTACTAAAAATGGTCTAGGTTGACCCTAGAAGGTCTAATATTTGAAAATATATCCATTTATGGAAAAAGATGGAAATGAAAGTAGCACCATTATTGTGACACTAGTACCATTTAATTTTATTGTCCCTATTGTATTGTTAGTGTTCAAGTGGTATAACCCTAGGCATGAAGGGCCAAGATACAAGAATGAGGGTCTAGGACTACTTTAGGGATGACTAGGGATGCATGTGGCCCACATTAAGGTTATATAAGTGTGAAAATAGGCCCTAAAATAGGTATAGGTATAAGTATGGATATGTGGTCTCAATTATCACTATTATCACTCAAGTGTCACTTTTATTTGATTACATTTCCCCCCCTCCTTATTCCATAAATGTATCATAGTGAAATGACAAGGATAAAGGAAAAAGTGGCATATTTGGACTTACCTAAGAGGTGAAACTCATGAAGATGGGTTTGATTATGTGAAGCATGTTCCATTACATGTCCTATAAGTGAAATGCACATAAATTAGTCCTTACTTAAGATATATCAAAAATAAATAAAAAACTAAGTAAAGAAGTAAACTTGAGTAAAGGGATAAGAGAGAGGATGGGAATGAATACACCTCACTAGGTATATGTAACAATGCATAAACCTAGTGACAACTTGTGTGTACTATATATATTAATCAATTGGTGAATAGCTTGGATTGATTTTATGGCTTACACAATCCTCATATGTGGTGGCTCAATAACTAAATCTAGTTTTGACTCCATCATTGCCCATCCCTACTTGGTGGATCATGACATATGAATGGGTTATATTAGACTAATGGTGTGTCCACCCCTCTCATGTAGGTGGATCAATAACTCAAATAAACTATGAATCCATCATTGCCTACCCATGTGTAGTATATGAATTTGAAACTAAAACTATCATATGTAACTATAAATGTTAGTTCTGTGGCCACTCAGGTATATTAGGTAATTTTAGGCCACTCAAGAATGATAGGCACTATATATGGAGTAAGATAAGAAACTGGTGTGTAACCTAGAATATGAATTTTGATATATAAATCATAGAGAATGACATGTAATTTGTCATTCCATCTAATCAACTAGTTTGTAAGTGAGCAAATGGAAATAATGTGTTGTGTGAATGCCTCCAAATTTAATATTTGAGCATATGGATTCTAAATTGAGTTGTAATAATTTATATCTAAGTATTTGAATTGTAAATGGGAATTCTCATGTCATTCATGATGCCCCCAAGCTGAGTAAACTAGTATGAATCTGAGCTAAACTAAGAAAAATTGATAAATATATAACTAAACCTATGCAAATTTAGAATATACCTACTATAATTTTATAAGCAATATGTATTTTTATAAAATTGAGGCTACTAAATAGTACCACCATATCTTGGACAATAGTGACATGTGGTGCTAGTATCCAAATTTAGGTGTTAATATCTATCTACTCTAATTTTTATGCAACTATATTGATCTCTATGTCACTATTTTCCACTGTGTTTACCTGAGTTTGATTTTTGTAATATGAGCCTATATTTTCAAAAATGTACGATGAGTGCATTATGTGAACTTGATATATGTGACAAGCCCCTATGAATGCCCCCTCTTTTGAGGGGAATTTTTAAACCTATGAAAAAACTATCCTCAAATAAAAATCTATACAAGATGTGTGTTAATTAGATCATATATGATATTTATGTAATAATCCAATATAATATGCATACATAACATCAGAATGTAAGATAATTTGATTCTAAGTTTGTAATGTGCAATGTATGTTATGTCTAACATTAACATGGTTGTTAGATAAATATAACAATGTATGTACAAATAAATTTGAGTAATAACTGAGTAATTATCTAGGGGGATGAGGTATTATATCCATTACAAAACCCAAGTAGGAAGGTGAGATGCATGACATCCCTCATGGCATCTAAAACTAGAGTGTGTAACAAGCAAGAGACAAGTGTCATGGCCATGCTACATATAAGAAATCATACATACAACACACATGAGGAATTCAAAGTAGGATAAGGGGACACAATACAAGGGACATGGGCACATGTTTCTAAATATGAGAAAACAAGACATATAAGGACATGTTCAAATGTCTACATATGTAAACATCAAGCAAGTTGGCTTAGATCCATATAAAAGGACATGTTCAAATGCTTACATACATAATCATGAAAAGCACACATAAGGACATGATCACGTGTCCAAATCATACATAATGTGAAAATAAGTGACTTAGATCCAAATTTCATTAGCATATTCAAATGCCCTCAAAAATAATAGGCATAGAGATACAATAAAGTATAAACTATGAAACCTAGAAATGAAAGTATGCATGAACATGTAATACAAATTTGTGTAAGATCTAGGATGTACATATATTGAATATAAAGTAGTAGTAGCCAAAAATATCTAGGTATAGAATAATCAATATCAATATATAACAATTCTAAATTTGTAGTGTAGGGTATAGAAAGATGTAACTTGATAATTTAAACTATGTATAGGGTGCCCCCAAATGGGTAAATATGTCAAAATGAGGAACTCATGTATCAGTGTATATGCCCCTAGTGGGTAGATAATATAAAATATAGATTAGTGCAATGGACTTGAGTCTTATAAAAATCTACAATCAGTCTACAAGAATAAGTGAATCATTTATGTATGATAAAACTTACTATACTAAGATAGGTAAAACTTATAGTGTCTAGAAAATATAAGTGTAAACATGGCAATGCATAAAATCTATAATTTTATGTTTTTTGAGTAAATATTTGAATGTTTTTATGTTTTGTCATATTATATTTTTTCATATTTTATGGATATAAGCTATGTATAAACAACAAGAAAATGAAACTATATACTAGGAGTAAGAGATAAGGAAATTATGTACAATAAGGGAGGAACAATATTGACCAATGATCTCATAAGAGACTCGCTATCAATGTGTCTTATGTCAAATAAATGAGTAATGATCATTTGTACTATATGAAAAGGTAATTGTGGTCCTAGACTTGCTATACTGAGTTATCTATATCTCACCCTTCCTATGAAGTGGTGTTAGGAATATATGAAATTGACTATGGTGTCTTGTAAACTGTAGGGGTCTTAGGGACCCATTTGGTATAATATTTTTTAGTTAGCTTAGGTGCCCTATGTTGAGAACCTTGAGAACTCAATAATAATGATCTTGGAAGAAAAACATTATAGGGAGGCCCTATAAAATCTAAAACATATCTATGAAGTAGGGGTCTCTCTAATAATGGTCTTTGTGAAAGAGTATGCATACATGAAAAAACTATAGGATTAGACCTCACCTAAATTGGTGGCTCCACTAAACTCTGTGGTGTACTGATATGAACTATGCTTAGAGTTATCATTGGTAACTATGTTGTAACTAGTAACTATGGTATAAATACTTATGGGATAGGTAAAGGAAACTCATATGAAAGACCCTTAACTATGATCACCTAATTTGCATGTATATATTTTAAGAATTTGTGCATGGTGGATGGGATAGATCATAATTTATATATACATGTCCTACCCAATAACATGTCAATTGTTCTTGTACTAAGTACTATTAAGAATCTAGTGGCCACATGTGATAGTCTAACCTATAGTAGAAGTACATCTCCTTGATGGATATCTAAACATGGCCACTAAAACCATAGATTACTATGTCTATAAGAGATATATCCTAATTTGAATACCCTAAATTTTGTACAAGTTTGATAGTACACATGTTGATACTTGACCAATTATCTACCATAACACTTTGAATAGGATGATGATCTATGCAGGCTCATATAAAGAGTGGATATAAGTCTGAATCATCATCAACAATATCATGCTCTGAGAAAGTGATGAGTTATCTAGCTATAACTATAATATGGTACACACTAATGATATTATGTAGTGGGTGTGCATCCTCTGTAGTAGTGTGATATGATTATGGTGGTGGATGTGCCTAATATGTGTAGTGAACACCTAAATTTCCCCTTGCCTCATTTATTACGTGCTTTAAAAATAGATATGAGAATATTTTTAATTACTTATCTTCCATTTTTTGAACTTTGGGTGCCTTTTTCATGTTCCCACATTAAAAATGTTCACCTTTATAAAAAAAAATATCTTATGTTTCAAGTTGATGCATCAGTTTGTAGTATGGCCTGGTGTCTTATGATATTCATAGAATGTAATGGAATCATAGTTATTTGGAAGAGGTTGTGTCATATCAACCTCTTTTATGGGAGGGAGAGATATGACATTGCATTCCAAGATCTACTATAAAACACATGTTGTCAATCATAGAAGGTTGATTAAAACTATGCATGGAGGAGTTGATAAAATCAGGTGAGGAGATGGCTCTGATGCTGCATTAATTGTAGCCTTTGGATCATTCTTGTTTTTAGTGTCCCTTACCTTGTATGTACATTTAGTATAACTCTTAGTATTTAATTATGATCCACCTGTATATTTTAGTTTGCCCATAAAGAAAATCTTGAATTATTTTTCTTTCACTATGTGACTTAAATTTGTGAAGGTTGGAAACTTTTTGAACAAGATAGCTTCATGTAATGTTGGGAGTATGATCTATTTGAATATATCCTTGAGCTCTTTATCTTCCATGGTGATAGTCAACTTGGCCAATATAGTCTTATATTCGCAATACGTATTCTACAATAGGCTCATTTGATTTTGTTTAAATTATGAAACTTGACCATATGAGATCTTATCACTGATGTTTATTGAGAAGTATGATAAAAAATCATTTTATAATGGATTGAATTCATTGATAGACATATTTGGTAGATCATAAAGCCACTATAATTCATAATCCTTTAGATTGTATGGGAATACCATAGTGAGGAGCCAATCATTCGACATGTAGTCCAAAAATGTTATGTGAAAAGATCAGAGATGGTGCTTTGGGTGACCCTTAAAATCATACAATATAAGCCTAGGTGTCACAAATATAGATGGAAAAGTAGTTACTATTATGTGATGTGCCAAAGGGGTATGTAAAAGGACATGAGAATCCAAGGTATGTGATGGCCTAGTGGCTCCCTGCTCAAGATGTAATACTTTAGCCTATAGAGTATGAACCTCCTGCATAAGAAATTAAACTTTTAGAGTGGAGGAACTAGCCATAAAATGTGTATTTTCACTAAAATTTATTGAGTTAAAATTGGTTGTTGTGTTAATTGAGTTGGCCCCAATATAGGTGTAACAATCTAATTATTTGAGGAGTAGAAGATTGACCATTATTTTATTTTTGAATTTATTCATGGATAATATTGGTAAGCTCATATTGCATATCCAAATGTTTGGAAACAAAATATTTCAATTATCTCTTATCAATTTCATCAAATCAATTGTTTAATTTTGCCATTATTGTTTGGGGAGTAGAAAAATAAATGATTATATATTTTGAACCTTTAAAGAAATTTAATCTATGAAATATTTCAAAAATAAAATATTGAAACAAATTTAATATTTTAGAATTAATATCAAAGCATAGAAACAAAAAGGATATAAAATGTAAGAGCATCTAGGGTTAAGGTTTGAATAGTTTTTGAATTACATCAGATTTGCCAATTCACCAAAAAAATTAACCTTTTATTACTTAGCATATGTAAATCCTATGTTGTTAAATAACCAAGTATATTAAATGAAGGTATAAATATGTAGTAAATACATCCACTAATTTTTTATAGAATTTACTAACAATAACCTTTTTGAAAGTAGTAATAAATAGTGTAAATAAGAACGTAGCTAGAAAATGACTGAGACATGTGATTTGGAAGATAAAAACTAAGGTAGAGGCTAGTATAAGTGTCAAAAATATGATTTAGGTGTCAAAACCCCTCTTAGATAGTAGCTTTATGTGGTACCAGTGTCCCTATTTTAGTATTAGTGTCCTCTATGTAGGACTATATTAAGCTTTAGGATACCCCTGTGTTTAGATCTTTAAGGTCTATTCCTATGTGCACTAGTCTTGAAAACCTATAGATGGCTTATTTTCACTTATTTTGTGAACAAACCTTAATTCTCCATGTACTAGGGCATTCAGTTGATATAAGCAAAAAAGTGTGCTTATTAGTGGAGTTGGCTAGACATCCTCAACACCCTATTCTGATAAGAGTTGCCTACATACCAATAATCTAAAGAGGGATCAAGCCTGATGTAGTTATACCCATCTAAATCTTGGTGCAATTTCAAGTGAAACTAGTATGATAGTTGAATTGAGTTATTTGAGTGTGTTAGAGATTGAAAATCTAAGCTTAATAATGTTGTCGATGGTAGTATATAGAAGTAGAGCAAAATAGGGATTGATAACCTTAATTGTATACAACTTGTTTTGAGTTTCTATATTTAATTAGCATCTAATTTCCATCTAGTGGATAAAGGGCTAAGAGCCATGTATTTATATTATTCTGGTGCTTATGCAGGTGCCAAAAGAGGTTTAGGCCAACCCTAGGAGGTCTAAGATTTGAATATTTATTTATTTATGGAAAAAGGAGGGAAAAGATAGTAGCACCATTATTAGGACACTAGCACCATGTGGAACTATTGTCCCTATTATAGAACTAGTGTCCAAGTGGTAGAACCCTACGCACAAAGGGCTAAGATGTAAGAATGAGGGTTTGGGACTACTTTAAGGATGACTAGTGATGTTTATGGCCTACATGAAGATCGAATAAGTGTGAAAATAGGCCTTAAGATAGGTCTAAGGTTAAGCTATGGATAGATGGTCTCAACTATCACTCAAGTGTCACTTTTAGGTGATTACAATGTTTCTAATTTTTATTTCTCTTCACCAGTTAGCCTTGCATCTTCACAATTAACCTCCAAATAAAACTTAGAAAACTCTAAGTCATTCCTAGTGAACTCCTAATAAGTTATAGTGAACTACATATTATCCAAATTTACCCATTTATAAAAATAATCATGTGTATGATGAAATTTAGATTAGAAAAAATCAATAAATTTAAGTCAACACTCTGTCATTTTTTAAAGCAACCACATACATGTTGCATCTTCTTCTCATCTTGGTATATCAAGATTCAAAATTATGAGATTGGAATATTTTCATATTGAATAAGTCACTTTTAATAATTAGAGTTTATCAGATATCAATAAGCCACATTTCACCTTATGTTGTTTTCTTAAATCCTAGTTATAGACCTACTCATTTCAACATTTCTAAATTAGAGTAGAAAAATCATAAATGAACAGCCTACACTCTATCACTTGTGAAATATATCCATGAAATTGTTGCACTTTTTACCATTCATTAATTTTAGTCTTATCCTCTCACATCCCTCTTGATAAAAAATAATTCCTAATTTAACATTGAGCATAAATATAAGGAGGTAGTAGCCTGAGTATTTATAGATTTACAACTTAAATAAAATTACTTCTAATATTCCATTTGAAATTTTTAGGTTGGGGGATTTAATTTGTTTTTATTACTTTATTGTATTTTTGTTAGACTGGATTTTCTTTGTTAAAATATTATGGGTAAATATGAAAGGAATAAAAACAAATATCACTAATTTAAATTCCTAGCACTCAAATTAATTTACTCTATTATATTTCCTTTACATGTCAAAATATGAAAACACCAATAAAAAATAAAATCAAAAAACATTAATATTATACCATCCTAGCTATGCATATCATTTTGACATGCACAAATTTATTTCTAGCTATTTATTTCCAGCTTCTAACTTCTTTTTTTTTGCATATATCATTGGAGAATTGAAAAAATAACAATTAAATTATACATCATCATCATTTAGCTAATTTTCAAATCTACATATTATTGTGTAAAACCATATCAGAATTAGGAAAATAATATTTTTTAATTTTTAGCATTGAGATCACCCCACTTGCATGAACTTATAAAAGTAAGAAAGAATATGAATATCATTCATCCATTTTCATTTCCAATATTACAACTCAATTAATTCATTAGTTTCATCTATGCATCAAGATCTAGGAATTATAAAATAAAAGTTCAGATTTTGTGTACATTTCAGTAATCTCGTTAGCTTTAATTTACATGCCATTCAAGAAATCATATAAAAGAAATTTATATCTACATTTATAAAATTTATTCATTTAAATTCTAATTTGTAGTTGTTTTTCATACACATTCATTAAAATATTAGAAAGGAAAGGTAAAGAGAAGCTTAATTGTTTATTTCAATATTGTATTTCTTTTTAGTTTACTAGTTAACATAGTTTTAAGTATATTCAATAATTTTAAATAATTCATTTATTTCCATGGCCAAAAAATTATCTCTTATTATAAAAACACTAGTTATCAAAATGATTCCCATAAACATTCAAAAATCAAAACTAGCATTAATGCAACACCAACTTTCCCAATCATTTCAATGTCCTTGGATGATGCATCTAAAACAAGTGCATCCACACAGGGTAGGAATATTTATAAGAGTGGAGACTTTATACTCCAATGATAAATATTCAAATTGGTATAGACTTAGATCTCTTGCTAGAATTATTTTTCTCAAAACCACTCTCGAATCCAATCATTAGTCAACTTTAGGCTTTAGATGAACAAATGAGACTATCTAAAGTAAAATTATCTAAGAAGATCCACTTATCATCTCACCAAGAAAAAAACCTTCAAATATTATTTGAATTTTTATCCTCAAGTCCATCTCATCCAATTTGTTTTTCTTTATGGATAATGGACAAGACCAACCCAACTAAATCGATCAACTATTACAAATTATCCAACATGATTTATGACCATTTATAGAGATCCATATCGATCAATAATTATTCTACCTAACTCTCTTGGAATCATGATATTATAGACCCATTATAGCTAGACAATTCACTACCTTAAATGAACACTTTAAAGTATATAAATGATATTGGTATAGATAAGATCACCCATTGAGACACATAGTTCATAATCCTACTAGGGTAGGTAAACCAAAGAAACTAGTTCATCCTATTAAATAAAATTAGCCTAATCAATCAAATAAATAATCATATTTCCCATCATTCATTTTTGGTTGTCTTATCTTGACCCTAGGAAGTTGAGTGTACAAGATTATCTTGTAACTTTCCATATGTACAATACCCTACAATAACAAGTGGTGGGTGTGTGTAATTTATTTTGACATACAAGGGTTTGTCCATCTCAAAATATCTTTGACCAATATATATTTGTGGATATTTATATAAAAATTTAGATTGCATTTTTTTGGGTCATATCCAAGAAATGTTTCAAATGTGGTTTATAGTTACAATAACCTAATATTCTTATCACTGCATCTCTTTTATTGGGTGACACCTTTATGTTTTCAAACCATAAATGTGAAATTAAATATTTTATATAATCATCTATAACATTTCCTTTCCTTGAGAGTCTTTTAAAGGGTTCCTAAAAGTCATTGTTATTAGCATTGTCAAGTATTTGACATTTCTCAACTACTTTCATTAGTGTTTTTTGGTTTATGTTAAGTGTTTGATAAGTTTTCTAATGAAGTATTTTTTATTGTTTGGTTACAATAATTGTTTTTAAATACATGTCAAATATCATTACTATCTTTGGTGTGTATCTTCACACCCACAAAATGGTATGCATTATGTATATTTTCCTAAATCACCTTGTTTTGATCATCAATATTATAAATTCTTAGTGATAAGGTGTTCATAGTAGGTCTCATCTTAATAAATTCCATCATTGCCACAAAAAATTGATATCTTCGAGTATAATTTAATTTTTCAAAGTAATTATCTCAAAATTTATCAGCCTTCTTTCTCAAATGGAATTTATACAAGTTGTAAGGGACTTAATTGGGGCCAATTGATGCCCAAATCACATAATTAGGTTTGTAGTGTTTTATTGGCCCTAATTGAGTCTTTGATTCAACCAATTAATTACTTGGTTCAATAAGAGACTCAATCTAGGCCAATTGAGCCCAAAATCACATTATAAATTTGCAATTAAGTTCCCAAATCTCAATTGAATCGAACTGAGTCCCTGATTAAACCAATAACTTTATTATTTTAATTAGGGAGTCAAGAATTTAGTACCAAATCACATTATACATTTGTAATTAAGTTTAAATGCCTTATTTGACCCAATTGAGTCCCTAAATGAATTAATTACTTGATTAATTTAATAAGGACTCAATTGGTGCCAATTAATCCCCAAATCATTTTATTAATTTTAAATTGGGTTTACATGACTTGATTAGCTAAAATTGAGTCCTTGATTGAATAAATTACTCCGTTGGTGCAATCAGGGACTTAATTAGGGCTAATTGAGTCCCAAATCACATTATACATTTGTACTTATATCCATAGGGATTGATTGGCCCCAATTGAATCCATGATTGAATCAATCAATTAATTGGTTTAATCAAGGAGTTAATTAGGGCTAATTGAGCCCAAAATATCATTATATAGTTTTAATTAGGTTCACATGGCTCAATTGGAATCAACTATTAAGAATGGTAAAGGTATTCCAACCTAAGAATCCAAAGTGTTGGCAAAAAAACATCACAAAGGAATCTACATATATAATACGCAAAAACAAATTAGATCATATATATTTAGAAATGAACCATGATAGTACAAAGGAAGGCACTTGCTTATATAGACAAGGCATAATACTAAACTAGCTAAATTGTCCAATGTGGGATAAATTCTCACATAGGACAAACATAGTACAAGAAGAAATAAATAGATAATACACTAGAAAATATGATAAATAGACATGAAATACATATTATAACATCCCCCCCTCAAGTGAAGTTAGGGGATAATAAAATCTAAAAAATAAATAGTGGCATATCCATAATATGAGTCCCAACAATAGGTTGATAAGGTACTCATATACAATATATAATCATAAAATGAAGATGGAATATTTCCTCTTTAACACCTCCCAAGGATAACTTATGAAACCCCAAGCATTCCATGTAACTCAAGAAATTGAGGTGATGCAAAAGGATTCATAAAGATGTCTATAACTTGTTGATGAGTCAAAATTTACTCTAAGCTAAGAATGCCATATTTAATGTGATAATAAATGAAGTGCATATGTACCTCAATTTTCTTAGTCTATTGATCCTCAACTAGGTTTATATGAATTACACTCTGGTTGTCACATAAAATTATAGTGGGTGAATATTTCAAGAAGTCAAACTCTATCAATAACTGATAAAGCCAAAAGAAGCTATTGACTCATTGTAATTATTGCACTGTACTTAGCCTCTATAGATAGAAGTGTAATAACATGTTACTTCTTATAGAACCTATCAATATGTGAAGAACCAAGACAAAATATGTAGCCAAAATTGGAATTCATGTCATCAAGAGAACCTAACCAATTTGAGTCATTGTATCCAACCAACTAAGTAGAACCACTAGTGTAGTGTAAACCAAAATGAGTAGTGCCTCACATATATTGTAGAATCCTCTTAATAAGATGTTAATGACTATCATGAGGTTCATGTGCAAACATAGATACAATCCCAACTATGAATTAAATATAGGTGTGAGTATGGGTCAAATACATAAGACTCCCAACCATCTTCCTATACAATGTAGGATCCCAAAATGGAGGAGTAAAAGAGGTAGTGAGATTCATTCTAGACTAAAATGGAGAAGGAATTGGCTTGTAATCAACCATGCTAAAACATTGAAGAAGATCAATTGTATATTTTTGTTACCTCAAATGGATCCTTGTCTTTGACTGTGAAATCTATAAACCAAAGAACAAATGTAGAAGGCCAAGATTTGTCATGTCAAACTATGTTGAAAGTGCTTGATAAATAATCTAAACCTAATATGAGTAGATGCTTGTGAGAAGAATATCATCAACATACAATACCAAAATAACAATGTCCTCCCTAATAAGTTGAATATATATCATGGAATAAAATTGGTAGTGAAAAAATCTAGTGGAGAGAAGAAATTAATCCATCTTCTCATACAAAGCCTAAGGGGACTATTTAAGACCATAAAGAGACCTCCTAATTTGATAAACAAGAAAATAATCATGAAAAAACCCAATAGGCTACTCCAAATATATTTATTCATGTAAGTCTTCAAGAAAGAAAGAACTCTTAACATATATCTAATATATTGGCCAACCCTATGATGCAGTAAGATAAAGTACAAGGCAAATATAATCCATCTTAGTAATGGGGTCAAAAGTATCAGAGCAGTAAATACCTTCAACATGTGATAATCCCTTTAAAACAAGAGGTTCCTTATACTTGTCAATGGACCCATCAGTTGCATACTTCATGTAATAAATCTACTTGAACATAATCAACTTTCTTCCCTTAAGAAGAGTGACCAAATCCCAAGTGTTATTCTTGATCAATGAATAATACACATCTGTCATTGCATCATCCCACTCCTATATCCCATGATCCTATGAAAATGACTATGGATCTAAGAGAATGCCTGACACAAAATCCTAGTACTCATGGATCCTATGATGTTGAGTAGGTGGAATATCTTTAATTAAAGTTTGTGCCTTAGCAACTATAGTATGATCCCACTTAGGCATAGTGGAAACATTAGTATGTATAAGATCCTCATCCTCTATAACCTCCTCAAGAATATCCTAAATTAGATCCTTAAAGAATAAATCCATGAGAGGAGGTGAATCATTAAAATAAGAAGAATAAATAATTGAAGAATATGAAGACTCATGAGATGTGAAGTGCTCATCAAACTGTACATGAGTTTGAAAATGGATATCAGGATCTAAAAGATGATAAGCTCTCATGTCCTCACAATACCCTATAAATATCAAAGGTTTTATCTTCTTATCTAATGCTTTTTTTATTCTTTGGTATAAATTCCCAATCAAATCTCCTAAATATTTGGAAAAATGAGACATAAGGATTGGTTCTAGACCAAGCCTCCTCTGGATTCATATTCTTAAATTATAGATGTGGTGTGTAGTTCTAAATGTAGTTCACAAAATTAACTACCTCTAACTAATAGATAGGAGGTAAATCATGTGAATGCATCATGCAGTTATCGATCTACTTTAGATTTTAGTCATTCATCTTTGCCAAGACATTCTTTTGTGGAGTATGTAAAACAAAATGCTGGTGAACAATACCATGATCTGCTAAGAAATTAGATAACCCTTAATTGAAGTACTCCCCCCATTATCTATATAAAGCTTCTTGATGCAACTCAAAGATTGTTTCTTGACTAAAGCATTAAAGACTTTGAAGTAATCAAAGACATCACTCTTTTACTTGAGGAAATAAACCCAAATATGCCTTGATAAAATATTAATGAAGGTAAGTGCATACTTAGCTTTGTTGAAAGGAGTAGGAAAGACCATCAAATCACTATGCACAAGATATGGTGGTGAAGAAGCTCTCATGGGCATGTCCTTAAGAAATGGATCCTAATGTTATTTCCCTAATGCATAACTATAGAAAACTCCATCAAGACATGAAACTATAGGAAGACCCTCTACTATACTGTGAATGCTCAACTCATTCAAATATTTATAGTTTAGGTGTTTAAATCGCTCATGCCAAATTTGACTTTCAAAATCTACATAAGAAACTAAACATGTCCCTAAAGGAGGAATATCATAAAAACCCTCAAAATGCTAAATTCAATAACTGTGATCAATAACACCCTATATATTAAGTGTGTGTGGCTCTAACAAATTTCAAACTTCAATACCCTATGGTGTGAAAGTCAATGACTTACCCTGACTAGAATGGAAAATTTGATAAACTAAAAGTAGATTGGTGGTGATGTCTAGAACATATAATGTATAATTTATGTGCCCACCATCTATCTATATGTTAACCTTCCCCTTAATATAAATTAAGGAAGAATATCCAACCTCAATGTTGGAAGTGGAACTCAGACCGAGAGATACAAAGGACTCCTTGGTGGAAGTCATATGGTGTGAAGCACCAAAATAAAGAACCCAACTATCTGAAATAGGTAACTATGATCTCCCAATAACATTAAGTTATTTCCCATGTTCATTATAAGTGCTTTCATTCTTTTTAAACACCTAGACTCTTCATGACTAGTCCCCCCATAATAAGAGCAAGATAGGTTAGACTTATTTTTGAATTTGGAAGACGGTTTAGGTTTAGATATAGTAGTGTTGAGCTTAGGTGCATTTTGAGATGGAGGAGGAATTTTCTTCTTCTTACCCTTAGATTTTTGTTTAGTCTTAGGATGTGAAGCCATTAATGCTTTTGAGAGGTGTGAGACAATTTGTATTCCTCCCTAGAAATTATCTCACAAAACAACTTTAGATCTGGCATTTTTAATATAGTACCTAATGCATCCACACTAGAGAAAAAGGTAGAAGCAAAGATTTAAAATGGGCCACTCAACCTTAGATAATATCAAGTATACACACTCTTCATCTTTTTTATCTCATCTACTCCCATTCAACTGTGTCAACAAATGTTAAACTTAGTGAGATAGTCTAGAATGGAGGTAGAGTCATTTGGATTTAGTGAAGTAATCACCACTTCAAGATGCATAGATCATAAGTGATCTACTTTTCCAAACAAACCTTTTAATTTAGTTCATATTTTGAATGGAGAATCACACCCATCAAAATGAAAGAAAATACTGCCACTCACATATCCCCTAATCAAGCCCATACACTCTTTAAACTCACATTTATGCTTAAAATTTTCAAATTGATGTGTAAATTATGGTTGTGTTTCATTCATTAAGGACCATAATCCTTTGAACTTTATGATTGTTTGCATTTGAGGTCTCCATGTGTGGTAATTATGTGTAGTCAAAGGTTCATAGTGTCCAATACCATAATTAAAATTCATGCTAACTAATCACCAAGAGAAGAAAGAATTCAAAGTGTGCACAAAAGTGACACAGAGACAAACCGTTCCCCCAAAAGATTGTATTATAAGACCCCCCCCCCCCCCCCCCCCAATTTGGCACTTTATAAAAATAGTGTATTTTTATACTTTAATGACACTAATGGATAGATAATTAAAGACCATGCACTTTTGAAAAAAATATACCTCAAATATGAGTTATGGTTCAAAAGTTACAAGCATTATGATTTTCTGTAAAATGGGTCAATACATTAAAAAATTCATTACAAACTAGAATTTGTAAACAAATTAGTAAATAACATAGTTGCCCAACCATTCATTAGAACCATTATTGAACCTTAATTGAACCATGGACTTAGAAATGCCAACCAACAGGAAAAATGATCTTACTAGTTAATGTTATGCTTGTGCAAATGAATAGTGCTTCCACTTGAGGTAAAAAAATCATCTTGTAAAAGCAAAAAATTAAATGAAGAGGTTGTTTTTGTGAGAGAAAAAGGAAAAAATACTATTTTATTTTATCTAAATCCTTCTATGAAGATGAAAACTAGCATACACAAATTAAAAACTCCAATACCAAGTTTTCTTCAAATATAATCAAATATTTGAAAGAAAAGAAGGTGCCAATGTAGAAAAGGATGCCCCAACTAGAATATTAGACACTTTTAGGTAAAATTTAGATTTGGTCTTTCAACATAGTAGTAGAATATCTAAGCAAGAATGCCTAACTCTAAAAAAAATACCTAATAGTATATTTCAATGCTCAACCAAGAAATTTTAATGTAGTAAAGAAGACAATGCAAAGCTAATAAAATGCATGTTAGGCATCCAACTTTAACCTTAAGATTTCAATGCCAAACTCTCAAATGCCAAGTGCAAACCACAATGCCTTATACTCTTATAGGTAGATCTACAAATGACATATGCTACTAGAAATAATTATATCATATGAGAATGGGAAATTTTGGTTTTAAAAAAGAAAAACACCAATCTTCAATGCTTCACTCTAATGCTTTGCCAGATTTCTTGATATCTACAATAGATCTCCTTCTCTAGCACCAAGGTTAGACTCCTCCAATAATGGTAGATCTAAAGCATTAAATAAAAAATAATGATAATGTCATAGATCTAAAAATAATAATAATAATAATGCCTATCTTCAGATCTTTCAATGCTTTGCCAATAATAGATAGGTAGATCTTGAAAATACAATACTTTCACAAAGTGCCAAGGTGAGAATAAGCATTATTGTTTTTCACAAGATAATCCAAAATTTTCTAATTCCTTTTCTTTGAAATGTCTTCAAATGGAATGCTCTACAACATAGAAGCATTATAATGTCTTGCTTCAAAAATAGCAAAAGATGCAAAAGCACTCAATATTGATAATAGTGCCAAGATCTACATGCTAGTTTGTTACCTCAAAAGCAACAGAAGCTTCAAAAATTAAAAAATCTTCAAAAATTCTTAAAAAGGGCACTAAAAGGTATAAAGATATCCTGATACACTTCTTTTCTACATTTCTTCTCTGTGACAAGGGAAGAAACAATGGCAATGGAAGTAGGAGAAAATTATCTGAATTGTAAGCTAATGGATGGTTGTAATTTCTTTAGGGCTCTGGTACCATGTTAATAATGGTAAAGGCATTCCAACCCAAGAATCTGAAGTGTTGGCAACAAAACATCACAAAGGAAGCTACAAATATGATATGTAAAAATTAGGTAGATCATATATTATTTAGAAATGAAGCATAATGAAGAATCTTAGTACAAAGGAAGTCACTTGCTTATATAGGCAAGGTGTAATATCAAACTAGCTAAACTAGCCAATGTGAGATAAATCCTCACATAGGAAAAACTCACTATGAGATGAAATAACTAGATAATACTCTAGCAAATGTGCTAAATACACATGAAATACATACTCTAACATCAACTAAGTCCTTGATGAATAGTCAAATAATTATTTCAATAAGGGATTCAATTGGGCCCAATTGAGCCAAAAATTACATTATAAAGTTTTAATTGCGTTTGTATGGCATGACTGGCCCCAATTGATTATTTGTCTAACTAATTACTAGAGTACTTCAATCAGGGACTCAATGGGGGCCAATTCATACCTAAATAACATTATATAGACACACTTAGGCTGAGAGGCCTCAATTGGCCCCAATTAAATCCCTAATTGAATAAATTAAGTAATTAGTCTAATAAAAAAATACAATTAAAATTAATTAATAAATTGAATTATAAATTTATAATTAGTTTAACGAGGCTTAATTGGTCCTAATTGAGTCCCTGATCAAACTAATTACTCAATTAGCTCAATCATGGACTCAATTGGGGCTAAATGAGCCCCAAATCATATCATGAAGTTATAATTAGGTTCACGAGATCCAATTGGCCTAATTGAGTCCCTAATTGAGGTAATTACTAAATTATATCAATTTGGGGCTCAATTAGTGCCAATTGAGACCCAAATCACATTATACACTTCTACTTAGGATCATAGGCTCTATTGTCCTGAATTGGGTCTGTTATTGAACTAATTACTCTATTGTCTCAATTAAAGACTCAATTGGGGCTAATGGAGCCCCAAAATACATTTTAAATTCAAAATTATGTTCATGGGGCTTGATTGGACCCAATTAAGTCCCTAATTTAACTAATTACTTGATTGGTTCAATCATAAACTTAATTAGGGCCAATTAAGCCTTGAATCATATTATATGGTTACACTTAGTTTCACATAGTTTGAAAGGCCCCAACTGACTCCCTAATTGAACCAATTGAGTCTCTGATTCAAATAATAGAGTGATTGGTTCAATAATGGACTAAACTAGGACTAATTGAGGCCAATGTCACATTATAAAGTTGCAATTTGGTTCATAGGGATTGATTAGCCCTATTTGAGTCATTGATTAAGCCAATTACTTGATTGGTTAAATTAGGGGCTCAATTGGGGTGAATTGATCCCCAAATCATATTATATAATCTCACTTAGGTTTACAAGGCTTTATATGACCAAATTAAGTCCCTAATTAAACTAATTGAGTAATTTGTTTAATTGGTGACTCATTTAAGATTAATTGAGACCTAAATTGCATTATATAATAGCAATTAGGTTGAAGAGGCTTGATTCCCCCAATTGAGCCCTTAATTAAACCAATCAAGTAATTAGTTAAATTAGTGACATAATTTAGGTTAATTGAGACCCAAATCACAATATATAGTAGTAATTAGGTTCATGAGGCTTAATTTAACATGAAATAGTCCTAAATAGTCATGAAATATTGCCACTAAAAAAATACTTCAATCTAGAGTGAGTTCTTATTTGATATAAATTATAATTAAATTGGTGCATGGCTTGATATTGGGGCCTAACCCCTCACTTCACACACTGTAATGATAAGAGTTTTGAGTGATTAGCCAAGATATATCAAATTAACAAAGTTTATACTCAGCTAGTGTACTGAGTTTTGGTTTTTCCCCTTGGTAGTGAAGTCCAAGTGGGATAGCCAAGGGTGAAGGTTTACCGCTAGGTGATGAAATACTAGTTGGGCCTTATGTCAATGTAAAATTAATTAATTTTATGATTAGTTTGGTATTGTGTGTGTGACAAAATTGATTGATACAACTGATTTACTAATTACTTTAAACTATGTGATTTAACGAAGCAATTAATCAATGAATTAAGGTTGATTTTAAACCCAAAAAGAAATTATTGATTTATTTTGAATGAGTACAAAAACAACTAGAATGCACCTAAATGAAGAATTAGGATTCAAGTCCTATCCTAGGATGAATGCCTTTTCATGTCTTACAAAGGAAACAAAATGAATAATGTACATATTTCCATATGTAGAGGAAAATGTACATTAAGAAATAAACAATAACATGAACAAAATTTTATTTTTATTTTTATCATATTTTAATATCTTCAATATTTTTTTAATGGTACAATAAAAATGTATAATCTAGGATCATATGTTTCCACTAGCAAAACCCTTCAATCTAGATGGAGTTCTTCTTTGATATTAATTATCAATGAGTAGTTTTTCATTGATATTTATATATATTTAATATTTAACCATAACATATATGAGAATATTTTGTGGAATTTTTCTTCTTGTACATTATTCATTTTTTTTCCTTTGTAAAATGTGAAAAAGAATTCATCCTAGGATAGGACTTTTATTCTAATTCTACATTTATGTCCATTCTAGTTGTTTTTTTACTCATTCAAAATAAATCAAAATTTTCTTTTTGGGTTTAAAATCAACCTTCATTAATTGATTAATTTCTTGGTTAAATTACATAGTTTAAAGAAATTACTAAATCAATCATATTAATCAATTTTGTCACACACATAATACTAAACCACTCGTACAATTAATTAATCTTACATTGACATAAGGCCTGACTAGGATTTCATCACCTAGCGGTAAACCTTCACGATTGGCTATCCTACTTGGACTTCAATACCAAGGGGGAAAACCAAAACTCATTACACTAGCTAAGTATAAACTTTAGTAATTTGATATATCTTGGATAATCACTCGACACCCTTATCACTATGGTGTGTGAAGTGAGGGGTTAGGCCCCAATATCAAGCCATGTACAAATTTCATTATAGATATCTTGAGAGCCTTAAACAAACTTGAAACCATACATAGACTACTTATTCTTATACCTATTTTACAAATCAAGTGGAGTCTCATAAACTTCTAAATTGAGGCATAATCCTAAAAGTGAGATAAAAGAATTATAGGATTTAACATACTCTTAGTATTTGTGTGATTTCCTTAAATCTTTTATTTATTTGCTCTCATTTTTGAGTGTGCAAGTTCATTTCAACCAAATTTCCAAACTTATTCCACCATTCATTTCATGGTATTGACAAGGCAATAAGATAGAGATAAATTATCCCAAAACTAACCTCCCTACCAACCATCTTCATCTTCCTCATCCATGGAGTACATTCTGCATGCAAAAAGTTCTCCTGACCATTTTAGAAGTCCTGATATGTCTCGATATTTTTATTAAGGAGATATGGAATTTTCCAACCTCTTTGATAATAACCATGTGGCCCTCCAACACTATCTTACCACAATTGCTAACCATACCTCTACTTTGGTTCCTTTCGTTGAACCACCCTATGGCATGCCCACTTACCCTATGGGTGAGACCTCCGTTACCACTATCTCTACCACCCAATCCATGGTGACCCAAGATTATTCTTCCATAAACAACCCTTCAACCACCATTACCCACAACCAAGCTTACCTTCCACCAACCAATTCCCAATCACCCTCTATTTCCACCAACCCCATTACTAACAAAATAAATGTAGGGACAACTCAGCCAATGATAACCCAAGCACCACTTATCATTGGGATGCATGTCACTAGTATTATTTCCTTACCACTTGCCACTAAAAACACAACATCCTCTACCCTTTTCCAAAACTTAATGGTTTTCATACCATCTACTCTCCCACCCATAATTACCAATGTGACTACATACCTTCAAATTGTAGACACCTAAATCTGGCCATCAATAACTTCCAATTAGGCTTTTGGCTAATTTTCACCAAAATATATAATTTGGCATAAAAACACTAAAAAATGCTAAATGATGTAAAAATGACATATTCAAGTGTTAATTTGGCCAGGGTATCACTAATGGAGTAATAAAATTTATGGGCCAACTAATATTGATAAGTTCATTTCGAGTCAAAATGCTAATATTACATGAATGTGTTCTAGATCACTCTTTCCTATCAAATATCTTGCACAAGACATATGCCTTTGTTATTTGTTTTTGGTAACATCCTAAGTGGGATTATTAATCCAATGCATCTAACATTTCCATCTCATTCCAATCCAGTCCAATTCTAGACCAATAACAAGGCATTTTGATAAATTTGAGTAATTTGTGGACAAAGTGCTTAAACATGATTAAGAGCTAATTAACCAAAATCAAGGCCTAATTAATAATTCCATGGAAACTTGTTGAAAACTTATTTTTGGAAATGGATATTAAATATCTACATCATCAGGTGACTTCTTTTCTTGGGAAGACATCCCTAGGCCATAAATGCCACAAATATTAGGATTCATGCCCTCCATGCCTCATTAATGCCTTCCATGATGCCCTTAATGCCTCATCAATGAATTCTACAATGCCCACTATGCCTCTTAATTTCCCCTTCTTCCAATGTCATGATGAGGATAATTATAAACTTAATTCCAAAATTGAATTAATCCTCAACCACACATCTCAATCTCAAGATGGACAATTCAGGTTGATTCTAGACATTCTCAAAATTCTATAAATAGAGAGGCCATGAACATCATTTCTAAGCTATTTTGGTGAAAATTTATTATGCTCAAATATCTTAAATAATCCATTGCAATTACTATCACTATGCCAAATTGATTCCAAGCCAAGCCCATAAGGCAAAGGTGCCAAGGAGAGATGGAGGTAGCCAATCATCTAATGATGAGGACTTCATGAGCACAATCCGAGCAAGTCATTACAACAAGAATTTTAGAGCATCCAAGCAAGGTAAAAGAGGGTTTATTTTGCATTTTAGTTGTGTGTTTTATTCATGTTTGTTTACTAAGATTTCCTTAGTTTCTAGGCCTAGAGATGTTATGCTAGTTGGTGTGTTTCTTTCATTCTATTTTCATTTTGAAACTAACACCATACTAACCATCCTCTCTTGAATAAAATTTTTAGATCACATAATGGCACACCCAGTGGGATTAGAAACATCCCATACATGAATAAGATCATTTTATAGCTTTAAATTTTTCATTTAGATCATTAAAACTCTTGTAAATTGATTTTCTAACTTTGTTTTTCCATTTTTGGTTTGCTACAAGTTTACACAGTAACCGAAGTTGGTTAGTAAAACCAACAATGGTTGGATAGCTGTCATCGATCACATTAGTATAACTGATTTTGGTTAGATATCCATCATCAGTTATGTAACTGACATTGATCATTATGTTTTTCTTAAAACATAAACTCAAGACCTCTTTTTTAAAGGACATGTTAACATTTTTGTTGTAGGACCAAGCTTGACATTTGCTAAAAACATGTTTATATTACCTTTTGCATGCTTAAAATGAATTAGGAACATTATTTTGGGTGCTTAAAGTAATATTTAGGTGCTTAAGTAAGTTTTTAGCATTAGTTTTCAAAGTTACAACTAAGACCAAGGGGTTAAATGAACACCACCTCATTTTCCATTTGGGCTTAAAAATGAACTCACTTTTTCAAGCTTTTTGTATACACTTAGTTGTTTAAATTAAAATTTTGTTTGAAAAAAAGGGGGATGTTGTGCGTATGCTCTTCTATTTTTCCCCTTTAGGGAACCCTTGAAATCAAAAGCGCCATTCTTATTACAAGTAGCCTAGTCCAAGGCTTAGAAAGAAAGTTGTCTAAAACACTCCCCAAAAACTTGTCAAAGTTTAGGTGACCTTGAAAATGACCCTAAAGTATTTATACTTTCATTCTTTCTTTATTTTTATGCAAACTTGTCTTGCGAGGGGAACTTCATCACCTGCCATAAGTTCTTTAGGGAAGCTTTGACCCAGGGTTTTATCTCCTGACATTGACTTCATTTAGCTCCTAATTACAGTTACACATGGGATGTAGTGGCACTTTGGACATTGCACTACACTAAGCAAACAATAGGATGTAGTGGTTGAAAAAAGGACACGAAATTTTTGCAACAAGCCAAGTGATACAGACCCAAAATCCATGCTTTTCTTTTGCATTTTTTGGTCTGAAAGTCATTGTGCAATTAATTCCTTTAGAACATTCAGAAACTTGTTAGATCTTAGACAAATCCCCACTTACCATGGAATTATTTTTGGTACAAGGTGCACCTCAAGCTCCATGTCATAATACTATCATTTGAAATAAGTGGGGGTGTAAAAACCCTACTATATAATGTGTAGTTACTTTTGGATGTACACTAAAAATCCTCTCAAATGACATATATTGACATATTCCAACAATACCAAGAAACCTTGTTAGTTTAGGATCTAAGAGTGATTAATTAGTTGGTCTTGTCCTAGATTAAAGTCTTGTTTGAATTCAAAACTTGGTGTAAACAAACAATTCAAACCAAGAACATAGTCCTAATTTTCCTTTGAACAAAGAGGCGTTATGCTACCCATGTGAGATCTTGAATTTGCCTAGTTCAAAGTTCATCAAAATCTTGGGAGTCATGTCATCCACTTTGGTGTAGTTATGTTGCTCAATTGATTCTAGACCTTTACCAAAGTTGTCTAAGTCCTTCACTTATAATCTAAATTTGAAATTGTACCTGTATAAGTTCATAGGGTCGATGTGTTAAGTGGGTTTGCCATTTGCAATAAAATTGAGGGAACTTACATTCAATTTATAATTTGGGTTGAAGGCCATTTTAGACTCAAGATCATTATCACAACTTGATAGACTTAAGCCATTTTATGCTAAACACTTTCACTTTAAGTCTATGCACCACAACATTTTGATTCAAGAAAAGTAGTAGTATGCTGTCAAAATTGTGAAAATTTATCTTTGCCTTAGAGAGTTTTTGAAACAATTTTTTTGTCACACCTTTTGGGTAGTATAGCATTGGTATGCTACCCAAAACATTTCAAATATTTTTTCATAGACCCTCTTGCATAGAATTCAAATTTGTTCCTACATTTTCAAACCAATCCAAGTGTACTTTTGTAATCTTTTGTCTAAAAGTATAGTTATACCATTCACTTTTATCTATATTATTTGTCAAAAGAACCAAGTTTTATACCATTATTTATGAGAAAATAAACTATATCTAAAAATTCTTTTTGTTTCATATCTTCTACCTAGTTTATCAAGTTCATGACCAAGAATCAAATGCCTAGTGTTTGTTAGAAGTGGTTCAAATCAGTTAGATTAAAACTTTCATCAATTTCAAAGTTTAGCTTTTGACGTTGTTTAGCCAAGAGTGCTAGCGCATGCCTTGTTTGAGCTTAGATTTTGATGTCACATTTGGCCAAAAGACCTAAAAACATTTAAATTCCTAGATTAGACTGATTTGAAACACTTCGACCTTAGAGTTTGGCATTTCAATTTTTGGTCCATTTACTTTCTTATCTTTGTGTGAACATTGAAATGTTAGATATTTCACACTAGCTTATTTCCTCACAAAACTTTATCTAAACCTTTTTGATCCTTTTGAAGAATCTAGACAAATTTGGAACATCATCTATTTTAGACAATGTCTTTTTAGAGTTTTAAAAACTCTTTGACCTTTTATCATAAAGTATTGACTATGGATCACAACTTGTATTCCTACATTCATAGTGGACTTATGTACAATACAGGGATTAGTAATGTAATTGTGTAGGAAGAAATGGAGCAAGACCCCTATGCGGATAATATTCCTTATGAGATGGATTCTTATCCCTTTTGTAATACTCAATTAGGGGCACAAAGCCAAGATCTATTACTTAACTATCTGGTTAACACACCACCTTATTCAAAATAAGTCCAAGAATAAACCACACAATACCTAGCTACAATACCCATAGTGGATGAGTCAGTTCTTCAATAGTCATATTCTACTAATATGGCTTCCACATATGATCCATTTTTATTTGAGCGACTTTTTTTAGAGAACAAAGATGAAATTTTGGTTAGAGCTATATAGGTAGGAACCAAGTTTTTAGGAGACTACCCCTATGAAAATTTACCAAGTCTAGTAAGAGTGCCCCACAATATCATTTATGATCAAAAATATTCTTCTATCAATCCTATGGATTTAGTCTAAACAATGTATCAAGATCCTAATATATCTAATCAAGCCAAAAAAATCATGGAAGATCACTTTAACAAAATACAAGCAGCATATCAAACCTACTTGAATTAGCACGTAATTTTAATTAGATGAACATGGTGAGTAAGCCTCTTATTGACCTAGTTCCTTCAACATGAGTGTTGATAGATTTAATTGGACAAGTGAATCCAAGTTCTAACCCATTTGTACAAACTATTTTGATTGATAACTTGATGCATATGCCTGTTATTAAAGAAGTGTCTTTGAGCTCTACAAAGAATAGTGAGCCAAATGTAGTGGAAAATGTGTAAAAAATGTCCAATCTTGATCAAAGTGGTACTAACACACAAACAACTAGCCAAAAACATGTGCCTATAGTTAATCCCATGAGTAGATCATCATACTAGGTAATAGGAGTTTCTACACCCCAACCTCAATAGGCTATTTCCTCAAGTGTACAACCTATGGGATTAGGTAATAAAATAATGGCTAATGTCATGCTTCAATGATAGAATGTGATGAATCCTACTCCTCAATAAGTAATGAGTAGTATTCCACAATAGTAGACACAACCTAATGTATCAATGTAATAGAGGAAAAATACATTACCACCTCAATCAGGGGAAACTAATGTTCCACCTCACCAGGTAATGACAAACATACCTCTTGAGTCATAAACCAATATGCCAATCCAAAACCAAGCAATGACTAGTCAACAATGTGCAAATATTGGTCAGTAATAGATGTTAAATCTATAACCTATTTTCACTTCCTCACAAGGATTCTTGCAATAAGGAGGTCCCCATATTTCTCAAGTACCTACTAGACAATTTTTGGTTCAAAATGTGCCACAAATTTAGAGACGAGGTCTTGGCCCACAATTTCCCACTAAATAGTAAGGTTTGGTTAGTCAATAGCATGTCCCTTTTCAACCAAAATAGGCATGGTATAGTTATATCCCTTTATCCCAACCACAAAATCCTCCAAGTCAAACCTTTATCACCAACCCAAACTAGAATATTGCATAACCAAGTGTGTAATTTCAAGTACATCCTAATCCACATATGCATATTCTTGGTCCATTCCCCAATCAAACCAATGTACCCCAATAGGTATCTCTATCATACCTGGTCAAAGTGTCCCACTTGTGACCTCCCAACCATCTACCCAAACCAATATTCTCTGTCAAACCAATGTTCCTTCTAGTTTCCTATCCTAAGAATTGCAATGGATGAAGGATGCAATTGCTACCATTCAAGCTAGGAAATACACTAAAAATTTTAAATTAGATGACATATGTTTGTATCCATTCAACATGGAGTATCTGTAGATACCGTTTCCTACAAGATACGAACCACCAAAATTTGACAAATATAAGGGGAAGGTGACCCTAAGGCCCACTTAGCTGAATTCTTTGTCGCATGTCAACCAATGTCATAGAGTAACATATACCTTATGCTATTGTTTCCAAGGAGCTTGGCTAGACATGCCATGGAGTGGTTTTTAATGTTGCCCAAAAATTCAGTGACAAATTTTGATGATCTTTTTGATAAGTTTGCATAGCACTTTTCTTATAATCTCGAGCATGAGATTTCATTAGTAGACTTAACGTAAGCAAAACAAAAAGTTGGTGAGAGTTTTTTAGGTTATCTACAATGATGGAGAGACCTTACAAGCCTTTTCACCCATAGTTTACTAGATAAACAATTATCCATTGTGTTTACCAAAATATTGCACAGTGAGATAGCTTATCATTTGGAACTACAATGTGCACATACTTTCAAGGAAATCATCGACAAAGGCTTGTTGATTGAGTGATCACTCATTAATAAAAGAGTTATCAAGCTTAATTCAACTAATCAAAATCAAGGTACCAATCATAGAAATGACCAACATCCCACAAGTGCCAACATCATAATTGGCACAGGCCAATAACCAAGAAAGACTGAAGCAATTAAACCGTAATAGGAATGTTGTGGGAAATAGTGTAACCAAATCCTATCATGTCCAAAGGGTACAAACATCATCTACACTAAATTTTCAACTTATTCCTACCCAACAACCTCTTCAACCAATACCATAAGCATAATAAGCAAGACCTGTAAAACTAATACAGTAGTCATTACCATTATAAACCCCTCCTCCTAGGAGAATCATGCCTACACATCATGTCTTTAGTGACCTAGGAGAACATATTAAGTCTATATTTCAAAATCTTTTTTCCACTAATTTTATTAGTTATCTGATATCAAAACATTATCCACAAGGCAATCCTTATCTTAATTGGTACTATGAAAATGAATTATGTGACTATCATTAGGTCAATAGGGATAATCTATGAAGATGTGTCCAAATCAAGAATTAAATTGAGAATATGTTGGAGAATGGGGAGATGACATTAGATAATGGTGCTTTCACTTCTAATCAAACTCTTGGGATTTATCAAAACCCCTTTCCTTGGCATAACAATTATCAAAAAAAAAAATAATCAACAATAATAATAATGGCCAGTGCAATAGCAAAATCAATAATATCAAAATCAAAGGCCAAATCAGTAGAATCAACAAAATTAGTAGAAGAACCCATAATGATAAAACAATGTACAAAACCAAGGTTAGAATGGTAAAAACTAGGGAATATTTTAGTGGCAAATATTCATACTTTGGCAAATTTTACATTTTGTCAGTGTGTTTTTTGGTGATTTGTATGCCATTCCATGGTTTCCTGGTCGCCAAGCTTTCTTGAGTTTCATGATTGCCTAGCTTTGTAATCGCCAAGGCAAATGTTTCGTTTGAGTTTCTGCCTGGCAGTATTTGCCTTTCACACAGCCGACCAGGTAGCGCTTAATGTGGAATGTTCATTGGGTTTCACGTTATGGGAAGTGGAGGAGTCAGCTTATTTTTCCAACACACTTTCATTTGAAATATGTATAAATCTGAATTCAAGAAAATAGCAATGAGACATTCAATAACCCTTTTTTTTCCGAAGCGAACAGTATACAAATAAAATAAATGTATAAGTTTACATTTATAATGGACATCTAGTTTCTTATACTTTAAGTTATATTTTATTTATATACTTTCAGGGTGTTTGAGAGGGGTTTCAGACCGCTAGGAGCTATAATGCAAATTCTAGGTTTTGGTGGATCCTATCATATTTCAGAGTTAGTCAGATTCCAGGGTTTCAGGGTTTCAAACTTAGCCATATTTTAGGGTTTCAAGTTTTCAAGGAGACATCGTAGGAGGTATGAAGGCTGCATGAAGGGATGTATGCGTGATATAATAGTATGAAAATATCTCTCGCAAAGTGCCACAAGTTGATCCCACCCCATTCCCAGTGCCCAAAAAATTAAAATTTTACTAGGATTATTATTTTTTGTTCACCAATGTATAATTTTTTTGTGGTTTTAAAATAACACAATTCGCCCAGATTTTACACATTGTTTGAGAGACTATGAATGATTCACCAATGGAGATTATTATTTTTTCTTTGTAAACTATTTTTTTTGCCACAAAAAATTATTTTTTTTGTTAGGTGTTTTACACATTTCACCAATTTTTTACACCTTTTCTAAAGGAGGGGTTTCTTAAAGTATACCCTGGTAAAAACCAACAAACCTAGCATGTAGTTGCACATGACTACAATAGGGTCATAGGTCATACTTTGAGGGGTAGCATTAATACTATCTCCATTAATCCTAGACTAAGAACTAATCAGCGTAAACCATTGTTAAACAACAACATTCAACCAAATTACATGGATAATCTTTCTTTGACCTAGGAGTGCATACAAGTAAACTAACAAACTAGGACTTCCCATTTTGGACCTTATATCGATAACTCATCCTTGCCATGTGACCACATATGAGGGCACCAAAAATCACAACTTGTCCAATATGGTCTGACACCATTCCTAGAATTTGTTATCAATAATGGTTTATTATTTAATATTGATTGTGCAATCACAACTCAAAGGTCAAATATTACTATCATAGGCCCATAACCATCTACCACTTTACCTATCATCCAACCAACCATTCAGCCTTGGAATAAACCATTCGCTCCTGACCAAGACAAGAAGTTTAATATTATGGACAATTACATAAGACACTAGCACAAATTTATATTTTAGATTTTGCTATGAACATAAATAATCCATAAGAACATCTTGAATGAGTTTTTGACCCAATCCACTATTGTTAGTGACATATCCCCTGACAAATTTCAAGCTTTGGTTGGACACCTAGCTCTATCCCAATAAGTCACATTTAACCAAAGTGATATATCTTCCCTTGTCCCACTCCATACTAACCAATTATACATAAAAGTTTATATAAAGTGACATAAAGTGAAATGTGTCCTTATATACAATGGATCAAGTTTCAACATAGTGTCTCTAAAGCTTATCAAGCTTCTTAGGTACACAATAACAGATCTTTAACTAGAAATGATAACCATTAAAGCCTATGATAATCAAGAAAGAAAATCACAAGGCACCATTAGTTTTCTAGTTATCATTGGGCCTTTGACCCATGATACACTTTGACATGTGCTTGATCTTGAGTTATCATACAATATGATTCTAGGCAGACCTTGCTAACATGAGATTCATGCAATTCTATGAATGATGCACTAATGTATCAAGTTTTCCCACTCAGAGATGGAAGTGAATATTCTAATAAATTTACACCCATATGAACACTGCAAACATCTTGAGGCCAAATTTCAAAGCCACAATTATAAATATGACATGAATCCAAGTTCCAAGAAGGATAAAGGAAAGGCTATACTTATTGATCCTTCACCAGATAAATATGTAGATCCTAATACCTTAGATTCCCTTTCCCACATGCCACCTCTTGAAGCTTCTAATCATTTCATCATTTTAGATAATGGATTGGGAGAGTATGTGACACATGATACATTTCATATTTCCAATCTTCCTTAGAATTTGAAAACCTTTGGGTGACCTAAAGTCACTCCACATATGCATTGGCAAAAAAAGAATAAAGATAAGGACATGTCACATTTGTACTAACATCTAGCCTAGAACCTAACCCTCTTGAAGGGGATGAATCATGGTTATACAACAACAACCAAGCTGATTGTTATAAAAGTACAAAGTATCATATTCCCAATAAGATCATGGAGCATCACAATTATGAAGGAAGAGACCTCAGACCAAATTAGCAAGGAACCATCAACCTAATTTTCATGACTAAGTATGAAAGACCTTATGGACTTGGATTTAAACTTCCTGGGAGTGACCCCACATATCTTATTCAAACTCCATCACTAGTGACTAGTGAGGATGATTTTGATAGTGAAATGGAGTCTGATCATAACACCACATTTGATGACCTAGCTGAAACTAACATGTTTAATAGAAATGCCATTTGTACCCATACCCTGGCCATTCATCACAATCCATTACCATTATATTATCCCTAATTGATAGCTTAAGACAAACAAGAATCTAGTTTGCCAATTGATGATTTTTAAAATGATGAGGCATTTTGTGACTTTATAGGCCTTTGAGACAATATTTTTTTGGGAGATCACAAGTTAGGATTCTCAATTACATTAGATCCTACAACTGATTTTGGAGAGTGAGTGAACACCCTTAGCCAAAAATAAATAAGTAAAACATTGAGGTCCTAAAGTGAAAACCTATTTGAGGTGATTCTAACTAGGGAAAAACTAAAGATAAAGGCTAGTCTAGTGGTGAAAATCTGTTTCAGGTGTCACTAGATGTGGGTGTTCAATCTTGTTCAAATTTAGACTAGTAGACCACCAATGATGAACTTGCTTGTGGATCCAAGTTTAAATTTGAGTAACAAGTATTTGATCAATTTTTTCAATAATTTTTGACTATTTTTGTCACATGGCCAAATCACCCATTAGGGGACTCAGATTCATCATGCCTAGGAGAGGTTTAAGAGCAAGGTCTAACGAAGAACCTTGACATAATCTAGTAGTTCAAATCATTAACTACTATTCTAAAAGATGGTTTAACCCTTCTAGTCAAAGATATAATAGAGGTAAGTATCGAGACTCCATCAGACCTAAAATGGATAAAATTAGGCACGTCCCTCATTGAGGAGGAACATGAAGTAGCTATAGCTCTATTGAGAGAATTTGTAGATATCTTTGTATGGGCCTATTCTAACATGTCAGGTTTAGACCTCACCTTGGTTCTACACCACCTTGTGGTTAATCTTGACACCAAATTGATAAAACAAAAGATATGTAAGATGCATCCTTGCATTATTGTATTAGTAAATAAAGAGATAGAAAAACTCTTAGAAGGAGGATGTATTCGATCCATTGATTACTCAAAATGGATCTCTAATTGGGTAACTATTAGTAAAAAGCCTAAAGGGATAAAAATTTGTACTAATTTTTGAGACATCAACCAAGCTTATCCTAAAGATAATTTTCCATTGCCTAATATCGACATGATATTCAAATCCATGATAGGTTATGAAATGCTTTCACTCATGAATGGATTTTCAAGATATAACCAGATCAGAATAGCACCAGAAGACCAACTAAAATAGTGTTTACCACTCCATGGGGAACATTTTTTTATCAAGTAATGCCATTTGGCCTTAAGAATGATATAGCTACATATCAAAGGGCCATGACTATCATATTCCATGATATGATGCATGATATAGTTGAAGACTATGTCGATGACATATTAAGAAAATTCAAAACTAGGGCCAACCATCTAATAGTGTTGCATAAGATATTCGAAATATTATGAGAGTAAAAAGCTAGACTCAATCCAAATAAATGTGTTTTTGGTGTAACTTCAATAAAATTACTTAGCTTCATCATGTGTTTTAGAGGTATTGAAGTCGATCTAGCTAAAGTCCTTACTATAACTGAGATGCTTCCACAAACTAATTTAAAGCAACTCCATAGTTTGTAAGGTAAGATCTATTCAATATGATGTTTCATATCTTAGTTATCAAAAAAGTTTCATCCATTTACACACCTTATGAAGAAAGGAGTTGAATTTCACTAGGATGGTCACTACCAAAAAGCTTTTCAACAACTCAAAAATTATCTTGTTAATCTACCTATTTTACTACTACCTATGTTGGAAAAGCCATTCTTGTTATACCTATCAGGTACTAACCATACTCTGGGGGCACTCTTGGCTCAACATAATGGCAATGAAAAAGAGCATGTCATATGCTACCTAGGTCATACCTTGGCTACATATGAACATAACTATGCACCTATTGAAAAATCTTGTCTGGCAGAGGTCTTCGTAGCTCAAAAATTGTGCCATTACATGTTGAATAATAAGATCATAGTCATTTCAAAAGTAGATACACTCAAATATCTTCTATCTAAAATAAATTTTCAAGGTAGAATGTCTAAATGGGTCATGCTTCTCAGTGATTTTGACATAGAGTAAGTCAATCAAAAGGCAATCAAGGGACAAGTTCTTATAGATCAACTTGTTAAAGCCCCTCTCATAGACACACAACCACTCACATTTCAATTTCATGATGAATCCATAATGACCACCATTAACACACCCCTTGAGGAGTAGCCTTAGAAGCTATATTTTGATGTTTCATTTACTACACATGGATCGGGGGTAGGCCTATTTTTTATTACACCATAGGGGGATCTAATCCCTAAATCACTCAGAATTAGTTTTCTTTATATAAAAAACATGGTTGAGTATGAAGCACTTGTTACAAGACTTTGATAAGTAGTGCATTGGAATATATTTCATCTCCAAGTTTATGGTGATTCTCAGTTAATCATCAATCAGGTCATTAATCATTTTCATACCAAAGATGACAAGATGGTTCCATATAAAGCCATGATCAATACTCTTAAAATATAAATTACCAACATTCAGTTTGAGCGCATACCAAGGGCTACTAATAAAACCATATATGCCATGGCTACTATTATCTCTGTAATTCAACAAATAGATGAAGTTAGAGAGTATCATTTCCTCATAAAGAATTTGTTAGCACTAGTTCATGAACCTTTAACCATTGCAATGATTTGTGATATTATTGGTCCTAATTCTATCTAGTAATTAGACCTTTATAACTACATTCATGACCAAGTTATACCACCTAACCTATCTCAAAAAGTAAACCAAAGCCTTCATTCATCATTCCACTCATTATACTCTACTTGAATCCATGCTTTACCATCACAGTTTTGATGGAACTCTACTTCATTATTTAACTTTGGTAGAGTCTACACTAGCATTAAGAGAAGTTCATGAAGGAGTATGTGGTGCTCATTCTAGTAGGGTATTCCTATCTAAAAATCTCTTGTGTACTGGTTATTATTTCCCCACAATGGACACAAATATTTTTGCATATGTAAAAAAGTGTGACAAATGTCAATGGCATGCTAATTTGATTCATGTCCCAATAAAAACTTTGAAACTAAAGTTGACACTATGGCCTTTTTTTACATGGGGACTTGACCTCATTGGGAAGATCAACCCCACTTCATCTGATAATGATAAACATATCCTTGCCACCACTAAGTATTTCACTAAGTGGGTTGAAGCTATGCCCCTCACTTACGTGACTAGAAAGCATATTTCCAAACTCATCTTCAACCATATAATTTACCACTATGGTATCCCCTCTGACATTATATCTAATAATGGTAGATCATTCAAGAACAAGGATGTAGATTAGTTATGTATTGTGATAGTGGTATGAACCAACAACCTAGATCTGATACCACTTGATAGGAGCTAGGCTCACAAAGCTCTGACACCAATTGTCAGGATTAAGAGCACAATTGATTACCTTTGTATAAGCAACTAAACACGGAATTAAACCAAAAGTAAAATGTAACTAGAATTCAGAAACAACACAGAATATGAGAGACAATACAATCTTGTATTAACACTCTTCCAAAAGGAAATACAATGAAGAAATCACACTCTTCCCACACCTCTAGGGCATACCAGTAATTCTCCCTCAAGAGTTCTCTCTCTCAATTAAAAACAAAATCAACTCAAACACAGAGTTGTTGTTTCAACTAGTCAGTAACAATACTACCAGTACCACTAAGTATACACACATACTCCAAGTCTGAGTACACCATGTACTCCAGGTAGATCTCACCTGATCTTGCACACCTGTAGATCAATCTGGTTTTGCACACCTACAAACCTAGATCTTACTTACCATGTAGATCTGACCTAATCTTGCTATACCATAGATCAACCTAGCCTTGCACACCTGCCACCTAGATCTTACACACGGGAAGAACCCTTGTCTTTGCCTCACCAAGTCCTTATGATTCTCCTTTTGATAGAACCCTTTTGATTCTATAAATTACAATACAACCCCATGGGTCTCTTAAATAGATCCCATACAAACAATAATTAGACTTCCTAATTACAATAATTAGAAATGTAACTCCAAGACTAAAATTAGTCTTTACATGCAAACAAATGGTTCATTAAATAAACTATTCATGTAACTAACAGTTTTAGAACTGCATAGGTGATCGACATCAGTCGTTATCTATCTGGAGATGACCGACATCGGCTAATCCATGACCAATGTCGATAGCTTCCTATCCACCTCTGACTGACGTTGATTGGCTTGATCAACATCAGTTACTGTGACACTTAGTAACCTCCTCCATGTTTGCATCAGTGAAGCTTTTAGCTCCATAACCTAACAATCTCCCACTTGGAGATAAATAGTTGCACCTGTACCTGTACCTATACATCATCTAAATTGTTTCTTGTCTTGTATCCCTCTTCAAGTTCAATATTGAAGACCAACCACCACACATCCTGTGGTGCTATGCCTGTCATCCAAGTCCCCTACCACATCTGAATCTACATACCCATGTAGAGAAGTCCCTGACCCTGCATCGCATGTATACCTACTACTGGTCCCTCTCAGATACCTAAGAATCCACTGAACTACTTTCTAGTACTCCTTTCTTGGATTGGCCACAAACTTGTTGACAACACCCTCTACTTGGGCAACATTAGGTCTAGTACATACCATGCACTTAACCTCATCATGTGAATTGGGACACTATTCTATGAACTGTCCATCCAAAGGTGTGCTAACCGGTTCTACATCCTGCATCTTGAAGCTCGCCACTACCTTATTCACACAATCATCCTGAGACAACATCAACCTATGATCTTCCCTATCTCTAGGAATACTCATGCCAAAGAATTTTGTTGCTCCCAAATTCTTCATGACATACCTCTGAACTAACTTTACCTTTAGCTCAGCAACTCCCTACATGTGTGACCCTGCAACAAGCACACACACAACATATAGTAATAGGATAATGTAGCTAATATTATCCAACTTGGTAAAGGAAACATAATGGTTACATTGACATTGACTAAAGCCATGCTTTGTCATACACCTATCAAACCTCCATTATCCTACACCCTGCTCAAGACCATATACCCTGGCCTTCTGTCTCACATGTTCATTCTCTCTCTTCTTTAACCTGGGAATCCAATCATCTTTTAGTGCTTTCCTCCTAGCTGGCAACTCTACCAAATATCCCATTTGGTTCTCATCTAAGGAATCAACTTCCTCATTCATGCCATGCTCCCACTATTTCCTAGATTCTACCTGCTCTGCTTCTTTAAAACTTCTTGGTTCTTGACCATTAGTGAGCAATAAGTAGTTTAAAGAAGGGGAATAATGAATTTGAGGCTTACTTACCCTTTCAGTCCTCCATATGGGCATTTAAGACTCCTTGACAACTTGCTATCTGCCCAAAATCCATTCTCTGGTCGACCCTAGTCTGCACCTGACTGATGTCAAAACCTCCTGATCGCCGATGCCAATTCCCTGACTAACGTCAGTGTCCACCTGGTCACTGACATCGATACCATGACCAATGTCAGTCTCCACCTACCTGACACCACCGACTCTGGTTTGCACATGACTGACATTGATACCTACCTGATCGATGTTGGTTCCACCTAACTAACATCGATAACTGTGTTTTCCTATGAGTGATGACTTTTTACCCGTGAGCTTACCTTGGATCATAACCCTGTCTAAACTACCCTACTCAAAATTATTCAGCCCCTTGAGCTGATCTCTATGCATCATCTCCTCCATGAAAACCAAGGCTTTCTAGTTCTTAAGTTTGTCAAAGACATTTGACCTCCTCTTAAGAACATGCATCCCCTTCTTACTCATGTGACCAAGCCTACAAAGCCACATCTTTGCAACAAAAGGTGAATTAGTAATACAAGTAGATAGATAAAAAATACCTACTTTTTTACCACATGCTAATTCAAGTGCATCCACTATGAGAGTTACTGTGCACCTCTCATCACCCAACTTTCCTATAGAAATTAGACTCCTCTTCAGGACTGGGACCTGCATGACATCCTTCAACACCTATGTGTTGGCCATCTACAATTTCAGCTACACTTTCCCTTTGCTAACAATTAAACAAGGCACACCAACCCCTAAATAAATCTTTCCAAAGTCTCCAAGGACATTAACATGGAAAAATAATCTATTTGGGATTGCATGGAAAGAGGCAACATAATATATAAACCAAGATTCTACTTTATCCTAGGAACATATAAGAGTAACCCGTGCAATAATACCTGCAACATATGCTTCTTTATTTCCTTCATGCTGATCTTCTACCAACCAACAATCTTTCTTTACCTTATCTTTCTTTCCATAATTTCGTAATTGAGAATTCTTGCCATTGAATTCCTCCATTCTTAGTGTACTTTATTTTGTCATTGCTATACTCTCACTCAATCAGAAACCCTTGAGAGTGACCTATAATCAATAAACACTTAACACACTCTGAAACCAAGGTGTTAGTGAACCTCGCTCTGAGAACCTACAACCTCGCTTTGATACCACTTGATAGTGGTATGAACTAGCAACCTAGCTCTGATACCACTTGATAGGACCTAGGCTCACAAAGCTCTGACACTAATTGTCAGGATTAAGAGCACAATTGATTACCTTTGTATAAGTAACTAAACATGGAATTAAACTAGAAGTAAAATGTAACTAGAATTTAGAAATAGCATAGAATATGAGAGACAATACAATCTTGTATTAACACTCTTCTAGAAGGAAATACAATGAAGAAATCACACTCTTCCCACACCTCTAGGGCATACCAATAATTCTCCCTCAAGATTTCTCTCTCTCAATTACAAATAAAATCAACTCAAACACAGAGTTATTGTTTCAACCAGTCAATAACAATACTGTCAGTACCACCGAGTATACACACATACTCCAAGTCTGAGTACACCATGTACTCCAAGTAGATTTCACCTAATCTTGCACAACTGCAGATCAACCTAGTTTTGCACACCTATAAACCTAGATCTTACTTACCATGTAGATCTCACCTGATCTTGTTATACCACAAATCAACCTGGCCTTGCACACCTGCTGACCTAGATCTTGCACACGAGAAGAACCCTTGTCCTTGCCTCACCAAGTCCTTATGATTCTCCCTTGGATAGAACCCTTCTGATTCTACAAATTACAATACAGCCTAATGGGTCTCTTAAATAGATCCCATACAAACAATAATTAGACTTCCTAATTACAATAATTAAAAATGCAACTCCAAGACTAAAATTAGTCTTTACATGCAAATAAATGATTCATTAAACAAATTGTTCATGTAACCAACAGTTCTGGAACCACACAGGTGATCGACATTAGTCACTGTTTGTCTGGAGATGACTGACATCGGCTGATCCATAACTAATGTCGGTAGCTTCCTGTCCACCTCTGACTGACATCAATTGGCCTGACTGACATCGATTACTATGACACTCAACAACCTCCTCCATGTTTGCATCAGTGAAACTTTTAGCTCCACAACCTAACATATTGAATATAACATCACATAACATTTTTATACAACATATTACCCTTAGGTAATGGCCAGGCTAAGGTATCCAAAAAAACCATTGTCAATATTCTCAAAAATATTTTTAATGATGTCGATCATGATAGGCACTTGTAGATATTCCCTACCCTTTGGGCATACTATACCAATCATTATACCCCCATAAGAGCCACTCCATACTTGTTTATGGTACTGATGCCACCCTTATCATTGAGGTCAAATTTCCTTCACTGCGCATCTCTTTCAAGCATGTCCTGGATGATCATGACTATCAAGTAGCTCACCTGCAAGAGCTAGACCTACTTGATGAGAAACACATAACTAAGATCAATAATATTCAATCATATCAGAACTAACTCAAAGGCCACTATAATTGGTTTGTTAAGTATAGAAAATTTGAACTTGGTGATCATGTTCTTAAAGAAAACCAAAAGAATACCATTGTTGAAAAGAAGCATAAAGGAAAATTTGAATCAAAATAGATAGGACCTTTCATCATTACCATAGATTATAGATCAGGAGCATACAAGCTTGCCAAACCAAATAGAGATTAACTTCCTCAATCAATGAATATTATTCATCTCAAGTAGTATTATGTTTGAGCACTAAGGTGTATTGTCTGTAAAGACCATTTTATTTGTGTTATTTTATCACTATTTTTTTTTGTGAAAATATCATCCTTATCCATCCTCTTAGCCGTATCCACTTTCTACTTTCAACTTATCAGCCTAGTGTGTTCTAAAGCCTAGCTCATTTGACCTTGGTTTTTGCCATTTGTTTTACATTTTTAGCATCAAGCTATTTGATCAATTTCATCAATTGGTTCAAGTACTTTAGATAGAGATCATATTTTAGAACAATGTGATATAAATTTTGGAAGTTGCATCCTTCCTTTGTTATTCCTTTTTTTACCACCAGTCTTGCTACTAATTATAACTACCTTTGGAAAAATTAGTACCATTGATTTATGATGTTGTATCTTGGTTATAACCACCTATGGGAAAACTAGGGGAAAGATTAAGCCTTGACATACCAACTTGCCACTTCATATGTCATACTATGCCTTTTTACCAACTATGCCTATTTTGTTTGAATTGACTGCTACACTAGTCAAATTCCTCCCTTATAAGGGTAGAACTATAGTGACTTGAGGTCCTACTCTGGGACTATGTAGGTAGCACTCAATACTTTTTTAGGTCAGTTCAGTCACCCTAAGCCATGCTCTCATCATTTTTTGGGAACCCTAAGCCACACTCTTACCATTTTGCAAGCAACTTAGGCCATGCTCTCACTATTTTGTGAGCAACCTTAGTTTAAACACTCCCACCTTTTATAAGCTTGAACCATTTAGTGTCTTATCATTCTTGATTGAGTTGATACACTCCAAAAATATTCCAAAAACATTTGAAAAATCATTACAAAGCAATAAAAACATTGACCACTTCTTTTCCTTAAGTATTCTGGGAACCCTTACTAAGTCACAAGTAAATCACTTGTCATTTAGTTTCCCCATCCTTTTTGGCCTTTTATCTCATGCACTAACTATTTTTCAAGATCATTCCTCTTCTTATATCACATCCATTCTATTTATTTTCATTGGTTATCACATTTTTTCCATTCCCTGGGAGAACTACATTTGGCCTAAAGTTTTTTATTGGATATTACATCTATGGAACTATGTAGGCAATGTCCACTTACCTAGTGCATATGGAGATAGCTCGATCACCCTTTCTGTTTCTTCTATTTCTCCCATTTTTTTCATTTATTAAAGTTGTCACATATTTTTTAGGGGCACTATTTGTATGGTTTCTTTTGAGTGTTTCTTTATTTTTTTCTTTATTGTTTTATTTGTGTGTCTGTTTGTTTACTTTCATCATTGTTTCCTTGATTTAGTTTATGTGTGTTCATTAGGTGATTCCTTTCTCACACTTATACTTTAATCTATCCATATTCATATGTTTACATTATCATCATGGTTTCTATCATTAATGCATTGTTTCCTATTGAGTATTTGATTATGAGATTCAGTCTTTATACATATTTCGAACAAGTCCTCATGATGTTATGCCATGATGCCTACCAACACATGATACAACAAACCTTAGATTCAAGAAGTCTATTCATCAATGGTGGCATCTCTTCAGAACTAACATCTTGATTTCATCTTGATTGCATCTTAGTCATATCCCAAATAAAGTAATTAACCATGAAAAAATTTCAACCTTTATTAGTTCGAACAAGCATCTCCTTACTAGTAGGTTGTTTCAATTCATCATTACCCTTTGTGTTAAGTTGTCATCATCCTCAACCAATTTTATCATGTTTTCTATAATCAGGGTAAAATGTTTATAACTGCCTCTGGGAAAATCATTGCAGACCATCCCACCTACATTTCTCAATGATTATAACCACCTTTGGGAAAATCATTATATTATCACCACTTCCATTTTTCTTCCAATAAAGGGGCATGTTATTTTATTTTTTATTTATCCTAACTAAGGTATCTCCAACTTCTAAATGATTATAACCACCTTTGGACAAATCATTCTATTATAATACCACATTGCCACTATCAGGGTACAATGTTTATAACTACCTTTAGGCAAATCATTGTACACCATCCCACTTACATTCTTAATGACTTTGACTAATTTTTTTATATCATTATGTTTTCACCCCTTCATCTTTCTTTTCTTTGGTCCCCTCATTTTTCTTCTTTCTTTTTGAGGGACCATTTGCCAACCTACTTTATCATACAATTAGTTTATCATCATTATAGTTGTAGGCATACAGGACCTTTTCATTATTTGAGAAGACATTGTTGTACTTATAGATTGTTATTCCTTCCCAACTAGGGGCAAATTGTAGACACCTAAATCTAGCCACCGATAACCTCTAATTAGGCTTTTGGCCATTTTCTACCAAAATGTACAATTTGGCATAAAAACACTAAAACATGTTAAATCATGTAAAATTGACATATTCAAGTGCCAATTTGGCTAGGGTATCACTAAACTTGGATCCATTCATTTTGAGTCAAAATTCTAATTTTACACATAGGTGCTCTGGATTTCTCTTTACTATCAAATCTCTTACATAAGACACATGCCTTTGTTATGTTTTTATTGGTAACATCATAAATGGGATAATAAATCCAACACATCTTACATTTCCTTTTAATTCTAATCCATTCAAATTTTGGACCAATAACAAGGCATTTTGATCAATTTGAGTAATTTGTGCACAAAGTGATTAAACATTCTTAAGAGATAATTAACCCAAATCAAGGCCTAATTAAGAATTCTATGGAAACTTGTTGAAAACTTATTTTGGAAATGGATATTAAATATTTGCATCATCAGGTGACCTCATTTCTTGGGAAGACATCCCTAGGCCATAAATGCCACAAATATTAGGATTCATGCCCTCCATGCCTCATCAATGCCTTCCATGATGCCCTCCATGCCTCTTAATTTCCCCTTCTTCCAATTTCATAATGAGGATAATTATAAACTTAATTCCAAAATTGAATTAATCCTCAACCACACATCTCAATCTCAGGATGTATGGTTTAGGTTGATTCTAACATTCTTAAAAATCTATAAATAGAAAGGCCATGAACATCATTTCTAAGCTATTTTGGTGTAAAGTTATTATGCTCAAATATATTAAAGAAGCCATTGAAATTAATTTCACCATGCAAAATTATTCTAATCCAAGTGAAGCTACAATCCAAAGGTGTCAAGGAGAGATGGAGGTAGCCAAGCTTGCATTGATTCAAACTTCATGAGCACAAACTGAGCAAGCAACTACAACAAGCATTTTGAATCATCCAAAGAAGGTAAAAGTGAACTTATTTCTCATTTTAGTTATGTTTTTTATTCATGTTTTTTAACTAAGATCTCCCTAGTGTCTAGGCCTAGAGACGTTATGTTAGTGTGTTTCTTTCATTTTGTTTTCACTTTAAAACTAACACCATACTAACCATCCTCTCTTGAGTCAAATTCTTAGATCACACAAACAACAAACCCAACCATGCCTATGACCCAACAAATACCTACCGCACCTAACCCAAGATATATCCCAAACCCATAAGGATATATGCCTATAGCCTCTTCCTAACCTTCCATGGCTAATTACCAATATATGGCCTCTACCTAGCCTTCTACCAATTACCAATATATTTCACCCTCATAACCCCAACAACACATACCTTATAATTAAGTTGGTTTACCACCACAAACTAACCTCATAAAAATGTTGATGGACAAGATGACAAATTTAGAGACATCCCTTTCTGAGGCCCATAATATTTTATCCTATGATCAGATTTGCAATGAGCCTATCCACCCTTCTATACCAATCTATCCTTACCCTGTGCAATGGTATCTTCCCAAATTTTCAAAATTCCAAAGTAAGGAATATCCCCAATAACACCTATGATAATTTAGGCATTTATGTTATCTAATTGCTTATGAGATGCTCTTCTTCTCTAAACTTTCCCTATGTCCTTAGTAGGACCCATGTTAGACTAGTATAGTTCCATCACTAGGCACCCCCTCTTTTCTTTAGATCAACTATATCAAACATTCTTAGACCAATTTTCTATCAATATTTACATGAAAGTATCTATAACTAACTTTTATTCCATTCCATAATTTAAGGATGAATCTATTGCATATTTTATTCCTCATTTGAGAGGGTTGATCAACCAACACTCTTCCTTAACCTAACCTAAGTTAATTAAAATTTTATCTCAAGCATGCATTAAATATATTTCATCCACCCTATAGTTCAAAACCTTATGAACCTTTGAATATGTTTTTACCATGTCTATAAATTTGGAAATTAGAGCAATTAATGAGGGTAAACATAAGTTGAGGAATAAAAATGTTAGTTTCAAATCTACTGAAACTTATTCTAAACCCTCAAACCATACCAATACCAAATCCAAAATAATATCCAATGATATTGTACTTAAAATGGATCCTCCTTCAGTAGTCAACCAATCTAACCCATTCACCTCTACAAACCAAAATTCTAAATCCCAAACCATTTTGTGCAAAAGTAATATACTCTGATAGGGGAGTCTTTTGCTTAGGATTCAACTTCCTCTAATCAAACTACCTCAATAATTTTATTCCTCCCATCTTATACTAAGTTTTTATAAGGAAAATGAGATATGTAACTTCCACTATGTCATAGGTCATAATGCTTATAGATGCAAAACATTTAAAAATATTGTCCAAGACTTGATTTACAAAGGTGAGCTTGTGATGGATAACCCAAATACATCCCACAATCAAGCACTTGACATATATCGATAACCATTCCCAAACCACCCACATTTCATAAATAATGATCATATTAATGTGGAAACATACCAAAAACATGAGGTTTATATAGTTAATGTTGTTCTTAATGAACTTATAGTTAATGAACTCAAGACCCAAACCACTATTTCTTGTCCACTCACTTTCATAATGGAATTACCTACCCTTCATTTGGAAAGCATAACAAATTGAAAATCCACCATTTATTCTCCACTCACTTCCATAGTGGAATTAACCATCTCTCCTTTGGAAATCATAATGAAGTAGAAAACTATCATTCTCATTCCCTTTTCTTCCATGTTAGAGTTATCTACCCTTCCTTCAGAAAGCAAAACTAAGGAAGAAATTATCTCTCCTAATTTTTCCATGGTAGAATCACTGACAAAATCCTTAGATCCATTGATAGAATAAAATTAAAATGTTACAATCTCACTTATTTATCCACATGGTCTATCCTTAGATTCCACTACTGAGGGAACTAAGCCTCTCTATAAACCATTTTTAAGGTTGGTCCAAAATCTACAATTTTTATCTCAACCAAACCCTGATTGGGCCACATTTTTGGCACTACCTTAAAATTTCATACCAAACCAAGAACGAGTCACCAACCACACCATTATCCACTTGGCCTTCAACCTCCATAATTAATACCACCACTACCTCAACCAAGTTAACAAGAGCATCTACATCCCAAACTTTAGATAAACCAACCAACTTGACTCCTTCAAAGACAACTAAATAAAATTCCACTACCCCATTAAAAGCTATCAAGAACCTAGGTGTCCTTCCAACTTATAATCTCACCCATCTTACCTTGAAATTAGAATTGAGACCATAAATACCACCTAATAATACACAAACCAAACCAACAAACAAAATTTAACCATCTAGGATTCAAAAATCTAAAACCATCTTGCCTCCCATTTCCATTTTACCCTCTATTCTAGGGCCACATCCCTCATTCATTTTAGAACCTCATCCAACAAAGAAACCACAAGTCCAGCCTCTACTTCTAGCCACACATCCATTTCTTCTTACCAAACCCTCAACCACAAAACCATCTACCAAAAGCTTTTCACCACTTAAAGCTCCATTCATTAAGCCTAACCCTAAAAAGGTACCACCCCAACTATTAAAATAAAAACTTCCACCTCCTTACGACACTTTATATAATACTAGTCTACCATATTACAAAGGTTGATATAAACTTCATGCTTAGTATTACCTCCCATCAAAACATTTGATCCTCTTAGTCCAAAACTAGCTTAGTTTAATGATAATTTAATTTTTAAATACCTTAGGACACCTAGACATAGCATGGAGAATTCAAATATCTCCAAGACATAATCTAAAAACTATATGATGTGGATGATTTTTTAAATATATTAAATTCCCATGAGTCCACCTCTAAGCCAAAAACCAAAAGTTACCACCCCACATCAACCTATCCCCAAATTCTCATCTAAGAATATGAAGGAACTAAAGCAACCTACTATCCCACATACCTTTAAAATACACACCATTAATGTGGTCACTTGATCACAAACCCAAAAGGATAAAGGGAAGGCCAAAGTGTCCATCTCTTGAACATACCCTTCTTCCACTGAATCACCCTGATCACCTTTACCCAAGCCCAATATTTCTATGTTGGGTACACCTCAATCCAACCCATTCAGACTAATACATAGTTTAGTTTGTAAATAAATTTACCAAACATCGGTGAAGATGAATTTCTATGAGTTGATCCAAACCTCACCTAGCACCCTCAAGATATGATGGAATCCTTGAGATCAATAGAGGTTCAACCTTAATATCCACAACCTCTGGTATCACTTATTGGATCCCTTTAGTTATCCACCCTTGTCACCTTCCAAGATTCAAAGATACCCTCTATTCATCTAGATTATCTAGATCCTCCCCTCTTTATTACCACCCATATCAACCAAACTTGGATCAATAGGGTTATGATTGATGAGGGAGCTAGCATTAATATCATTTCCTCCCATTCATATGATCAACTTAAGCTCCTAGAGAATATCATGTTAGAAACTACCACTGTAATCCAATCTTTTAATGATACCATGGAAACTACCTTAGGGATGATCATCATTCATATACATTTGGGCCCACACACTCTTCCTAAGCTCTTCTACATGGTAGATGGAGAGTTTCAATATAATTTATTGCTTGGATTCCCTTGGATATATTTCATGGGTTATGTGCCATCAACTTTGTATAGGTGCATCAATTTTTAACATGAGGGTCATGTCCATGTCATTATAGCTGATCTTAGTCCTTTCAAATCATGCAATATGACTTACTAACCCAATGATGTTCTCATCCCATTAAAGAGTGCATCTCATTCATCCTCCATAAACCAATATTTTAGAAGCTCATCCATAACTTCTTCTCAAATCCCTATGAAAAACCCCTTAAAATCCATGTTCTAATGTCTCTCACTTGGGGAGTATCATCTATTGACCTTAGATGTCCTTTATACTCCCTAAGAGTATGTAAATTTTAACCATCATCCTAGCTATGATTCTAACATTATAACTATCATTCCTTTTGGTACTTTGAATTGTCAAACCAATATTATCTATGGGGGGCTTGATCAACCAATTTTAGCCTCCAATGCCTCCTCTTTTATTAAACCATTCACCTCTGATTTTTCTTTCTTGGATAGATCAAATTTTATCCAAACATACATCCATAAATGTGTTTTGGGTGGTTTTAGTTCAGGACATTATGAACATGTACCACATGAGCTTATCCCATTTAAAACTTAAAATCCTTGTAAATGATATGGTCTTAGATTTATCCCACTAGAAGATCCAACCAACCCACCTTCCATCATCGTCATTGAGAAAGAAATCCCATCCTTGATAACCTCTTCTTCTTCAAAATATAAGGATATCTATTCCATCCACCCTAAAAAAAATTGATCAATATGATTAGTTTTACACCCTTAACCTATCAAAAGGATGGGGAAACTAGAACCATTCCTCTTACTCATCCTAAGATGGTAGAAGATGATTCTCCTACCATTGATACTATCTAGCCTTAATATATCGATTCCCTTCTCACTTATCTTGGTGATAAAGATTATTCCCTTCACAAATCCCTTACTCTTGATACATTGACCATGTTAAATAAAACTACCATTGACATCGACTTAGGCAATCAAGACAACCCCCGTATAATAAAAATTGGCCAATCTTTAGATTCCTTAGACTATCAAGATTTCTCTTCCTTTTTGCATGACTATATCATAATGTTTACTTGGTCTTATAATGATATGCTAGGAATCTACCCTTTCATATTCATCCATAATATTTTCACCAACCTCGATACCAAGCAGTTAGGCAAAAAAATTGAAGGATGCACCCTCGTATTTCTCTTCTTTTTAAAAAGAGCTTCAATGTCTCTTATCTATAAAATTTATCTAACCCATTGATTATCCCCAATGCATCCATAATGTCATTATTTTCACCAAATCAATATGGGACTTCATATTTACATATAATTTTGTGATCTTAACCTTGCTTGTCTAAAATATGACTTTCTTTTGCCAAGCATTGACTAGCTTCCTTTTCTAACTATTGACCATGAGATGCTTTGTCTTAAGGATGGATTCTCAGGCTATAATCAGATCTTTATCACCCCAAAATATTAACATAATATTACCTTTATCACCCTATGGTGAACTTTCTACTATAGGATCATGTCCTTTGGTCTAAAGAATGCTGGTGAAACTTATCAGCATGTCGTGACCTACATCTTCATTACCTTATCCATAAAAATATGGAGGAATATGTAGATGACATCCTTGAAAAGTCTAAATGTCATAAGGATAATTTGATAATCCTTAAGGTTATTTATAAAATCCTTATCCACATCCATATTCATCTTAACCCAAAAAAAATCATCTTTGGGGTCTTTTTAGGTAAACTTCTTAGCTTTATTATTTATCTCCATAGAATAGACATTTATCCCACCAAATTCAAGGTAATACTTTACATGCCTCCTCCAACTAAACTCAAGAAACTCAAAAATATCTAGAGAAATCTTTAATCCAATAGGTGTTAGCCTTTTCATCACCTTCTTAAGAAGAATATCTCCTTTAAGTGGAACAAAGATTGTCAAAAGTCCTTAGACTCACTCAAAGAATACCTTCATTCCCCACCTATTCTTGTCCCTTCAAAAGATGACCAACCCTTATACCTCTACATTTCTACCATAGACTATTCCTTAGGTGCCATGTTTGTACATCATGATGATCAGCATAAAGAGTAGGCATTCTACTATATAATTCAAACACTTATAGAGTATGAAATGCATTATACCCATACCAAGAAATTATGCCTCACCTTGGTATTTATGGCTTATAAAATTTGTCACTACCTCCTTAACCACAAACTTTTGTTATCACCAACACTAACCCACTCAAGTACATGCATTCTAAGCCATATCAAAATCAGCATATGGCTATATGGATCATGTTTTTAGTTGAGTTAGATATTGAGTTCCTTTAGTAAAATTAAATCAAAGGGAAAGTCATTGTCAATAAATTGGTTGAGGCCTCTTTAGCCTAAAATCAACCTCCTCCTCTTGAGTTCCCCAATGACTCCATCACAACTCTCTTTCAACAAGACATTGTTTATCAGATGACCATGTTATTTGATGGATTAAAGTGTTAACATGGTGGGGGTACTAGAATCATCATTATTCCCCTTGAAGGTGACCCTTTTACCTTATCCTTCAAACTTAACTTTGATTACATTAACAACATGGCTAAATATGAGTCGTTAATAATAGGTCTCCAAATAGATTTGTCCTTGGGAGTTAAATCAATCAGCATTTTTAGTGACTTCAAACTTTTGGTCAACCAAATTAATGGTTTGTACCAATGTAAAAATGATGTTTTAAAAAATTTAAAAAAAATGGTAGATGTACTATTTATGTCATTTGATCATTACCTTATTCAAGACACTCCACATTCTATAAATAAGTTCGCTTATACCATGGCTTCTCTTGCTTCCCAAATCCTATCTGCACCTTCTAATTCCAAACTCTATCACTATCCATTACCTAAATTAACCTTGTTACACCAAAGTGTACCTCCCTTCCATATACAATGTAGAAGAGACCCAACCCAATATTTGGTATAAACAAATCTTCAACTACCTTACCTTAGCCATCATCCCTTTCAAAATCTCTAGAAATGGTAGATGAGCATTTCTACAAAGTACCTCTCACTATACCATATTAGGGGGAATTATTTACAGGTAAGGCTTTAATAGTTTTATTTTTATATGCTTACATAGTCATGAAATCTCTCATGCATTCAATTAAATAAATGATGGGATTTTTGGAGGACACTTTAGTGGTTTAGTTATCACTAAATGCATTCTTCACCTTGGCTATGATTGGACTACCCTTAAATAAGACTACTTTGATTATATTAAGAAGTGTGTTATGTTTCAATAACACACTAATTTACATCATGTTCCTAGTCATGGTCTTTAAGCCTCTAAGTATTTATTGCCCTTCCCTTAGTGGGAATTAGATCTCATTGGTGAAATCAACCCTCAATTTTCATAACGGCATCATTTTATCATTACTATGACAAAAAAATTCACCAAATGGGTAGAGACTATTCCCCTCATCTCAACCAAATATGATAAAAATTTTGACTTCATTAACCATCATATCATCTATCACTTTAGTTTTCCTCATAAAATCATCATCGACAATGGCAAATCATTTAAAAATAAGAAAGTAAGCAATATTTGTGACATGTTTAACATTAAGTTAAGATTCTCATCTCCATATCACCCACAAGCTAATGGACAAGATGAAGCCTCTAAAAAAACATATAATAAAATTCTAACCAAAATGGTTAATGATTCTAGTAGGGGCTAACACTTACACATTCCCTTTGCCCTATGAGCGTATCACACCAACATTCGAACCCTTTTGGGTACTACCTCTTTCTCACTTATCTTTGGATTAGAGGTTGTCTTGCCTCTTGAATTCCAAATTCCCTCCCTTTGTATATCCCTAAAGGATATCATCTTGGAGGGTGATTATCATCAATAACATTTAGCCCAACTTAAGCTACTTGATGAGCATCATTTGGTCATGCTTAACTATCTTCATGTTTGTCAAAAACAAATCAAGAATGCTTATAACAAGTACCTAAGAGAGCCAGAATTCAATATAAGAGACCTCATATTAAATGAAAATTAACATGTAACCAACATAAAAAGGGTTAAGTGGGGCAAGTTTGATTTCAATTGGCTTGGACCATATATCATAACACATAAGTATGGGTCAGGATCTTACCAATTATCATCTCTTAATTTGAAACTATAACTTGAGCCCCTTAATACTTCACATTTGTGTCCATTATTTTATTAAAACAAGTTCAAACCCACCTTATGTCAAACTTAAGATCATCCCCTTCTACCAAATTATCACCTTCATCCCCTTACTTTGAGGACAACCAATTAAAGTATAGAGTCGTGTAATTATCCATCATAGTTTTAGCCTCAATCCCTATATGGGTACCATGGTTCCACCCATGGCATGATTCTCAGGGATACTTTTCATCCTTTATAGGATAGATTCCCATGGTTTTTTTTCTCTTTAATCATCCTCTCACCCACTTTTTGACCTTATTGTGATATAGTTTTGCCTTCATAAAGGTAAACCTTAAGCCTATATAAGCAATTCTATGTCTATAAAGAGAAATCAAATGGAAAATTAGTAAATTTTGACTAAGGATCCAACTTTGAACATGCATAAATTTTATCACACTTCATTGCATGATTCAAAATCTAGCGCATAGTAACTAGGATAAAAATTTAACAAACCAATGTGACCATTTTCTCTTGAGACTACCACACGTGTAAGATGTAGCATTATAAAATTGGTCACTTGGCTCTATTAGAACTTCTTTGTAAATTGGTTAAGTATGAAAACTTATAGAATTTTATCTAAGAGGCCAACCTTAAGTATTCATATCTTCAAATAAGCTTAGATGCATGCCCTAGAATTTAGTGTATATATTCTTGGGACTAATGTGATCACAACCATATGACCAATTCTCCCTGACTCATCCACACGTGGTAATGATAACATCATCAAACTACCTATTTAGAATTTCTACCACTAGACCCAAAATACATAGATGAACATAATGAAGAACTAGATGAATTTGATGTGCTTACATACTCATTCCAATAACTCTAGACATCCCATTGGGCCTTTGTATACCACTTTAAACCTATCCCTTAGAAATTGGTAAATTACACTTTAAGTGAAATTAAAGTGTTTCAAAATACTTATAATCAAAATGAGATCATTGAGCCACTCGTTCCATCCAGAATTTTTGTTCATCTTCTCATAAATTAGCAACTTGGTCTGTTTGGGTATAAGTTTGGTATGTGGGCCAAAATTATCCAACATTTCTGGTGACTTATATGAAAGCATGCCTATTATACTTTGAGAACCCAGACCATTTACCTTGTCTAGTCCATTGGGAACAAAGCTAAACCTCTCTTAAAGCGATAAGGATCAAAATAAACAAAACAAAACAAAATACCCAAGGCACTTTGGAAAAGGAAAAAATATAAAAGAAAATAAAAGTGCACAAGGCACTTAGAGGAAATCATAAAAAATTACTATAATATGTACAATATGTTATAATGAATGCAATGCTTCAAATAATAGGGCTTTAAAAGAATGTCATTTACTGTGATGGGTAATACTTCTCCATCTAGTTGGGCAAGCTGAAAACCATTGTGTTCTTTGCATCCATTATCAAATAAGGACCACTCAACAAGCTATCAAACTTGGTATGGTTGTCTAATTTGGTCTTATTTGAGTCCCATTTGAGTACTAGGTCCCCTTTCTTGAAGTTCCTTATTGTAGATATCTTTTTAAAGGCCTTTTTGACATGAGCTTGATGTGACTCCAAAGTTTTCATAACAAGGTCTCTAGTTTCTTCTAGCTCCATATACTCTATCATCCTCACATTCATGGGCTTATCCCCCATCAACTCAAACTGATGGGTTAACTCTAGTGCAGCTAGCTCAAGGGAGATATGCAAATTGGATTCCCTTCCATACATAATAACATATGAATAATTACTAATAGTAGTTTTAGGATTCACCTGATCATCCCATAAGGATATCTTTAGCATGGTGTTCCATGTTTTTTAATTCTCTTCCATGGTCCTCTTAATGATACATAGAAAGTTCTTGTTTGTAGACTCTGCTAGTCCATTTCCTTGAGGATAGTAATTGGAAGAGGTGTTGAGGTAGATGCCTAGTTTGAGATCCCACTCACTTGTCTTCATACAAAGGAATGACAATGCATTATTATAAATTATGTTGGTTGGGATACCAAACCTGGTCATAAGGCTATCATAGAAATCCAAGACTACACCTTCACTAGCCTCTATCAAAGCAATGGCTTCCACCCACCTATTAATGTATTCAGTTATAGTGAGCACCCATTTATGCCCTATACTTGATGTTGGATTGATCATCCCTATGAATTCTAACCTCAATTTCATGAAAGGTTGCTCCAACTGAATAAGATTGAGTGGAAGGGTTACTAGTTTTTTCTTTCTTGCAAAGAGGGAACACTTCTAGCATTTTCTAACCCATGATTGAGCATCTTTAAAAAGATTGGACTAGTAATAACCAGCCCTCATTACCTTTGTTATAGTGGCTCTAGGTGGAAAATGACCTCTTATAGGTACATCATGGAATTATTCCAAGAGCTTGGTCATCATCTATGCATCTAATGAGTACCCCATTGAGGTCCTTTATAAAAATAAAAACATCAACTAATACATAAGGTATATATCGAAGCCTAAAATGCCTTCTTTTTACTCTATCCAAACCTTGGGAGCATTCATCAGTTGTCAAGAAGTGATCCATATCTTGAAGCTAGATATTTTGAAGTGGAGGTGCACCTACCTATGAGTTGTCTTGGATCACTAAAATAGATTCCTTGTCTTCCTGGAGATCATTTACCATGTGGTCACACAAGCCCTTACCTCTAACTAACTTTGTGACCTTCATCTCTACATCATATTCCATGACTTTTATGATCTATCATTCTCTATTTTCATTCAAATCCTTGTTAAGGAGTAAGTCCCTAACTCTAGGACAAGACACCATAAGATGTATACTATTTTTGGAGAGCATGGGCCTAAACTTCTTGAGGCTTCTCAAGGCTACAATAACTTTCTTCTCAATGAAAATATACCTCACCTCATATCCTTCTAGCCCTTAACTAAAAAAAAAATGGATGCTACATTCCTTTGCCATTCTTTTACATCAATGTAGCTAATATATTATCAATGTTAGAAAAGGTGTGGAAGATGAAGTCCTTAGATAAATTTAGATTTATGAGTGAGGGGGGCTAGGTAATGGCCTACTTAATGGCTTCAAAGGCTACCTTGCTTCATCTGACCAAGCAAACACTTGAATCTTCTTCAGTATGGTAGTGAAATTTTTGAGCAGGTTTGAAAAACCATGTATAAACCTTCTCATAAAGTTAATCTTTCCAAGGAAGCTATGAATCCCTTTCTTGTGCTTTGAAAAAGATAAGGATAAGATATCACTTACTCTATCAGGGTTAATGGATAATCCTTATTTTGAAATAATATGACCTAACAGCTTACTTGCATGCACGTAAAAAACAAATTTATTGGGATTAAAAGAGATCACATACTTTCTACATCTCTATAAAATCAGCTTTAGATGGTCTATGTGCTCACTAGAATTTTTGGAGAAAATTATGATGTCATCCAAGTAGACCAGTACCATTTGATTTATCAGTCCTTGGAAGGCCATGTTCATTACTCTTTGAAAACTTGCCCCAACATTGGACAATATAAAAGTCATCTTCTAATAAGAAAATATGTCCTAATGATTTGTTAATTCATCATTTAATAATATTAATTCAAGGCTAGTGTCCACAGCTATATGCAATAAGAGAAAGATATCTCTAGTAACCGATCTCTTCTACCACACTCCACACTTACAAGAATTAAAAATGACACTTTCAAGAAAGTAAATCACACCACACTTTGTATAAAATTAAATCACACTTGCAAAAATAGAAAAACACACTTGAATAAATTAAATCACACTTTCAATAAAGTAAATCACACTTGCAAGAAAGTAAGTCACACTTGTAGGAAAGTAAATTATTGAATTGAAAATAAATGATAAAAATAGAAAACACTTATAGGTTCACAACAAACTTTATAGCAAATAATTTTTTCCATAAAAAATAAATGATAACAATTTAAAATCATAATTACATAATAAAGAAATAAATAAAAATATATTTATCCATCTTCCTTAGAATGAGTGGTCAACTCATTCCTCAGAAGAGGATCTTAATCAGAAAAATGTATTTTCTATCACAAACCTCAAAATGTATTATTGATGACTAAAATTAATTACAATGGTATAGGAGGTTGCATTTATAATCTCATGCTTCCAACCAACTTCTTATTTAGGAATAACAATCATAGATGTTCTCCACCAAAAATGGAGAGAAACAAAATAACTTAGATATTTTGACTTATCTCAATATTTTAAAAAATATGGAGAGAGATATTATTATCTATTTACAACATAAGCTCAATCTTCATGAAATATGAGGAGAATTATTTATGGAATAAAATTATACAAATCTAAACTTAAATATAATTTTAAACTAGTTGATAGATAGACCTACACAATCCATAGATATGCCTACAAATTCTATAGATATACCTGCAGAGTCCATAGATTTTATAATCTATAGATTTTATAGATTTTAGAACCTACAGAGTTCATATATTTCAAACCTACAAAGTCCATAGATTTTAGACTTACAGATTTCATAGATTTTAAATTTATAGAGTCCATAGATTTCAAAACCTATAGAGTCTATAAATTTTAAAACTTATAAATTTCATATCTTTTACAATCTATAGAATTCATAGATTTAAGATCTACAAATTTTATACATTTTAGACCTATAGAGTCTTTAGATTTTAGACCTATGCATTCCATAGATTTTTGAACCTGTAGAGTCCATAGATTTTCTTCAAGTTGTATTCTTCAAACTATTGATGGTTATGATGGATTCCTTGATTCTTGATGCTTTAAACTGGTCTTCAATCAATGAACTACATGAATTTTGAGTATTTTTTGAGTTTGTATATATGCACTAAGTGATCCCATAGTAAATCTAGGTGAGTTCATAGCTAGACTAGGTGAGTCGTAGCTATGTCTAGAGTGCCTGTAACTCACCTTAAAGCTGATCTTTGTTTAGTACATCATTCTCATGTCTAATATATATTATTATAATTTGCATATATACACATTAATATTTTTTTCTATAGATTTAGTAACAAGAATCAACAAATAAGAAGACAACAATTTATAAAGAAATAACCAAGATATAGTTTTCTATTTCATTCTAAATAAACCATAAGTTTAAAAACTACACTTAGATCTACTTTTTATGCAAAAAAAAGGATGATATTTCATAGATATAATGAGCCATTTTATGGTCTCATCATCTCACCTACACCTAGCCTCATGTATAACCTCATGCATGCCATTCATTTATCTAAAAAAAAATTCAGATACAAATGCATGAGTTAGATGTTCTCATTTTCAAATAGTCTTTCCAAATTTGACCTTGCATAAGTAAAATTATTTTTAACTTATATAATCCTCTAGGGAAAAGTTTCCAATGAAAGTGGTTGATAAAATACATTTGTCAAGGATAGGTTCTTGTGTGTAAATTTTCTTTCTATCCTTGATTTTTCTTTGACATAGATTCTTATGTGGAAATCTCATGCTACCTTTTTTTTTTTAAGAATAGGTTCTTGTGTTGAGAAGTTCATATTGTGCTTACATAACTCTATGTTGACCACCAAAAAATTCTTGGCATAAAATAAATTTTGATGCTTGGAATCTTTGAATAATCTTGAAAATTTTATACCATTTTCAAAGTCATTAATTTGATTTTATTGAGCCCATTTATTACTGAGACTATTTTATTTCTCATCTCCCACACCTAATCCCATGCATGTCGTTATGCATGCCAATGTAAATATGTATAAAGTGTGTGGATACTTCATTCTTTTTCCTTCTTGAAAAAAATGGATCTTTATGTAATAATAAAACTTACAAATAAATTTAAAAGTTAAATAAAAGAAACTAGATACCCTGGCACAACTTCAGCTCACCTTGTCTTTCCTGATGTCAACCGCATGGATAATATAGGAAAAGATGTTTGAATAATGTAAGCCCAAGCAATGATGAAAATGACAGTATAAATAGTTAGCAACCAATTATTTATTACAGGTGGGAAAAGCAACCATTGTTGGTTTCGAACTTTTTCTAACTTTTTTTTTGCCCTTGACTACTAATCAAGGCTCATTTTTCTAGTGCTCGGCCCACTAACAAGATGGTTTTCAAACTAAGACTACCAACAATGTCTGAGGGTTTTCATTGTTTGTTTTTTATTTATTTTTTAATATGTAAAAATGATGATAGAGAAAATGTTAGCAATAGACTGTATACATCCTCATTCTATTTTCTAATGTATCAATAAATTTCCTACATGTTTGATATTCTTCACCATTGTTCTATGTAGTGATGACCAATCATTGGTGGAAGATTCTTGATAATTCTATAGTTCTCTCAGGATAAACTATGGATAGAAATTGAGCTATTTGATCTTCTCAAATGACTCCATAATCTCCAAACTTTGAGTCCATATACACAAAGGTGCAGTGTTGTAGGTGATTCTTTTCTATTTAAAATACTTCCTATTGATTTATCTCCTCCGATATATTTTATTGAATATTAGTCTTGTAAGATAATTTACCCTTGTGATTAAACAAATTTGTGTTTCTCTATTCTGCCTTGAAAACTTTTTGCTGATATATCTTTATGAAATAATCCTGCAAGAACTCAAAACCACAAAAACTTTCTAGGCTAGCATAGTATCAGCCACATCAAATAATTATAAATTTCAATAACATGAAGAATGGAAGGAACATTTAAAAACACATGAATGAATTTATTTTGTCCTATTTAGGAATGGTTGGTGGTTCAAAAATTCTAATAGATTTTTATTGTGGAAACAAGAACTCGCTCAAATAAGTTTTATTATTATGATTAGTGGATATGAGATTGACTAATGGATAGAAGATAAATGTCAACAAATCTTTTTATTTCTAAGTTTAGTAGGTAATTCTAACTGTGATATACACAGGGATAATGATAGATATTTAAAAATCTTTAGTTAAAACTAGCTATTAATTTTATAAAAATCTAATATACTTAAATAATAATACATGGATAGAATAAATATACAATGACCTAAGATTTGTATGCATAGTAGTTGATAGATAAATGATATAAAAATACCAAACTAAAAATAAAATAGAGTATAAGAAAATATACTTCAATATTCTTCATATATAAGATTATACTATAGGATATCCTTGTTGTTGCTACTATATTAGACCAAGGTCTTTGTTAACCTCAACAATCAAGGACTAAATCAAAGTCTCAGTTATAATGTTAATGTCAATACCTTAGTCTTATCCTTGTTATTGATATTAACATTTCCATTCATATCAAAATTATCCCATCTAATATTTACAATACATTTTTATTCATTGATCATTGTTTTCTTAGGCTTCAAATAAAACATGTAATCTTCTCCTTATAGCCATAAATTCTATGTGTTTGTCTTCATTTGGCATTTTTAAAATCTAGCTATAAAATACCAAGGAATTAACAACATCAATAATTCACTTTTATTATTCTTGACAAATCCATTGACCCATATGAAATCTATTCTAACTTCATGCATGGTGATTTATTTGCATGAAATACTTATTAATGTGTTGACCCACATGTATTTATTTGCATGAAATGCTTGATTTATTCATTAACCCACATGCATGAAGATTTATTTGCATACAATGCTTGATTTATGCATTGACCTATATGCATGGAGATTTATTTGCATGTAATGCTTGATTTATGAATTAACTCACATGCATGGAGATTTATTTGCATGCAATGCTTGATTTATGGATTGACCTACATGCATGGATATTTATTTGCATGCAATACTTGATTTATGCATTGACCCACATGCATGGATATTTATTTACATACAATGCTTAATTTATGCATTGACCTACATGCATAGATATTTATTTTCATGTAATTTTTTATTTATGCATTGATCCACATGCATGGAGATTTATCTTTTAATAGGTACAAGGCATAAATTCTAGATTCCCCTTTGTGAATAGATGTAAAAATCTAGCCCTTTTTTCCTCATCTTTTATGCTATTTTAGATCATCATTTTCTTCCTCCATCCTGCATAAATATTTAAATCCTTTCATATGGTGTTAGCAGTTGTTATTTTCTACACAATAGTGCTAGTATGATGTGGGGGGTTGTTTCATAAAACTAAAATTTCTAAATCTAAATTACAAAAATTAAAATTCTACATATATTTACAAAAAAATAAACTCTAATTTATGTTGTAAGAAGATAAATTATAATCTATTTTTCAAGAAAATAATTTTTTAAGAAACCATTAATTAAGTATCTCCTTTCACAAAATTTGTGAAGATACATTCCCTCTCACTAGGAACTTGTTTATCTACTATCACTAGACAATTCTCTTAACAAATTTTGAATCTCTTAATAACATCATGTCCCCAGAAACAATGCCAAAAATGATGAGTCATCAATTCATTATTTAATAATGTTAATCTAGGGCTGATGTCCAAGGCTATATGCAATAGGATAAAGAGATCTCTAGAAATTGGTCTCTTCTACCACACTCTATCCTTGCAGGAATTGAAAACCACACTTATAGAAAAGTAAATCACACCACACTTTGAAAAAAAAAAATCACACTTGCAAAAATAAAAAAGTACACTTGTAGAAATTAAATCACACTTACAAGAAAGTAAATCACCCTTGTAGGAAAGTAAATCACACTTGCAAGAAAGTAAATTGCTAAATTAAAAATAAATGATAAACACAAAAAACACCTATCGGTTTAGAACACACTTTACATAAAATAAATATTTACATGAAAAATACATAATAGAAATTTAAAAACATAATAAAGAAATAAATAAAAATATATTTATCCATATTTCTTAGAATTAGTGGTCAGCTCATTCTTAGGAAGAGGTTTTAATTAGAACACTGTATTTTGTCACAAACCTCAGAATGTATTATATGTGTTCTAAGAATTTGACTCAAGAGAGGATGGTTAGTATTGTGTTAGTTTCAAAATGAAAATAAAATGAAAGAAACACACTAACTAGCATAGCATCTCTAGGCCTAGACACTAGAGAGAGCTTAGTTAATAAACATGAATAAAACACATAATTAAAATGCAAAAGAAACCCTATTTTACATTCCTTGGATGCTCCAAAATGCTTGTTGTAGTGGCTTACTTGGCTTGTTCTCATCAAGCCTTCATCAAAGGAGGCTTGGTTATCTCCTCTTCTTTTTGGGACCTTGTGGCTTTGGCTTGGAATCAATTTGGCATGGTAACACTAATTGACATAAATTTTAGAATCATTTTTTCATTATAAATTTTTATTATGAAGATATAGAAATGATTTTTATGGCCTCTCTATTTATATATTTTTGAGATTGATCAAAATTAACCTTAACCACCCATCTCAAGATTGAGATGTGTGGTTTAGGATTAATCCAATTATGTAATTGAAATCCATAAAAAGCTCATCAATATTTAGGATAGAGGAGAAATTAAGAGGCATGGAGGTCTTTGATGAGTCATAAGAGGCATGAATCCTGATATTTATGGCATTTATGGCTTAGAGATGTCTTCCTTAGAAATGAGGTCACTTGATGATGCAAATATTAAATATTTATTTCCAAAAATAATTATTCAATAAGTTTCCATGGAATTCCTAATTAGGATCTAATTTAGTTTAATTAGCTCTTAAGCATGATTAAGCACTTTATACATAAATTACTCAAATTGATCAGAATGCCTTGTTATTAGTTCAAAATTTGATTAGATTAGAATTAGAATGTGATGTTAGATATGTTGGATTCATTATCCCATTTAGGATGTTACCAACACAAAATAACAAAGACATGCATCTCATATAATAAATTTGATAGAAAATAGCAATCCAAAGCACCCAGGTGCAAAATTGACATTTTGACTCAAAATAATTTGATCAAAGTTAGCTATCCCATAAAATTCCATTGCCCCACTTAGGGATACCCTAGACAAAATCAACACTTGATTGTATTAGGTTTAAAGCTTTTAATGTACTTTAGTGTTTTTAAGCCAAATTATGTATTTTAATAAGAATTGGTCAAAAGCCTGATTGGAGGTTATTAGTGGCCAGATTTAGGTGTCTATAATTTGATCTTATTTGGGAAGGCATTGAAAACTATAAACACAGTAACATCTTCTCAAAGAATGAAAAGTTCTTATATGCCTATAACTGCAATGATGATAAACTAATTGTATGATTCCCCCTTGAGGGAATGGTTGGCACAAGTAGGTCGATAAATGATCCCTTAAAAAGAAAGAAGTAAAACAAGGGGACAAAATAAAGGAAAGATGATTATGTGAAAACATAATGATATTGAAAATGTAGTCAAAATAATTGATAATGCAAGTGGGATGGTGTACAATAGTTTTCCCAAAGATGGTTATAATCATTGCACCCCAAGAGTGGCAATGTGGTATGATAACACAATGATTTTCCCAAAAGTGGTTATAATCATTGAGAAGATGGAGCTTCCTCTATTGGGATAGACAAATATGATAATAACATGCCCTGATATGGGTAGAAAAAGTAAAATAGTGACAACATAATGATTTGCCTAAAAGCAATTATAATCATTGAGAAATGTAGGTGGGATGGTGTACAATGATTTGCCCATATGATGTTATAATCATTGGACCCTGATTATGTAAAATATGACAAATATGGTCAGGGATAATGATAAGTAAACATAGAGGGTAATGATTAACTGGAACAACCTACTAGTAGGGAGATGCTCATTTGAACTAATAAAGGTTAAAATTCTTTCATGGTTAATTACTCTATTTAAGATATGATTGGGATTGAATCAAGATGTTGATGCTGAAGAGTGTTTCCATTGCTAAATAGACTTATTGAAGCTAAGATTTGTTGTATCTTGTGTCAGTAGGTATCATGGTATAACATCATGAGGACTTAGTTGATATATGCATAATGACTGACTCCCATAATCTAATATTGAATAGAAAACAATGAACCAATGCTAGAAACCATTATGATAATGTAAACATATGAATATGGATGGATTCAAGTGTAAGTGTGAGCAAGGAATCACATAATAAACACACATAAATTGAATCAAGGTAACAGTGTTGAAAGCAAACAAATAGGCACATAAACAAAGTAACAAAGAAACAAACAAAGAAGCACTCAATAAAAACCATATGAGTATTTTCCTTAGAAAATAGGTGATAAATTAACAAATGAAAAAAATGGGGGAGTAGAATAAAAGGAAGAGGGTGGCCAAGCTATCTCCATATGCACTACACAAGTGGATGTTGCCTACATAGTTTCATAGATGTAATATCTAAATAAAAAACTTTAGGCCAAATGTAGTTCTCCCAAGGAATGGAAAGAATGTGATAACTAATGAAAATAAATAGAATGGATGTGATATAATAATAGGAATGGTCTTTAAAAATGGAAACTGCATGAGAGAAAAGGCCAAAAAGGATGGGAAAACTAAGTGATAAGTGGTTTGCTTACAACTTAGTAAGGGTTCCCAGAATCCTTAAGGCAAAGAAATGGTCAATGTTTTTAGTTTTTTTTAATGATTTTGCAAATGTTTTTGGAATTTTTTTAAGTATCTCAACTCATTCAAGAATTATGAGACACTAAATGGTTCAAGCTCACAAAATGATGAAAGGGTTCAAACTTAGGTTGCTCACAGAATGGTGAGAGCATTCAAACTTAGGTTACTCATAAAATGGTGAGAGCATTCAAACTTAGGTTGCTCACAAAATGGTGAGAGCATTCAAACTTAGGTTACTCATAAAATGGTGAGAGCATTCAAACTTAGGTTGCTCACAAAATGGTGAGAGCATTCAAACTGAAGTTTCTCACAAAATGGTGAGAGCATTTGAACTTAAGTTGCTCACAAAATGGTGAGAACATTCAAACTTATGTTGCTCAAAAAATGGTGAGAGAATTCAAACTTAGGGTGACTGAGATGACCTAAACAAGTATCAAACATTGCCTACATAATCTTAGAGTAGGACCTCAAGTCATTGTAGTTATACGCTTACAGAGGAGGAATTTGACTGGTGTAACAGTCAATTTAAACAAAATAAGCACAGTTGGTAAAAATGCATAGTATGGCATTATAAGTGGTAAGTTGGTATATCAAATCTCAATAAACAAATGTTACCCCTAGTTTTCCTGTAGGTGTTTATAATTAGGACACAATATCATAGATCAATGGTACTAATTTACCCTAAGTTGGTTATAATTAGTAGCAAGACTAGTGATAAGAAAGGAATAACAAATAAAAGATGAAACTACCAAAACTTATATCATACTACTCCAAAATATGATATTTGTTTGAATTACTTGAAACAACTGATTAAATTGATCAAATTCCTCGATGCTGAAAATGTGTAATGAATGGAAAAAACCAAGGTCAAATGGGATAGGCTCTAGAACACACTTCATCAATAGAATGGGATGGTAAAGCAGATGGAAGGGCTAAAAATAATGATAAGAATGATACTTGTACAAATAAGAATAGTGATAAAATGACACAACATGAAATGATCCTTACAGATAATACACCTTAGCACTCAAGCATAGTATTGCTTGAGGTGAATAATATTCATCAGCTTAGAAATTTCATCTATGTCTGGTGTGGCAAGACTATATGCTCTTAATTCATAATATGCAATAATGATGAAAGGTCTTATCCAATTTGGTTTGAATTTACCTTTATGCTTCTTCTCAACTATGGTATTCTTTTGGTTTTCTTTAAGAACAAGATCACCAAGTTCAAATTTTCTATACTTGACACACTGATTGTAGTGGCCTTTGAGTTGATTGTGATATGATTGAATATTATTGATAATAACTATGCATTTTTCATCAAGTAGGTCTAGCTCCTACAAGTGAGCTACTCGATAGTCATGATCATCTAGGACATTCTTGAAAGATATGCATAGTGAAGGAAACTCAACCTCAATGGGAAGGATGGATTCTATACCATAAAAAAGTGAACATGGAGTAGCTCTTATGGGGGTACAATGATTGGTATGATATGCCTAAAGGGTAGGAAATCTCTGTAGGTGTTAATCATGATCAACATCATTGACAATCTTTTTGAGAATATTGACAATGGTTTTGTTTGATGCTTTAGTCTAGCCATTACCTTGAGGATAATATGCTATATAGAATTTTTATGTCATGTTATATTTAGTACATAACTAGTCTAAATCCTTGTTCTTAAATGATCCTTCATTATTTGATATAATTTCAGAGGGGATATCCTAGTAGCAAATGAGATGGTTGAAGATGAATTTGGAAATTTACTTTCCAATCATGTAAGTGAGGGGTATAGCTTCAACCCACTTAGTAAAATACTTAGTGGCAATAAGGATATGTTTATGGCCATCAGATGAAGTGGGGTTGATTTTCCCAATGAGGTTGAGTCCCCATGTAGTAAATGGCCATGGTGTCAACATTAATTTTAGAGTTTATGTTGGGTCATGGATCAGATTAACATGTCGTTGACATTTGTCACACTTATTTACATATATAGTTGAATTTGCATCCATCATGGGCTAATAATAAATAGTAAACAAGAGATTTTTAGATAAGACTATGCCACTAGAATGAGCTTCACATACTCCTTCATGAACTTCTCTTAACACTAGTGTAGACTCTATCGAAGTTAAATAAAGAAGCAAAGTTCCATCAAAACTACGGCAGTAAAGGGTGGATCCAAGTAGAGTATAATGAGTGGAATGATGAATAAAGGCTTTGGTTTGTTTTCAAGTTAGGTTAGGTGGTATAAATTGGTCATGAAGGTACTTGTAAATGTATTATTACTAGATAGAATTAGGACCAATAATATCATAAATTATTATAATGGTTGAAGGTTCATGAGCTGGTACAAACAAATTCTCAACAAGGAACTGATATTTTATAGCTTTGTCTGTTTGTCAAATTAGAGAGCCAATAGTAACAATGGCATCTATAGTTCTATACTAGCCCTTGGTATATACTCAAATTGAATGTTAATAATTTATTGCTTTAGGATATTGACCATAGCCTTATATGGAACTAAATTGTCATCTTTGGTCTAAAAATGATTTGTGACTTGATTGATGATTAACTAAGAATCACCATAAACCTTTATAATAGATATATTCCATTTTACTACCTATTGAAGTCTTACAAAAAAAAATCATACTCAGCCATGTTATTTATACAAGGAAAGTTGATTCTAAATGATTTAGGGATTAGATGCCCCTATGGTGTAATAAATAAGAGGCCTACCCCTGATTCATGTATAGTAAATGAACCATCAAAATACAAATTCTAGTGATACTCCTCAAGAGGTGTGTCAATGATAGTCATTATGGACTCATCAGGAAAATGAAATGTGAGTGGCTTTATATCTATAAGGGGTGCTTCAGTAAGTTGATCTATAAGGACCTATCCTTTGATTGCCTTCTGATTGACATACTCTATGTCAAACTCACTAAGAATCATGATCCATTTGGTCATTCTACCTTGTAAATCTATTTTAGATACTAGATAATTGAGTGGATCTATATTTGAAATGACCATGGTCCTATTGTTCTATACTCAGCCATGTTATTTATACAAGGAAAGTTGATTCTAAATGATTTAGGGATTAGATGCCCCTATGGTGTAATAAATAAGAGGCCTACCCCTGATTCATGTATAGTAAATGAACCATCAAAATACAAATTCTAGTGATACTCCTCAAGAGGTGTGTCAATGATAGTCATTATGGACTCATCAGGAAAATGAAATGTGAGTGGCTTTATATCTATAAGGGGTGCTTCAGTAAGTTGATCTATAAGGACCTATCCTTTGATTGCCTTCTGATTGACATACTCTATGTCAAACTCACTAAGAATCATGATCCATTTGGTCATTCTACCTTGTAAATCTATTTTAGATACTAGATAATTGAGTGGATCTATATTTGAAATGACCAGCACAATTAATAAACTGTGAAGACCATGGCTAGATAAACTTTTTCAATAGGTGCATAGTTGTGTTCATATGTGACCAAGGGATGCCTTAATTAGTATACTACATGCTCTTTCCCATTATTATCATGTTGAGACAAAAGTTCCCCCAAGGCATTATTGGTAACTAATAGATACAACAAGAATGGCCTTCCTAGCATATGAGGTAAAAAAATAGGTAGATTAACTGGATATTCTTTGAGTTGTTAAAAAGTTGTCTGGTAGTAGTCATACTAGTAAAATGCAACTCAAATATGTGTAAATGGATGGCACTTATCTGCTAGCTAAGAGATGAAGCATCAGATTGACTAGATCTTATCCTAAAAACTATAGAATTATTTTAAATTGGTTGGTGATAGCATCTTAATTATAGCATGGACTTTGGCTCGATCGACTTCAATGCCCCTACAAGACACAACGAATCCAAGTAAATTTATGTAGGTTACTAAAAACACACATTTCTTTTGATTGAATATAACTTTGTACTCCCACAATCTTTTAAATATCCTATGTAGCATTATTGGATGGTCAACTCTAGTCTTGGATTTTCCAAATATATCATCAATATAGTCTTCAATAATATCATGCATCATATCATAGAATATGATAGTCATAGCCCTTTGATATGTAGATTCATCATTCTTAATACTAAATGGCATTACCTGATAACAAAATATTCCCCATGGAGTGGTGAATGTTGTTTTATGTTGGTATTTTGGTGCTATTATGATCTGGTTGTATCCTAAAAATCCATCCATGAGTGAAATAATTTCATAACCTACTATGGAGTTGATTATCATGTCAATATTAGGCAATGGAAAGTCATCCTTAGAACAAGCTTTGTTTATGTCTCAATAATTAGTATAGATTTTTCATAAGATACATCCTGCTTCTAAGAGTTTTTCTAACTCTTTCTTTATTAAGAAAATAATGCAAGGATGTATCTTATGAAGCTTTTGTTCCAATGGTTTGGTATCAAGATTGACCATAAGGTGGTGAAAAACCAAGGTGGATTCCAAACCTGACATCAAAATAATCCCATGCAAAGATACCTACAAATTATCTCAATAGAGTTGTAAATAATTCACATTCCTCCTTAGTGAGAGACATGCTTAATTTTATCCATTTTGGGTCTGATAGAGTTTCATTGTTTACCTCTATTATATCTTCAACTAGAAGGGTCGAATCATCTTCTAGGATAGTAGGCAAAGATTCAAACTATTAGACTATATCAGGGTCCTTTGTTAGGACTTTCTCTTCAATATCTCCTAGGCATGATAAATTTGAGTCCCCTAATAAGAGAGTTGGCCATATGATAAAAATAGTCAAAAATTCTATAAAAATTTGATCAAACACTTGTTGTTTCTCAAAATTGAACTCAAATCTATAGGCAAGTTCATCATTGGTGGTCTGCTAGTCTAAATTAAAAGAAGAAGAAGAATGAACACACCCATCTAATGGCATCTGAAATAGGTTTTCACCACTAGACTAGCCTTTATCTTTACTTTTTTTGTAGTCATAAAGTGCCTCAAAGAGGTTTTCACTTTGGGACCTCAATGTTTTATTTATTTGTTTTTGGCTAAGGGTGTTCACCCTCTCTCCAAAATAGGCTTTAGGATCCAATGTAATTGAGAATCCTAATTTATGATCTCTTAATGGAACATGTCTCTAAGGCCTGAAAATTCATAGAATGCTTCACCATTCTGAAACTCATCAATCAACAAATTAGATTCTTATGGGTCCCAATCTATCAGTTGGGATAGTATAATGGTAATGGGTTGTGATGAATGACTGGGGTAAGGGTATAAATAGTATTGTTATTGAATAGGTTAGTCTCAGCAAGGTCATCAAAGGTGAGGCTATGATCAAACTCTGCTTCACTATTGGCATCATCATCACTATTTACCAGTGATGGAACTCAAATAAGACATGCGGGGTCACCTCTAGGTGGTTTAAATCTAACTCCATAAGGTCTTTTGTACTTAGTCATGGGAATTAGCTCAATGGTTCTTTATTGATTCGGTTTGAGGCCTCTAACTTCATAATCTTATACTCCATGATCTTATCGGGAATAGGATACTTTGTAATTTTATAACAATCATGTTGGTTGTCATTATACAACCATGAATCATCCCCTTCAAGAGGGTATGTTTCTAGGCCAAATGCTGGTACAAACATGATAGGTCCCTTATCTTTGCTTCGTTGTTGTTAATGCATGTATGAGGTATTCTTAGGTCATCTAAAGGATTTTGGATTCTAAATAATATTAGAAATATGGAAGGTATCATGGGTCACATATTCCCCTAGGCCATTATCTAAAATGGTGAAATGATTGGAAGCTTCAGGAGGTGGCATGTGAGAAAGGGAATCCAAGGTATTAGCATCTATGCAATTATCCTATGGAGGATCAATAAGTATGGCCTTTCCTTTATCCTGCTTAGAGTTTGGATTCATGCCATATTGGTAATTATAGATTTTAAACTTGGCCTCAAGATGTTTGTAGTATTCATATGGGTGTAAATCTCTTGGAATATTCACTTCCATCCCTGAGTGAGAGGACTTGATACATTGGTGTAGTATTGATGGGATTGCATGAATCTCATGTAACCAAGGCCTTCCTAGAAGCATATTATATGATAACTCAAGATCAAGCACATGGCAAAGTGTATCATGGGTCAAAGGCTTGATGATAAATAGTTAGTTAATGGTGCCTTATGATTCTCTTGATTATCATAATTTTTGATAGTTATCATTTTTAGCTAGAGATCTACCATTATGTACCCAAGAAGCTTGATGAGCTTTAGAGACACTATGTTGAGGCCTAATCCATTGTTTATAAGGACACATTTCACTTTATGCCATTTTATATAAATTTATATGTACAATGGATTATTATGGAGTGGGCCAAGGGAAGACATATCACTTTGGTTGAATGTGACTTGTTGGGTTGGAGCTAGGGATATAACCAAATCTTGAAATTTATTTGGAGATATGTCACTAGCAATAGTGGATTGGATTAAAAACTCATTTAAAATGTTCTTGTGGATTATTTATGTTCACAACAAATATAAAATAGAAATTTATGTTGGTGTCTTCTACAATTATTCCACAATATTAAACTTCTTGTCCTGGTCATTGGTGAATGGTAGGCAAAGTGGTAGATGGTTGTGAGACTGGGATATTAATCTTTGACCTTAGAGTTGTGACTGCATAATAAAGATTAGATGTTGGACCATAATTTATAAAAAATGTTATGAATGGTGTGGGACCAGATAAGATAAGTCTTAGTTGATGGTGCACTTGTATGTGGTCACATGGCAAGGGTGAGTTATCAGTATAAGGTACAAAAGTGGAAGTCCTAATTTGTTGATTTGCCTATGTATAGTCCTAGGTCAAAGAAGGATTATCCATATAATTTGTTTGAGTGATATTTTTTATCAATGGTCTATATCGATTAGTGATTGGTTTAGGATTAATGGAGATGGTATTAACATTACCCCCTACAATATGACCTACAACCCTCTAGTAGTCATGTACAACTACATGGTATATTTGTTCGTTATTACCATTCTTACCTTGGTTTTATCTATTGTTTTGATGTTGTGGGTTCTGATATTGATTTTTTTGATTCCACTATTTTGGACTTTGATTTTGATACTATTGATTTTTTGTTACATTGGTCAGTGTTGTTGTTGCTATTGATTGTTATGCTACTATTGTGTGTTATGTTGGGGAAAGGGGTTTTGATAAATCCCAAGAGTTTTATTAGAGGTGAAAACACCATTATCCAATGTTATCTCCCTATTCTCTTACATATTCTCAATCAAATGCTTGATTTGCAGACATCTTCATAGATTATACCCGTTGACCTGATGATATTCATAGAATTCATTTTCATGGTACCAATAAGGATAAGGAATGCCTTATGGATAATGCTTTCTATAGGCCAACTAATTAGATTAGTAATGGTAAGTTTTTGAAATACAAACTCAATAGGCTCTCTTAGGTCACTAAAGACATGATGTGTAGGCATAAATCATCTTAGAGGAGGGGTTTGTAATGGTAAAGGTTGTATTTATTGTGTGGATCTTGGTTTTTGTGCTTGCAACATTAGTTGGAGAGGTTGTTGGGTAAGAGTAAGTTGAAAAGGTGGTGTAGATGATGTTTGCATTGTTTGTACATAATGTGACTTGGCTACTCCATTACCCACAATATTCTTATTGCGATTGAATTACTTTGGTCTATCTTGGTTATTAGCTTATGTTGGTTATGATGTTTGCACTTGGATTGGATGTTGGTTTTGGCCACTTATCTGATTGGTACCTTGATTTTAATTATTTGACATAACCTTGATGATCAATTTATTAATAAGGGATCATTAAATCAACAAGCCTTTATTGATGATCTCCTTGAAAGTATGTGCACATTGTAGTCCCAGATGATAAGCTATCTTACTATGCAAATTTTTAGTAGACATAATGGCTAATTATTTATCTAGTATAATATGGGTGAACTGACTTACAAGGGCTCTCCATCACTGTAGATAACTTTAAAAACTCTCACCAACCTTTTGTTTTTCTTGTGTTAAGTCAACCAATGAAATCTCATGTTTGAGATTATAGGAAAAGTGTTGTAAAAAATTATCAAAAAGATCATCAAAATCTGTTACTAAATTCTTGGGAAACTTTAAAAACCACTCCAAGGCTTTTCTAGCTAAGCTCTTTGGAAATAACAATAAAATTTATATATCATTATATACCAATGGTTGACATGCGACAAATAACTCAATTAAATGGGCCTTAGGGTCACTTTTCCCTTTGTATATGTCAAATTTTAGTGGTTTGTATCCTGGAAGAAATGGTATCTACAAGTAATCCATGTTGAATGGATAAGAACACACATAATCTAACCTAAAATTTGTAGTATGTTTCCCAACCTAAATGCTATCATTTACATCCTTCATCTGTTACAATTCTTGGGATAGGAAACTGGAAGGAACATTGGTTTGAGGGAGAACATTGGTTTGGGTAGATGGTTGGGAGGTCACAAGTGGGACACTTTGACTAGGGTATGATGGAGATATCTATTGTGGTATATTGGTTTGGTTGGGAAATAAACTAGGAATATGCATACATGGATTAGAATGTACTTAAATTGCACATTTGGTTGTGCAATATTCTAGTTTGGGTTGGCTATGAAGGTTTGACTTGAAGGATTTTGTGGTTGGGATGGAGGGATATAACTATAATATGCCTATTATAGTTGAAAAGGGACATGCTACTGACTAATTGAACCTTACTATTGAGTGGGAACTTGTGGACCAAGACCTTGTATCTGAACTTGTGGCACATTTTAAACCGATTGTTGTCTAGTATGTACTTGATAAATATGGGATCCTCCTTATTGCATGAATCCTTTTTGGGAAATGAAATCATGTTGAAGATTCATCATCTATCACTAACCAATATTTACATGTTGTTGGATAGTCATCATTTAGCTTTGGATTGGTATACTAGTCTATGATTGAAGAGGTACATTTTTCACTACTTGGAAAGGTGGAACATTAGTTACCCCTTTTTGAGGTGATAATACATTCAGCCTAAGTTGTGTTGGTACACTAAATTATGCCTAATGTTTTGGAATAATATTCATCACTTTTTGAGGAGGAGTAGGATTTGTCACATTTAGCTATTGAGGTGCGATATTGGGTGTTGTTTGACTACCTAATCCAATTAGTTACATAGTTGATGGAGCAACTAGTTGAGGTTGGGATGTAGAAACTCATACTTCCTGGTATGATGATCCACTCATGGTATTAACTATATGTACATGTTTTTGACTAGTTATTTGTGTGTTAGTACCACTTTGATTTGGATTGGATGTTGCTTACACATTATCCACTATATTTTGTTCATTATTCTGTATAGAATCATAAGACACTTCCTCAATAATGGGCATATGTAGTAAATTTTATACCAAAATGTTTTACATGAATGGATCTAAACTTAGATTATCTTGACCAGTTAACTCTATCAAAACTTTTGTTGAAGGAACTAAGTCAATAAGAGGTTTGTTCACCATACTCATCTGATTGAAATTACATGCTATATTTTGGTATGTTTGATATGCTATCCGCATTTGGTTAAATTGGTATTCCATGATTTTTTTCCTCTATTAGGCATATTAGGGTCCTAATATGTTTTTTGGACTAGAGCCAAAGGATTACTAGAAGAACCCTATTGATCATAAATTATGTTGTGGGGCATTCTTACTAGGCTTGGTAAATTCTCATGAGGGAAGTCTACTGGAAACTTGGTCCCTAACTCTATGGCTCTAACCAAAATCTCATATTTGTTCTCAAAAAAACGATGCTCAAATAAAAATGGATCATAAGTGTAAGGCTTATTAATAGAGCGTGACTACTAAAGAACTGGTTCATCAGTTGTGGGTTGTAGCTAGGTATTGTGTAGTTTATTCTTGGTCTTATTCTGAATAAGGTGGTGTATTAACCAAATAGTTAGCCAATGGATCTTGGATTTGTGCCCCAAATTGAGTAAGATAAGAGGGATATGGATCCGTCTCATAAGTAATATTATCTACGTAGGGGTCTTACACCATTTTTTCCTACACAACCACATTAATAATCCCCAGATTGTACATGAATCCACTAGGAGTGTAGAAATACATGTTGGGATCTAGAGTAAATGTTTTTGTAATAAAAGTTCAAAGAGTTATACAAACTCTAAAAAGACAATGTCTAAAATCTGATGTTCAAACTTGGTATAGATTCATTAAGAGGATCAAAAAGGTTTATGCAAAGATTTGGGATAACACAAGCTAACGTTAAGTGTCTAATGTTACACATCTTACACAAATAGATTAAGTAAATGAACCAAAAATAAGTATTTAATAAGTTTACATATAATTATTAATTAGGCTCCAATTTTTTTTAATTAGCTTTTAAGCATGAGTTAGCACTTTGTGCACAAATTACTCAAATTGATCAAAATGCCTTGTTATTGGTCCAAATTTTAACTAGATTAGAATTGAAAGTCAATTTTAGATGTGTTATAACCGTATTTGCATTTAGGATATTACCAATAGTAAATAAAAAATTCACATGTGTCATACAATAAATTTGATAGAAAAAATTGATCTAGAGCACCCAGGTGCAAAATTGGTATTTTGACTCGAAATGATCTAATCAAAGTTAGTTGGCCCATAAATTACATTGCCCCATTTAATGATACAATAGCCAAAATCAGCACTTGAATATATTAATTTAAACTTATTTAGCATGTTTTATTGTTTTTAAGACAAATTGTGGATTTTGGTGGAAATTGATCAAAAGCCTGGTTGGAGGTTATTGGTGGCCATATTTAGGTGTCTACATTTTGCCCCTATTTGGGAAGATGTTGGAAACTATAGACAAAGCAATGTCTTCTTAAAGAATGTGAAATGTCCTATATGCCAAAAAGAAGATGACGGTTTAAAAACAAAGCTCCAAATTAGTTTGGGAAGCCTATGATGATGCCCCCTCAAGGGAGTGGTCATCACATTTGTTGATGGACAGCCCCTCAAAAAGAAATAAGAAGAAAGGTGGAATTAACCCATGGTTGAGATTAATCCAAATGAGAAAATGCTATCATACATTGATGTAAAAAAGATACTAATTTGCTCACAGGTGGTTATAATCAGGAATAAAAGTCAAAATAATGATTTTCTCATAGGCGGTTATAATCATTAAGAGGACCTAGATTGGCTAAAGATGATTATGCCCCAATTAGGGTTGATTAACAAGCATAACTCAAGGATATAACCTAGAATATAGATTAAAGATGAGTTGGTTTAAAGTGATGAAATAGATTAATATAATAATAAGATTGATCAGTTTGAATGATTTAGTTATACCTACCAACAAAGAGATGTGCATCCTGATTAGCAATGATATAACTAGAATGGTTAATAAGTTGATTTGATTAAGGGTGGGATGGGAGGATTTTCCAAGGTGACAAGGGAGAAAATTGTGTGACTCCATTGATTGTAGACCTTCTTGAAACTAATTTTTTTGTAACATGTGATGGTATGCTTCATGATAGAAAACCATGAAGACTATCCCAAAATATGCATAAAGACTGACTCTTGATCCAATAAACACTCAAAAATAATACACCAATGATAAAAAACCATGATGATAATATTGACGTATGAATATGGATATACTCAAAAATAATGTGCTTGAGGAATCACCCATGAATGCATATAGACTAAGTCAAGTTAATAGTGTTGAAAGTAAACAAGTAGGGAAGAAAATAAACAAACAAACAACTAGAAAAAAATAAACAAACTAACTAAAATAAACAAACAAATAGAAATCCTAAAAAAAAAGGCATCCTAATAACGACAATGCCCCATTACAGTGGATCAAGGATAACTAACTAGGTTTAAACAGGATAAATATTTTTAGATTTTGAAATATTATGAATTTTTTTGGAATTTTGAGGTATCATAACTCATTAGAAAATGACAAGATACCTGCCCATAAAATGATGAGAGTGTTTGGCTTAGGTTGCTCATAAAATGGTGAAAGTGTATAGAAAGGGGGATTGAGGTGGACTCAACATGAATTGAGGATGACCCACATAATCCTAAAATGACCTCAAGTCATAGTAATTCCATCCACACAAAAGGTAGGGAAAAACCAACTAGGTCCCAACAAGTTCTCAAATCTGGCAAATGACCAGTCAAATGAAAACAACAATGGTAAGGTGATGCAGTAATGCATGATAAACAAGTGTTACCCCTAGTTTTCCCATAGGTGGTTATAACTAGGATATAATAAAATGGATTAATGATATTAATTTTCTCATATATGGTTATAATTAGTATCAAGACTGGTGAGACACTGATTTACCCATATGTGGTTACAATCAGGATCACATAAACAAACTTGATAGGATGAAAGATATCTTGCTAGATCAACTGTCACACTACTTTCATAGACTTTCATTAAAACATGAAATGGATTGATTGTTTAAAATTGATCATAATCTTCTCACAAAAGGTGTGAGAATAACTAAATGAACCAAGATCAAAACTGGATTGGGTAGGATGACTAAAAATAGGCTTTGGTTTAGTTAGGAATGGAATGATAGAATGGTATGGTGTTGCTTAGAATAATGATAGGCTAGATAATTTGGATAAAATGGTAAGAGGCTTTCCCCCAAGTGATGGTGTAAATGGAATGATACATGACAATGGTAAAAGGATATGTAACAATGGTAATGGCATGGCAATGTGAAATGGTATGGTACATGTTTTTAGCCTCAGTGTGGTTTTTATTCTGTCATTCCTGTTGATGGGGATATGCACATCCTAATCAACAAATGATATAAATAGAATACTTGATCATGTTAATTGCTAGCCCACACCTCATCTGAATAGTTATTTTGTCAATAATTGGATGCCAATTTGGTTATCAAGAATTCTTTTATGATCTCATTGGTCATTTATTATGATTCCTTCAAGCATTGAGATAAAGTATATTTGTAGCCTCTATAAAAGAAAGTGTGGCCATGGATGGTAAACAAGGACAAATAATGGATTGTAGGTTTGATTGTGAAATGGAATGGTAGATGATAATGGAATGTATAATGGTCAGGAAACAAATAAAGATCAGAACTTTCAATCACACGTAATGTTGTTGATGCTAGATTTGACAAAAAAATTGTTATGGTAGGGCCGAAGACTTATTGTCTTGATAGGACCATCATATTTTTATATTATTTTGGCTTGAGAGTAGCTACCATCTTATTAGGCTATATATAAGAATCTATTTTGATTCGATCTTTGATTTTGTCTTCATCAATTAGTATAGAAATTTTATACTTATCTATTGGTGCCTCAATGAGTTTTTCACCAATGAAGTTGTCTCGATTGTCTCGTAACACCTCCAAAAAGGTTTCATTAATAAACATTGGCTTTTGACTTTGATTTTATTCTAGTGCTTTCAAAAAAAATTTACTAGAAGATACTAGTTATAACTTTGATTGTATCCTAGTGCCCCTAAGAAGGTTTCACTAAGAGAGTGTTCTTTTGCTACATGAATGTGGTCTTGGCCTCCTCGCTCTTCTTCAAATGTTATGTCACCATAGATGTAGTTCAACAAAGTGTGATTCTATTGATTTCAATCGACACTTATGGGAGATATAATGTCAATAATATGGCTATCTTGGTTGATGGTAACGAAATGTGGAATAGTAATGGAATTGGTGTTGGCATCACAATCCTTGTAGAAGATACTAGGAGAAATTATGTCAATGCTGAATTACTCATCCTCAAAAATTGTAGAAGGATCAAAAATGTATTCAAATTGATCTATGGGATATGCATAACCAATTTTGTAATAAACACAAACATATTTTTCTTTTGAATCTGATTCTAACTCAAGGGACTTTGAATCTGGTGTTAAGACTGATGTTGATTTTATTTCTGATAATAAATCTGATGTAAATCCAAGAATAGAACCTAACTCTAACTTTGATTCTTTATCTAATGGGTACTCTGTTACAATGATGTCTTGTTGAATGTTTGGTATTGGATAAGTAATGACCTATGATGGCATAATGGGCTCCATAAAGACTAGTTTATCAAAGTGAAACTCCTCCATAATGGGAAATAGGTTAAGAGACAACTCCTTCAGGACTAGATTATCAAGGGGAGACTCTTGAAAAATAGGCATATAATCAAGGTAATGATTTTCTCAAAGGTGGTTACAATCATTAAGAAGTGACTCAGAAAAGATTGGCTCAATCGCAAATGGTTGATTCAATAGAAACATCTTATATTGGTTGGTTCTCTTCGCCTTGGTTTTTAATCAGTTAGAAGATACCAATTTTGAATATAGATTGGTTTTCAAATGATTAGATCAGTTGAGGTTTAGATGGGATTGGTAATAGAGGAAGAATGGCCCATGGTTGGATAATGGAAGGGTATTGGGGAGCATGACTACTCACAAAAGTCAAAGGACTAGGTCTTGGAATGATGCAAGGGTGTTTTGGAGCTTGGTTGCTCACATAAGCTAAAGGACTAGGTCTAGGATTGGTAATGGTATTCCTTGGATATTTTAGAGTTTGATAGCTCATATAATCTAAATGAGGGTTAGGGGTAGTCGATAATCAAATAAAAAAAGGACATCATGGAACTTGATTTATTGTACAAGCCAAATAATCCAAGTATTCCTCATAAACCATATCATCCTAGTCATGAGTTGGCTCATAAGCTAGTTCTTAACTGTGTTCCATGTACTGATTATTGTAAAGAGGGTATAGATCTATATGCCAAACAACATTATCTTTAGTTGAGTCTTCAAATTCCTCTTCATTCCAATAAAGGTTTCAATTTGGATTTTGTGGATTTTGACTATGTTCCCCGTTTAGTGTATTATAGGGAGAATAATAAAAATCCTTAGAAAATATTTCTCTATAGGGGTTCCTAGTGGTATTTTATGCATCCATTCTATCATAATTTGGATTATACATGACTCCACCATAAGTGTAACTAGACATATCCACATAAATGATGAAAGCTCCACAAACAAAAAGGCTTAAAGTTATACAAAGTCCAAAAAAACCTATGTTCAAAGGACAAATGGTTCAAACTTGGTCTAACTTGGTCGAAAGTGGAGTTGTATCTTCAACATGGTTTGAAAATGGAGTTGTATCTTCAAAATGGTTTGTGATAATACTTGTCATAAAATAGTCTAACATCAAATGTCTAATGTCAAATGTCATACATATAAAAGGTCAAGCATCTAAATAAAAATTAGCATGTCAAAGGTCTAGGTCAAAGTGTTCAAAACAAGGTCTAAACTAGGAAAGAGAAAATTTGAATTACTACGTCATTTGTCCAAATGTGAATTCAAATGCTAGGCTCAAACAAATAGGAATATGCTAGGACTTTTGGAGAAACAGCATCAAAAGCTAGACTTGAAACAAAGGCTGATGTAATTTGATTTAATCTAAAAAGTTTGTAAATAACTTTGACATAGACCCAACACATAGAATCAAACATAAACATGATCAGTTGGCATAAGGCATGAGGTAAAAGGTCTTTGAATAAAGATTGTGTTTTCCCAAATAAAGGCACAAAAAATGATAAGGATAGGTATTAAACAAACAAACCATGAATAGTTTTCAAATTTGGGTAATTTATTAACCTTAGTTATGCAACCCCAAAGAGAAATATCTATGTATCAGCCCCATGAATTAAGTCCTAAACAAAAATCAATCAATGTTTAAATCCAAACTTGACAAGGCTAATTGAAAACTCAACATTGAAAAATAGGATTCAACCAAAAAAGCTAGACAAGATTGGAAAGCATGATAGCATAAGACAAAGGTCCAGATGGTATACATAACATGGTTTGAAATAATGGTTTCTGATACAAGGTAAACTAGTCTTGAAACAAATTGAGTAGCCTAATGGTGTAAGCATGCTCGAATGCAATGATCTATGTTATGCTTAAAAAGACTCAAAGGTAAAATGGTTTTAACATGTTTTGGGAAGTATAACATTAACCTCCTTAACTAAAATGCATTGTTTTGGCATGGCTTATGAACAAACAAATAAGTTTTATCCTCAAAACATACCAATAAAAAATGACCAAATTACACTAAGTATAATCATCCAAATCCTAGAAAGGGTATGGTAATGTGGGGTTGACTAAAATATCAAGCGTTTAAATGTTTCTAGGGGAATCAATTACACATTGACTTTCACGTCAAATGATGAAAAAGACAAGCATGGAAATTGGGTTACTATGGAATTGGCTAGTTGTATAAAGGTCTAGTATTTTTTACAACCACTACATCCTACTATTCACTCAGTGTAGTGAGATGTCCAAATGTAGATACATCTCATGTATAACTTAGGAGTAAGTGAATTCAATGTTAGGAGGTGAAACCTGAGGTCAAAGCTTTCCTAAAGAACTCATGGGAGGTAATCACATCCCCCTTGCAAGCCAAGTTTGCATGAAATAAAAGACTAATAAAAAGACTCTATGGTCATTTTTAAGGTCACCCAAACTTTGATGAGTTTTTTGGGAGTGCTTTAGGAAACATTCTCTCTAAGCCTTAGACTAGGCTTTTTGTAATAGGAATGACACTTTTGATTCCAAGGGTTCCCTAAAGGGGATAAATGGAAGAACATACATCGAGCACCCCTCTATTTTCTAAACAAAATTAGATCAAATAACTATTGAATACTAAAAACTTTTAGAAATATGAGTTCATTTTTAAGCACCAATTTTATAAGATTAGATGGTGTTCATTTGACACCTTGGTCTTAAGATTGTGAACTTTGAAAGCCTAACTTATGAAAACATTCACTTAACCACCTAAATGTTTCATTAAGCACCAAAAAAAAGATTCTTGATTCATTTTAAAATCATTCCAAATATGTCTTAATAGCATGTTTTAATAAGTTCCAAGTCCGTTGGTTACTTGTATACCCTTAAGGCATCACCCCAAAAGCAAATATGTTAGATTAAAAATATTTTAAATAGTTTTTTAAAATCTTGTGAAACATATATGAAATTTAAAGCTAAAATAATCTCAAATTTTGAAAATTTCAGAGAAAACACATGGTTTTAGAAAAAAAATCATCCAAAATGGAGTCTGTATGACCCCAAACCAAGCATTTTAAAATGGCCTATTAGCTCTCGGGTTTGTTTTTTTAATAAAAATATAGTGATTAAATTAAATTCTACTAACTAATGATAGTTACACTTACTAACTAATGATGGTTATACTAACCAAAAATGGTTATACCAATAGTGACTAATGATGGCTATGTTAATCAATTATGGTTTTACTAATCGATGACGTTTACTATGTAAAATTGTGACAAAGAAAAATGGCAAACCAAAGTTATAAAATCAAATTATAAGAGTTTTAATTATCCAAATGAATATCTTAAAGTTTCATAATGATCTTCTTCATGTATGGGATGCATCTGGTCCCTTCGGGCGTGCCATTATGTGATCTAGGAATTTGACTCAAGAAAGGATAGTTAGTATCGTGTTAGTTTCAAAATGAAAACAAAATGAAGGAAGAACACTAACTAGCATAAAATCTCTAGGCTTAGACACTAGGGAGAGCTTAGTTTAAAAACAAAATATAAAACATATAACTAATATGCAAAAGAAACCCTCTTTTACCTTTCTTGGATGCTCCAAAATGCTTGTTGTAGTGGTTTTCTCAGCTTGTACTCATGAAGTCTTCATCAAACGAGGCTTGGCTATTTCCTCTTCTCCTTGGCATCTTGTGGCTTTGGCTTGGCTTGGATTTGAATTAATTTAGCATGGTAACACTAATTTCAATTGTTTTTGGAATCATTTGTGCATTATAACTTTGCATTATCAAGACCTAGAAATGATGTGCATGGCCTCTCTATTTATAGATTTTTGAGATTGATAAAAATCAACCTAAACTATCCATATCAATATTGAGATGTGTGGCTAAGGATTAATCCAATTATGTAATTAAAATCCATAAATAGGCTCATCAAAATTTAGGATAGAGGAGTAATTAAGAGGCATGAATCCTGATATTTATGACATTTATGGCCTAGGGATGTCTTCCTAAGAAATTAAGTCACCTAATGATGCAGATATTCAATTTTAATTTCCAAAAATAAGTATTTAACAAGTTTCCATAGAATTCTTAATTAGTCTCTAATTTGATTTAATTAGCTCTTAAGCATGATTAAGCACTTTGTGCATAAATTACTCAAATTAATCAAAATGCCTTATTATCAGTCCAAAATTCAACTAGATTAGAATTGTAAGTCAATTTCAAATGCATTGGAATCATATTCTCATTTAGAATTTTACCAATATAAAATAACAAAGTCACGTGTCTTGCACAAAAAATTTGATAGAAAAAAGCAATCCAGAGCACCCAAGTGCAAAATTGGCATTTTGACTTGAAATGATCTAATCCAAGTTAGTTGGCCCATAAATTACATTTCCCCATTTAATGATACCCTAGCCAAAATTGGCATTTGAATATATCAATTTCAACTCATTTAGCATGTTTTAGTGTTTTCACGCCAAATTGTGCATTTTGGTAGAAATTGGTCAAAAGCCTAGTTGGAGGTTATAAGTGGCCAGATTTAAGTGTCTATATTATTGATAACCAATATTGATTACAATGGTGTGAGATTTTGCATTTATAATATAATGATTCCAACCAACTCCTTATTCAAGAATAACAATCTTAGATGCTCTCCACTAAATATGGAGAGAAACATAACAACTTAGATATTCTATCTTATCTCAATCTTCCAAAAAATATGGAGAGAGACATTATTATCTATTTACAACATAAACTCAATCTTCACGAAATATGAAGATAATTATTTATGGAATAAAATTATACAAATCTAAATTTAGATAGAATCTTAAACTAATCCATAGATAGATCTATACAATGCATAGATATGCTTGCACATTTTGTAGATATACCTACAAATTCCATATATTTTAAAACATATAGAGTCCATAAATTTTAGTACATGTAGAATTCATATATTTTAGACTTGTAGAGTCCATAAATTTTAGACCTACATAGTTCATAGATTTCAGACCTACAGAGTCTATAGATTTCAGAACTTGTAGAGTCTATAGATTTTAAAACCTATAAAGTCCATAGATTTCAAAACCTATAGAGTTTGTATATTTTAGACCTATAGAGTCCATGTATTTTAGACCTGTAGAGTCCATATATTTCAAACCTATAGAGTCTATAGATTTTAGAACCTGCAGAGTCCATAGATTTTCTTCAAGTTACATTCTTTGAACTATTGATGATTATGGTCACTCCCTTAACATTTGATACTTTGAACTAGTTTTCAATCAATGAACTACATGAATTTAGAACTACTGGTTGAGTCTGTAGATATGAACTGAGTGAGTCCATAGTAAATATATACAAGTCTATAATTAGACTAGGTGAGCCATAGCTATGTCTAGAGTGCCTGTAGCTCACCTCAAAGCTGATATTTAGTTGGTACCTCATACTCATGTCTAATATATATTATTATGGGATGTATATATACATATTAATAGCTTTTTCTAGAGATTTAGTAATAAGAATAAAAAAACAAGACAATGATTTATAAGGAAATAACCAATATATAGTTCTTTATTTCATTCTAAATAAATTATAATTCCAAAAACTACACTTAGATCCACTTCTTATGCAAGGAAAAAGGATGTTATTTTATGCATATAATGAGACATTTTATGGTCTCATCATGCCCAACTTAATGGTGAAGGTAGTCTTGTATTGGTCTTCCTATCTCAATAGCACTTGGTTTTAACCTGAATATCCATCCAAGAGAGAGAAACATTTTGAACTAGCAACTACTTCAAAGAGTTGCTCCATGGATGGTAGAGGGTAATGATCCTTCAAAGAGACTCTATTAAGATCCATAAAATATGCATATAGTTTGATCTCCCAATTCTTCTTCATGATAGGTACTAGATTAGCTACCCATGATGAGTGTTTAATTGGGAAGATAATCCTAGATTTAATAAGCTTGGTCAATTCTTTTCTCATGAGCTCTTCAATCTTCAAGTTTATGGGCCTCTTCTTTTGCCTGTCAGGCTTGGCATTATCCTCTAGATCTATAGTGTGTTGGGCCAATTTAATATCAAATCCCATTAGATCACTATATTCTGAAGTAAATATGTCTATATATTCCTTACAAATCTCTATAAAAGCATGCCTTTCAACTTTAGTGCCTACCTTCCTAATCTTGAAGAGTTTATCTTCAAAGATAAGAACTCTCTCATAGTTCTCTTCATTAGTTGACATCACTACTTTATCCTTCCTCATATGGTCACCTTGATAAAAGAGAACTTCTAGGGTGACTATCCCTTTAAGAAGCTTATTGGACCTTAATTTAATAATTTGCTCCTCATAATAATGCTACAATTTTTCTTGGTTGATGAAGGAGAACTTTGCTTCTTGTTGCAAGAAACATGCAATTTGTTTGTCATTTTCAAAGACCTACCAATGAGCTTCGTTATCTATCAATAATGGTCTTATTACCACTTTGACACATGGTTGTTCCTTGGTCTTTTTCAATTTGTTGGGGATGCCAAAATGATCCCCCACAACTTTTAATCTATCAGCATGTTGATTTTGGCCTTTTAGCAATGATTAGATGTTAAAGGCCACAAATTCCTCAATTAGGTCCCATAGTGTATGTTTGTAGGACTTTATTAAGGGGTTCTTAGTGGTATTCTAACTTTTGACTTGGTGTACAACCAATTCACTATCCCCATAAACTTGCAATTTCTTAATTCCTCTCTTACTAGCCCATTGAAATCCATGAATGAGACCTTCATATTTCACTACATTGTAGGAGTAGCGAAATTAGAACTTATATGAAAAAAAATTCTTATCATTTGAAGGTGATATTAACATAACACCTACACCCACTCTATGCTTGCATCTTGAACCATTAAATAACAACTTCCATAGACCACTAGGATCTTCTTGAGGCCTCATGAGGATGACATGGGTTGGATTTCTTCATGAAAATCGTAGACACCCAAGTCCCTTTTTTAAACACCCTCTAATGGATCTACCGATTGGGTTTCATTCCAAGGTTCATCTAAGAACATGTTTGGTACTTCTTTTGGATGAGTGTTCAACTCCCACCCCATTACAAATTCATCTTCATCAATTATGGTACAATTGGTGTTGACATTATATGGTCCATAGGGATCTATATGTAATTATGCAATAGGCTCAACCTTGATTGATACTTTGGCTCCATACCTTGTTATAAATGCCATATATGACCAATTTTTTGCAAGGTAGCCTCCAATCTTTGTAATGAACTCCCTGGAAAAGTATAATACAAACTAAGAAGGCACATCTAACATCAACACATCTTGATCCAATGAGACAATAGGACAAGTGTGCATGGTCCTGATGAGGTCCTTGATTATTCCATATTGATTAGTATAAGAACCATTAAGTTGTAGTACTCTTTTGGATTGTGGTTCATATTTCAAACTAAGCTGATCAGCTATGCACTTTGGCATTATCCAGGTACTAGCCCCACTATACACTAAGAAATTGTGAACTAGAGAGTTACCAATGATCACTGAAATATATAAGGGAGGAGGATTTACCACTTTACCTAATTGCCCTTCATTTGGCCATTTGGCTACATTGGTAGGGAACACATTTTCTTTACTTAGTGGCTTGTGTACTATTTAATTCTTTTAAGAAATTAGATGTTTAATTCCTAAGTAATAAAGGTTCAGAATAAGGAGAGAATTCTAGTTTTATGTAGTGAAATATAGGGTTTTTCCAATTTGATCAACTTAATTCACATAGGAAAGAGAAGACAAAGAAAGATTAACTTAGCTTATTCTAGGCTAAAATGGATGATGCAGAGTCTATAAATTATTGTGTAGGGATGGCAGACTATCATAAATAGAACCCAGAACTCTATTTCTAGATTGGATAGGAGTGCCAAACTTAGGACACCTTATTACTTAGAAATATAGTCCATTTTTTCATGTTTTTCCAATTTTAGTGTTGTTGTCCACTTTTGGCACTATTTTCCTAGTGGTCTAGCTTTTTTGGGTTCTACTTGGTAACCCTATGACACTCTATCAATGAAGTATTAAATCATGAGACTGTGCAAAGCTCACTATGTGTTAACTTCTATCTTTAGTACCTATATTAATCTACATACATGGAAACAACAAAGGAAATCAAATCACAAGGGGGGGGAAATTGGGTTGTGGGAAGAATGATCGCACAATTAAGAACCCTTATTGTTCTAAATACTACCTACATTAACCCTCATGCCAAGGGTCTCAAATCTAATGTAGTTCTCCCTTAGGTAACATGCATAAACAACACACATGATTGATGCAAGAAGGAATTTACACCTAGATCTTTCCTTGATCAAGCATGCAAATATATGTGTGATGCAGAGAAGTTGAGTTATACTATTGATTGATTTTATTATCTTTAATGTGTCAAAATAGTAAGTGCTAGATATAAAATGCCTTGTGTAGTCCTTTATATAAGAGACTCATTATTTTGAATTTGGAAGATTTTATTACATTTGGCCGACATTAAGAAACTTAGACATGAAGCAAAGAAAAGGGGTAAGACTCATCCTATGAAAGAAGTTGATTGTTGGGGCCAAAATTGGACTTGGATAATAACACCAAAAATTGAACACCCTAGGTTTTAGTGTTATAGTCCTATTTGGGTGTTATTGTCTAGGGGATGTGGGACCTAAGGGGATGGGTCTATACCTAAAATATCTTCTTGGGCCTAAAAGGGTTAAGTATAGAATGTTATGGATGTTTAATAATAAGCATAAAGATATCTAGGGAATCTCAAAAGACCAAGATAAGTCAAATGAGAGGACATGGCAAAATGTGAATAAAAGTTCATATTCTCCAGTTGGAGTCTCCTAAGAAAGGACTATGAAAATACATAATATGTGTGTCTGCTTAACATATTTAGGGTGTATACATTTCCCCCCCTTTTAATCTAGTGATGCAATGAAATGAAGTACTAGACTAAAAGAAAGAAGATGATTACCTAAAGTTATTTGAGTGAAGATAAGTGTGCAAAAGAAAACGGGTCCAAATTTTTGGCCAAGGAAGTGGATGAACAATTTGAAATAATGCTAGGAGAAAGAAGGAATCCATATAATATATGCCTCCTATATTGAATCTGAATAATATCTAGAGAAAGACGGAATCCATGAAATAGATGCCCCATGTAATAAATATGAATAATCTAAATTGGATTTGAGAAGTGCTCAAAGGTCCAAAACCAATGCCTATCCTCTATCCCACACAAACTCTTAGGTCTGAGTCTGAATAATAGTATGGACCAATCACTATAGATGATCATATGGTCCAATCTAGTGATAGCTTGAGTAATACCTAGGTGTAAACTAAAAATGTTGGTAAATGTGTGAGAATAAAATGGTATATCCTATCATCCTAATCTATATAATCCTAAAAGATGGACATGAACACCTATGGCATGCCCTTAAATTTGGTATGTGAGTGATACATCTAGATAATCTAGAAATTTGTATAACCACATGTGATCTGATGTATCATGTCATGTCCCATGTGCAAAATTGAAGATCAAAAATAATGTGCTCTACACTATGCCTATAAACTACTATCTAGTATGTAACTATGTCATGTTGTATAAAGCTATATGTGTGAAATGTGTAGTAATGTACATGTCCCTAAATCTAGTATCTAAATAGTTTATATATCTATAAACTAAAGTTATATCCCTCTGAATGTCTTGAGTAATGCTAAGTAACCCATTGAAATATGAATCATTGTATAATCTTGAGTTGATTAATGCTAAGTGACCCATAGAGTCTGAATGACTATATAATCTTGACCAATCTAAGTTGAGTAATGCTAAGTGGCCCATATAATTTGAACCACTATATAATCTTGACCAGTCTTAGCTAAATAATGTTAAATGACCCATATAGTTTGAACCACTATATGCTTCAACTGATATGAGTTGAATCTAATAATTTGACTATTAGAAGTGTGAGAACCATGGAGTATCCCTCTATGAAAGTGGCAAGGTGTAGGAATAGGAATAGTAGGAATGATACCCCCTTTTTGGAGAGAGGGATGAAATTTATGATGGAGGAGGTTGAGCTAAAAGTGATGACTAGTGGAAGAATTTATAAGAACTTGGGTTGGTATGTATTGAATTTATTGGGAGTCTAGTGTTGAATTTGTGGAATTGAATTACCAGGAGTGAAAGGTGTCTTTGATTGATTTTTTAAATAGGCTAAGTTGCTTATATGTTTTGAATGAGTGTTAATTGGTGGGAACCAATTCGTATACCTAGGCATTATAAAGGTGTGTATTTTTAGATTAGGTAGATGACTTAATGAAAGAGTAGAGATAGTGAGATGTTAAAGGTGTCATCTTTACAATTTTGAGGATCAAAATTGTTTGTAAAATAGAGCTATGGTGCTCTAGTTATGACCAAAATAGTGTTTTGATTTTGAATAGAATACTTGGTTGATATAGGAATTTAGATTGAATTTGAGTTCATTTGTGTAGTGAAAAGTTTGAGATATTAGAGCTTTGGATTTCAAGATGCCAAGGAGATGAGCACTTTCTATGACACATTTTGAGTAGCTGGTAGTCCAAATTGAGGCTAATGGGGAGATTAGCCTAGTAAACTGGTCAGTTGATTTTTGCCTCTTTAGAATCCCATTTTAGTCATTTTTGAGTATTTTTATGTGGTTTAAAATATGCTTGACTAGTTCTAGTGCTCTTATCCTAGAGGTATCAATACTTTCCAAATTTCAGTGCTATTATCTACTGCTAGTGTCCTTTTATAGTGTTAATATCCATTGTTGATAACGTTTGGAATTTTTGATTTGCTATTTATTGTTGTATAGTTTGGTTGTTTACTTAGTATGGTTACCTGATGTATCTATTGTTTTTTGGTGTGTTTTTTAGGGTGAGGTGTAGATGAGAGAGTTCTTTAGAGGTCAGGTTATGGAGACACTGAAGATGTTGCCATTTTTGGTTGATGAGCATGTTGTGATGAATAGGGCTAGATTGGGTAATGTATGTGACCTAGGTACTGTACAAAGGTATAGATATTTGATTACTACCTTATGTGAGAGGTGAAATGTTGATACTTGTACATTTTAGCTTCCTACTAGGGATATTATTGTTACTATAGAGGATGTATACCAGATTTTGCATTTGATGATTTATGGGCAACATGTAATATTATAGGATGATATGGGTGGAGATGCCATTGATCAAGCATCTAGATACTTTGTTGGGGTAATTGTAGGAGTAAATCACTGAGGTAATAATAGTGATGTGATTTTTGTATTGATTGTACATTCAAGTTTTTTGCTCTTGCAGAAATGGTTAGTTATGTTATTGGCCTCATATGTTATAGTGGATGGTAGTGGAGTGTTTATTGCCTATAGGATGCACAGGGTGGTTCACAGTATTGAGATGTATTATATAATGTTCTCATGGGATATAACCATACTTTCCCACTTGTATAGGGATTTGTATATATTTACTAAGGAGGCATTTAGTGGTGGTGTGGGTGCGGCCACATTGTTACATTCATGGGCATATGAGCATATAGCAGTTATATGACTTATTAGGTTATAGAAGATGAGTTAGGAATATCCATATCTATTTTGTGAGAGATGGATGAGTGAGTAGGATATCATATCCCATAGAATAAATCACTATAGGAGTGTGATAGATAGGCTGGTAGCCTATGATATCATATGGAGGTCGTATAGAGGATTCTCGAGATAGCCTAAGGATGGAGAGCAGCTATGGTATATTAGGGTCAGTTGTTGGTTACATGATCATTGATGAGCATATGATGAGGTAGTTTAGAGTTTGAAAAGATGTTCCTCTTGTGACATGGACATGGTTGAGGAGTGCAAAGACACTAACAAGAGTAAGGGCTTGTGTGAGACATACTGAGGTTGAGTTGACACCTTTACCTATGGATGCATAGGATGTTATTATAGATGTTCTTGATTTGAATGATGTGGGATGTATCAAGGGATACACTACATGGTGGGTTAAGGAGTGGTGGGATCCATTTTACCCTATGAATAGAGTGGGTGTTCTTGCATACAAGGATATTGAGCCGATCCAGATGATAGGAGGTAGTCAATAATTTTATTTGAATTTATTTTATGTTTGTACTTGAGTTTGTATTTTGAAAGTACATATATAATGTAATGTTGTCTTTCTTATGTGTGTAAGTGGGGTGGGAGGTGTATAGGGTGAGGCACCTATTGGGGTTAGTGGTGGGGATGATGTGTTATGAGAGATTATAATTGAGTCTACCCTATGCGATCTTAGACAACATGTTCCTGATGATGTTGTGGAAGAGGGTTTGATAAAGAGAGCAACCATTATAGCTGGTGTGTATGCTCATTTATTTGACTAGGTTGCTATAGCTACAACTACATATGTTAAGGTAGTGAGAAAGAGAGATCAGCTGAGGGTTAAGTGAGATAAGCATAGGATATCTCCTTATGATTATGGATCGATGAGTTCAAAGATTGTGGATGACTATATAGATCTTCAATAGTGACATGTAGACTTGCATGAGGCATATGTTCATTTGTTGTAGTGAGATAATCGATGCAAGAGGCATTTAAGAACTTGAGGAGGCATACAATCATCAAGTGCTAGATGGGATTATGGGACTAGCATGGGAAGAGAAAGTGAGATCAAGAGTGAGGGAATGACCCCTATTCATGATTGATTATACTTTGACATGATGTATATGTTCTGAAAATTTTGTGATATATATATATATATATATATATATATATATATATATATATATATATATATATATATATATATGTTGGTTTGCTTTTAAACTTCATGTGTATTCATGCTATGGATTCTAAAATATGTTCGTATACAAATTGTAAGTGGTTGATTTTAGAAATGGTTGTTCTAGTATTGATTCTAAATTTGCATGTGCTTGGTAAATGGTACTTGGGATATGGGATTTGATATTTTGATATGTTTGGATGTGATGTTTTGATAATTATGATTCTAGGCTTATTGATTTTGGATTGTAATCGTATGTAGGTAAAAATTTGTTTGTTATGGTAATTTGTAATTTATTTGGATAAATTTGAGTTGGTTTTTGGCATTAATAAAGCAGGATTTAGATATGTTTGATTTGATTTAAGTGGGAAAGTGTTTGGATAAGTTTGAATTGGTAATATCTAGACTTTGATGGGTTGGTTTGAGATTTATAACTTGTTTAAATGAGTTGTTTGGGTTTTATATCGGTAAAGTGTTTTGATAGGCTGAGTTGGTAAGATATAGATTTTGATAGGCTAATATTTGGATAGGATAGTTATTGGGAATTAGGAATGTTAGTTATTAGTATGGAGATGTAAGATAGCACTGTGTGTGTATTACCTCCTCGAGAGTGGCTCAAGAATACAAAGGTTAGCTATACCTTTGGCTCCATCATTTCCCTACCAAGTGAAGCTATAAATTAATGCGTAAATGAATGTATTTTATATCAAACTATTTTATATCAATATTTGAATCCTATCAACCAAGTGAACAAGTGCCCATACTACTCATGCTATGTAGGAATGTGATATGTAGTTGATATTGTTTGTTGTGAATAAGGCTCATCTAGTTGTAACTAAATACCCTATGGCTTTTGTTGTGATGTATATGAATGTGCAATATGTTGAGATGTAGTTCAAACCTATGTTGATGGCTCATTTAATATTAACAATAATGGGTTGTTACGTGAGATAGGACCCTAAAAACTTAGTTGTAATGAATATATCTCTAAAATAGTACTCTATAATGTGGGTTCAACTACGCTTAATCATAACAAATTGCTACATGAGATAGGACCCTAAAAACTTAGTTGTAATGAATATCCATCTAGAATAGTACTCTATTGTAGTGTCTATGACTCTGATAGATATGTATATAGAAATACATTATGTATACCATGAACTACACTACTATATATGGGTTGATTTTGTTTTACTAGTTTCCAAACTTTCTAAATACTTGGAATAAGAGATTTCCTATGAGATTCTATCCTAAAACCTGCATTTTGCTTATGATGAGTGACCAATGAATCTTGTAAAGGAATGTCTTGGGATGACTCAGTCATGGAGGAATGAGGTCTAGGGTTCTAGGGTTTCATAATGAATGATATCTTTATGCCCCTTATGTAAATGCAATAATGCCCTAAATAACACATCTATTAATGCAATCTTTGAGTCCATAACAATTATCATTATTGTGTCTATGGATATGATGATAATTATAAAAGGGCTGATGTGGTTGTCTATGTAAGAGATGCATATCTCATCGATGAATAGAAGGTAATGTGATTAACCTTCTATTTAGTAGTGTTAATAATATGATAGATGGGCTATCTTGATCTAATTCAAACTATACTGGTGCTTTATTATTATTTTTTATATTGCATATTATAGGTTGTGTTCTAAAAACTTGCTCTTTGTTCTTGATTGGTTACTTTTCTAGTTGTGGTCTCCTATATTATCTAAGACATGGTAGATGCTAAGTGGTAGGATCTATATCTAAAGATGTTGCTATGAACTCAAGAGTGATCTGATCAACTAAATATGCCTCAATTAATCCCAATTTCTTTTCCAAAGCTAAAACTATGTAACACAAATGTCTAAAACAAGGCTTTGTCTGATATAGTAGATGCTTGAGGAGAGGTTGGTGAAGGCCCTTTATAAAGATATGTTGAATCTCTAGATCTGCTAATTTGTATATCAATCTTAACAAATGAGCCTTGAATCTTAAGATATACTCACTAATTGGCTCTGAAGAATTTTGATGTAGTGTGGAAAGTTTCTCATATGTAACATGAGGCCCTGTGTTGATAATGTAGTTTCTGAGAAATACCTCCTCTAAGTCATCATATGTGTGCAATGAACTGATAGGGAGTAGATGAAAGAACCAATTTTGTGTTTCCCTCACTAATGTCTACTACAAAAACTTGAGTAGAATTAAAGGACTTGCATGAGGTGGTGAAGCCTTTTGAAAGGCCTAAAGATGTGTGAATGGATCTCCAGTTCCATCAAAGTGAGATAATGATGGTGTCTAGAAATGCTTAGGCAATGCAGCTTTTATGAATGTCTTTGGAATAGGGTTACCATGTAGATCATTAGCATCCATCCAAGATTTATAAGCTTTGTTTTCCAAGGTAAGGATATGTACTTGGTGTTGTAATTCACCAACTACATGCATCAAAGAGATGATCTCCTAGGATGGTACATTAGTATCTTGAAGCGGTTAATTTAATCATTGAATTTGATTATTAATTTTAACCATGGGAATGTTACATTTATCAAGTAGATCATAAAGAGGGGGTGTGTTCACTTGAACCATAGGAGTAATGGTAGATGGGACCTTACTCGAGGGATGTGGGATACCATTCTCTTTAGGTGATGAGTGAGAGTTGGGTTCTACTATAATGAGGGGTGGTTTTGGATATTCATTAGTGTATTTATGTTTTAGTGAATCACATTCTAATTTAGTATAAGATGTGTTATTAAGATTAACATGTGAATTATTAGTGATAAAATCATTTATAAAAGTAGAAGCAACATTTTGACATCCACCAGATTTTAGAGTGAGAGAAGGCTTAGAAGCATAAGATACATTTTCTTCTTCACTATATGCATATTAGTCATTATTATTCCATGCATTGTCACATTTTGAATGTTGTTCATTGGAAATAGTAAAATTTGAGTTATCATTTTCTTATTCACTTTCACTCTCATATTCATCTACATTTTCACTATGATATTTATTATCACTTCTATCAATGCTAGGGAGAGGTGTAAGACAAAGAGTTAGTTTCTTTCTACTATGCAATAAGTTATCATTGGCATTTGAAACATCATGTGTATCTATGATATCTATGGATGGAGTATATGTATTTTCTTCATTTTCAACATGAGAAGGAAGAGTAGAAGAGTTATCATTTGAACATTCTTTTGAGAGAGGAGAGTTAGCAACATATGATGCATAATTTGAACTATGCTTTGGTAATTTGATTCTATTGCATTTATATTTTTGTATTTTGAACATAATAGTAGCAAAAAGGGGAGAGAAATTAAGTTCATGTTGAAGCAAATCATCACCAATAAGAGGTTCACTTGGAAGTGCATGACTAATTTGTGCATTTGGTGCATTGTGCCTAGGAGAATGAGGTGAGAAGTATCTTTCCCATTTATCAAAATTATTTTCATTAGAAGAAGGAATAAAAAAGATTGGTTTAAGAGAAAAAGATTCATCTATTTGTGATTCACACTCATCATTACGTACATCATTATATCCTTAATTACAACAATAGTCATTATCTTCACTATAAATGAAATCATTTTCTATAGTTTTAACTAATGTGTAATTTTGAAAATTTGTCCAATCATTTTCATAATTGTAAGCAAAATTTATAAATCGATCTATGGGATGAGAAGGAGGAATTGCCTTTGTGGCCATTTTATCACCAAAGAGAATTTTGAAAATTTTTATAAAGAAAATAAATGCACAAAGAACTACTAACATTGAATTTTGAAAATTACTTTTGATGACCTAAATAATTTTAAATAATTTCAGATTATTTTTCTAAGCATTGTAAGGGAGGGAAATTTGAGGTTTGAGGACCTAGTTTGGAAATATAAGGTTTCAAACTAGGGTTTTAATTTTTTTGAAATTTATGCAATTATTTTAAATTCTAAAAATTATTTGAAATAAGATAAATGCATGAAAATTTATACAAAAAATAGAATTTTGAAAATTAAATTTTTGCACAAGAAACTACAAATTTTGAAATAATTTTTTACAAGGTAATTGATTTACAAAAATTCTAAAATAGTTTTCTAAAATTAGCAAGGAGACAAGGCTTGCTGTTTGATGACCTAGTTTTGAAATCTAGGGTTCTGAATGAATTATTTTCAAAATTATTGAAATAATTTGAAAATTTTAGAAAAAATTTGTAAAAATTTTGCTTGAAAAATTTATGAAAATCAGAAAATATTTCTAAAATTAGTAATGTATTTTTACTAGCATTTGAAAAAGTGTTTGTATGCAAAGCAGACCTAGTATGTGCAAACTAGGGATTGAAAAAAAATATTGGATATTTTTACCATGAATTCATAGATTTGTGATTTTTAAATTCATTGAAAATCAAGAAATTATGGTAAAAAATTAGAAATAATTATCCCTAGGGTTTTTAAGGTTTTTATGTAGAAGTTTGAAGTATGTTGTGTTCACCAAATTTTTTATTCTTTTAGGAAACTAGATGTTTAATTCCTAAGTAATAAAGGTATAGAATAGGGGAGAATTCTAGTTTTATGTAATTAAATACACATTTTTATCAATTTGATCAATTTAATTCACATAGGAAAGAGAAGACAAATAAAGATTAACTTAGCTTATTCTGGGCTGAAATGGATGATGTAGAGTCTGTAAATTGCTATGCAGGGGTGGCAAACTATCATAAATAGAACCCAAAACTCTATTTATAGATTGGATAAGAGTGCCAAAATTAGGACACCCTATTAATTGGCACTATATTCTATTTCTAGCACTATTGTCCACTTTTGATGTTGTTGTCCTACTTGGTAGCCTTGTGACACTCTATCAATGAAATATTAAATCATGAGACTATGTGGAGCTCATTGTGTGTAAGCTTCTATATTTAGTACCTATATTAACTTGAAGACATAGAAATAATAAAGTAAATAAAATCACAAGGGGGGGGGAGAGGATTATGTTGTGGGAAGAATGATCACACAATCAAGAACCCATGTTATTCTGACTACTACCTACATTAATCATGATGCCAAGGGTCTCAAATCCAATGTAGTTCTCCCATAGGGAATGTGCATAATCAATGCACACAATTGATGTAAGAATGAATTTATCCTAGGCCCTTCCTTAATCAAGCATGAAAATCTATGTGTGATCTAGAGAAGTTGAGTTATATTATTGATTGATTTTATTATCTCTAATGTGCCAAAATAGTAAGTGTTAGATATAAATTGCCTTGTGTAGTCCTTTATATAAGAGACTCATTATTTCAAATTTGGGATCTTTTATTATATTTGGCTGACATTCAAAAATTTATACATGAATCAAATAAAAGGGGTAAGGCTCATCCTATGAAAGAAGTTGATTGTTGGGGCTAAAATTAGACCTGGACAATAGCATCAAAAACTAGACACCTTAGGTTTTTAGCATTGTAGTCTTACTTGGGCACTATTATCTAGGGGATGTGGGAACTAGGGGGATGGGTATAGACCTAAAATATGTTCTTAATCCTGAAAGGGTTAATTATATAATGCTATGGATGTTTGAGAATAAGCATAAATATGTATAGGGAATCTAGAAAGACCAAGACAAGTCAAATGAGAGGACATGGATAAATGTGAATAAAAGTTCATATTCTCTAGTGGGAGTCTCCTATGAAAGGACTATTAAAATACATAATATTTGTGTTTACTTGACCAATTTAGGGTATATACATTTATAATATTGATATTTGGTAGTCATTCTTGAACGATGCCTACCTAATCAGGAATGGAAATCATGTCCCACATTGGCACACTCACATTCAAATTTTTCATTTGTTCAACAATGTTGATGGGTGAACCACCAACCTTTTCTTGTGATTTTGGAGCCACCACTATTTTTTTTTTGAACTTATGAACCTTGAGAGATCAAGACATTTCCTTGATTATAATTCCTTAGAGGTACTAGAACCTTTGGAGGGACAACAAGTTCATTTGGATTTGTCAATGAAGGATTAATGGTAGGAAGCTCTCTGACTACTTCTTGGTTACTATCCATGTTACTTATTTTAAATCTTATATGTATATCCATTGAAATGTAGGCTTGGCTAGAACTAGCCTACTAGTTGGATGTATAGCACTCTTCCTCCTCATAATTGATCATGGTGGAATCTAGTTGGTTTGGTCCCTAATAAGACCCTTGACCCTGTGGAGGATATTATGGCTTGGTCATCATAGTTAACTATGCATTTTGGGCCATGAGAGCTTAGTTGTACCCAAAATTAGTAGCTTGGTATTATTGATGGTTGAACATTTAGTTGAGGTCAATATTTGGAACAATATGTTGACCAAAAGACATATTCTAAGGCATGGTACCCTCTAATTCTTGAGCCACATTATTTTGAATTGGTACCAAGGTGTTGAAAGTGATAGAAACATTAAGATTGTAGTTACTATGCCTATTGTATCCATGTTTCCCTTGGCCTTGGTTTTGACCTTGGTAGTTCCCTTTGTATGGTAGCCTATTTTCTTAAAAGGCTTGTTTTTTAGGTTGATATGAACCTTGATAAGGCCTATTGAAATACTACTACCTCTTAACATTTACTAGCTCAATTCCCAAATACAGAAACATGATCTTGAGCTCTTAGAAGATCTTTTGGTCTTGGGGGTCACTAGATCCATTAGTGGAAGCTTTCTCTTGTTTTAGTGCAGGTATAGCAATAATTATTGGTGTAGGAGGAATGACATAAAGTGGAGGGATAGCAATAAGAGGTGCTCTAATTTTAGTAATAAAGGCATTGGTGGTCCAGGTGTAATCTTGCCAGGTTGAACCAGATAATTTTATGCTTTAATGGCCACCTTATAAGCATCTGGAAGTATATTTCCTCCCATAGATTGGATCATCACTACTATATCACTATTTAAAGCCTTAAAATAATAAAGGAAGGCAAAGTTAGGGGTTGGTCTAACTGAGACTGGAATTCTATCCCAAGTTTTTAGGAACCTTGTGTTGAAATCTTGCATGACTTCATGAGGAGCTCTCTTAATGGTAGTTAGTTTCTCTACTAGTGACAAATGGTAACTTTTATCTTCAAATATTTTACACAAGGCTTCTCCTAATTGGTCCCATGTTTGAATGGAATTAGCAGCAAGGCCTCTATACCAAACTAGGGCATTTTCTTTAAAATAAGTAGCCATTAACCTAATAAATATATTTTCCTTAGTGACATTATGGATATTACAAAAATTGGATATGTCTAAGAGGTGTTCAAAATGTGTTGTAGCTCAGTCACCAACATAATAAGGAACACTTTTAAGGGATGCAACTAGGATAAGATCATATTAGGCAAGGGCCAGAGGAATTTATCCATTAAAAGCCATAAAACCTCTAGGGACTACCATGGTTATGAAATGATTTAGTAAAGGTCATCATGCAGGGGTAGGCCTTGAAAATGACCTAAGAGTAAAGGTTTCCTAATATGGATGTGTTTTGGCAAACCTTAATCTTTTTTTTTAATTTAAATGTAGTTTAATAAATTTAAAGAGAATACCTCTTGAATATGACCTTGTTGTCACCTTTGGCATGAGAGATAGCTATTTCTCTATAACAGATTCTTGATTGTTCCTTTGGAGTTTCCAAATGCTACTTCTTAGGAGCTTAACTACTACAAATTTGATCAAACCAACATTAACTTTGATCAACCTTATTTTTGGATTGCAGTCCCATCGAGTCTACTAAAAACTATTTTAGGCTCAATTTTCACCCTTGGAGAGAGTTATTTAGGCTCTTTCCAATTGAGATACATAATGGGAACAACCCTAGGCTATGGATCACCTATGGTGGGCCTAAACCTCTAAAGTAGGCTGACTTCCCCTTGATGCTCACCTAAACTAATTCTTCATATGGAAAATGGTTAGAAAGATGGTTAAGGGATCCTAAGAAAGATAAAAAGGGTGATCCACCAAAGTTAAATGGACACTCATATAAGCTTGAACACAAATTGGATCAATAAAAGACAACTATGGCTTACTCAATCTCACAATCTCACTAATTGCATAAATATTTCATAGAAGAGGTTTCAATTAGAACACTAATCTAGACTTGTAAGTTAGCTTGAAAACACCTTCAAAGAGGCAAGCAGAAGGACAATAAACTAGATAAAATATCCTTCACAAATTCACCATACACAAGCATACTAATCACTAATTAAATATAAGAGATAAGCAAATAATTGATATTATTACTTCAAAATGTAGTTCTTACAACATTTTGATAGGGTTTAACCATATCAAATGAGCACACTTTTGAAAGAGTCTCAATGAGTATCCTTCTCTCAGAAAAAAATGGAAAATTCTATGAGCTGAGAAACCCTCCAATGGGAATGAGACCAAGATATATAGGAGAAGAAAGAGAGAGAAAGAATGTGGGAGCATGCCATCAGATAAGGAACACACCCTCCTAGGTTATTGATTGAACATGAGATATCACCTTTTGCTTTTTATCCAATGAAAGCCTTACCACCTTTTTGATCAATTAGGACACTGCCCATGGCCTATTGAGTGAGAAAGTCCCTAAAGGCTCCAAGGATGCATTGAATTCCCCTAGATAAATTTCCTAACACTAGACCTTTTATGTGATCCTTCATGCCATTCTCACTTGAAGATAAAACTTCATGCTCATGGATCTTAAAAAATCATGGTTTTGTGCATTTTAGGTAGTTTTTTGTCAAAAATACAGCCATTCTAAAGGATGAGGACCCTTTTCATTAATCACATATCTACTCTATCTCCATGTTTGGATCATATGTCCATCCTATAAGTAGAAAAATAATCTAATATTATTGGTTTTCCTATAGTTTTTTATCAGCAAAATAATTTCATAGGTGCATGTTCTTTGATTTGACAATAAGCTACAACCCCCTTGGTATATATTAGGTCTAAAAGACCCATTTTGCCTCCATGGAGCTCTACTAGAAATGATTGGTCCTAATCCATCATTTAAATTATTAAAACTTTATCTTTATTAGGTCTAAAAGACCTATTTTTTCCTTTTGTAACCTTAATGGTAATGCTAGATCTCATGATGTCTATCTAGTTCAGCCAAGACCATGCTTTAAGTTAGGTTCCTTCATATTTGTCAACCTTGGTAAAATGGCTCCTTCAACCTTCATTGGATGCTCCTTGGGCTTTCACCTTGTTCATTGGTTGTCAATAAACCCAATTAGTTTATTGACTCATTGACTCATCTCACTTCATTGATTTTGATATGTACAATTGAATGAGAGCCACTAATTCTACCCTTGACTTATCAGCTTGTCTAGGCTTGTGCCAAATGTCAAATATGTGTCAGTTTTTAGAATTCACTATCAGTATATACCCTCACATACTTATTCCATGTATCAACCTCTTGATCTCTCTAACATCTTGACTTGTCTCACACCATCGATATTCCTTAGTACAAATGAACACCAATCATTAGATATGTTTCGGTTTTTAAAAAAATGGCTATTTACTAGGTCTTAAATTTGATGTCTACATGACCATCATTTGACATCCACATGGAAGTATTTAACATCCCATAGACCATCAAATTTAAGCTCTAATGGATTTTTTTAGTGGCTTAAATTTGATGTCTATGTGACTGTATCCCATTACTTGACCAAATTTTAATATTTATATCTTGAAGCACAAAAATCACGAATGGACCATATTTACTATAAATGTTCCTAAGAGCAAAAACATTGTGCCCACTTGATACACTAACTCTAGGAGATTTCTAAGTGTGTTTATAAAATGTTTAATTGAGCTAACCTATGTGTTTTTCATGATGTCCACATGCCTGTCATGATCAAAAATGGATAAGTATGGAAACTTATAAATTTTTATTAAAGATCCAAATTTGAACATGCATAACTTTTATCACACTTCATTGCATGATCCAAAATATAGCATATATAAACTAGAATAAAAATGAACAAACCCATGTGACCATTGTCTCTTGAAACTACCACACATGTGAGATATAGCATTATCAAACTACTCACTCAGGTCTATTTGAAATTCTTTACAAATTGGCTAAGTATGGAAACTTGGCAATTTTTTTCTGAGACGTCAACCTTGAGTCTTTATATCTTTTTAATGATTAGACGCATGCCCTATAATCTAGCACATATGTTATTGGAACTAATCTTATCACAACCATATGACCAATTCTCCCTGACTCATCCATACATGGTAATGATAACATCATCAAGCTGCCTACTCAAAATTTATACCACTAGACCCAAAATGTCTAGATAAACACAATGAAGAACTAGATAAATGTTATGTACTTCCATACTCATTCTAAGAACTCTTGACATCCTATAAGGTCTATGAAATACTTTAGACATTCCCCTTAGAAATTGTCAAATTACACTTCAAGTGAACTTAAAGTGTTTCAAAAGCTCTATGAGAAAACTGAGATCCTTGAACCACTCATTCCATCCAAAAAATTTATTCATTTGCTCATCCATTAGCAACCTAGTCTATCTAGGCATAAGTTTTGTATATGGAACAAAATTGGCCAACAAGTCCTCAACACTAACTACCCCTATGCATATTCTCTCTCCTAGGTGATGGTGGCTAGCTATGCCTAGAGACTATATCTATTTTAGGTCCTCACCACTAGTTACCCCTACATCATGTCTCTTTCTTACATCATGGAAGATAGAGATGCCTATGTGGTAGCCAGTGATGCTCTTGTATGATCCCTTTCTATATTAATAGTTTGTATCTCGAGATCATCCTCCTATGTTGGTACCTCTTCCTCTTCCATCTCTATATATTCATCTTATTACTACCCACCATCTCCTTTAGCATCTGGACCCTATCCTCCATCTACCCCAATAAATTTAGGTTAATATCCCTTCCACCAAATAATATAATCTAGATTAACCTTAGCATCATCAACTCCTACAAGATCTGGTAGTTCCTCGAATAATGGATCTTCCTTTGGTGGTTATAGTAGAGGTAATGGTGCCTCTACATCCTCATGTCTATATCTTAGGAATACTCTTAGGACACCCTGCACCAAGCTATATTATCACCTCACATGGTCAAAATGGATCAACTTTATCTCATACTCCTACCTCTCATAGATACATCTAATGCTCTATAAAGAAAATATATGTTTACTTAGCCCTTTCCATGATGGGAAACCTATGTATAATCTTTAGATATCTCCCCATTGACCAACACATCTAACCACTACCTAATATATGATAAATATTTCACTTACACACCTACCTATGGAAAATCCATATCCAATCTTCGTCTCATAAAAAAAAATTATATTTGATCTGATACCATGTCATCTATGGTAATCCAACTAGTCATAAGATGGTAATATCTTTATATACCCAACAATAAAGTAGGAGGCATATGCTCAACCCATATCATTTGTGTAATAAATAGCCCCATAACTCTTGATAAACTTGAACCAATAGTGTTGGTACCTATGCAAATATTGTTTTATCCTTGATGATACCCACTAAGACACTTATCAAAGCCCAAGGAAATCTCCCACTACTAGAGTTGAGTAGTGCATATCAAGTGATTGCTATCATCACCATGGTCATAAGTCATCTCCCCTTAGTATCCATATAGTAAATATCCTTAAATTAGAATCCCCCACCATGCCACCAAGCCTCTACTACGTGTTGTCCATATACCAAGTCTATTTTTGCATCATGATCCTTATTATGAATTGGGTCTACCACCCTACCCTTTATGGGTAGCCTCAAAATCCTATGCACATCCTCTAATAGAATGGTAAGCTCTTCTATCAATAATAAGAATGTGTTGGTAGTTAGATCCCATATCTTGATGAGGGCTACCAACATAATCATTTCTTAAGTCACATGTTGATAGTACTACATGTCATACAAACCCATCATCATATGAGCCCAATCAGCCCTAGTCATATCTCTGCATAACTCCTTGAGAAGTGGTGATACCCCATCTTACATCATCAATAACACCCTCACCTTCAAGGTTAGATAAAATATTTAGTTTAACCTACACTTCACAAACCCCACACATATTTCACCTATAATACCCTAGTCACTACACTTAGGCATTCACCTGCGTTCATCCCTTACCCATACGAATAAACCTATTTAACTACCCCTAAGATCCTTTTATGTGCCAACACCCTTAGAAACTATAACCTATACCTACTTCTCCTTCTCCAACCTATAATTTCTACCCTTTCTAGCTTCACGTAACCACCTACTTAAGCCAACCCAACCCATTCTTATTAGACTTTCCAATATTTTAAAAACATTTTAACACCTTTTCAACCCCCCACCCTTTTCCTAAATTTACATTGATTGATCCTCAACCAATACTAGTTCCTTGTTGGACTGATGTTGATTGACTTTTGATCAACACTAATTCCATATTATCACCTAATGTCAATCCAAACTTAATCAACAATAGATCCCTCTAGATCAACATCGGTCAATAACAACCAAAATCAGTTACTGTGTATTGGGGCTAAAGCCTAAACCCCTAGTTTCCATTCCTACCTAAATTAAAACAACCCAACTATCTTACTCAACCCTCACCTCTACCATATTTAGTAGCTAAAATTCAACTCAAAACATTTAATTCCACCCTCCTATCCCCCCCCCCACATTCAATATACCTAACTAAAAACATTTCTAAAATGCAAATCAAAATTTAAATTCAAATCAAATTAAACACCTAGCTCATCTCATGACTACCATTGTGGCAATACCCACTACCCAGCTGATGCTTGCCCTCTACCATGTACTTGTCCTCTAGCTCATTGCATTTTAATTCCCACTATCTAAACCTAGTATTTGGTCCACTTATCACCCTCTCCAACATTATCCCACTATAGTCTACCCCATGCTCAACTCAACTCTCATTATCAACCCACATAACACACACTCTTTTCTAACAAAATTGCTTTCACTAAAAGAGATATTGCCCCACAATGCCAAACACAAATGCTTTTGAATTTTTGTGTCACTAGCTCCCTTTTTTAGGGTTTGTATAGTGGCTAATGCTAGTCACCCTTAGAGTTAAGATGATCAACATCGATTGATCCTGATTGGCATCGATTACCAAAATTAGGGTTTCAAACCCCTAACTCCCCCATACCCTTGGACCCCTTTCCACCATAAGGTATTTTTTAAACTATTTTTGCCTCCACTATATGAATCTAATTTCATTCCCTTTAGTCACTCATGCCACTTGTTTACATATTTTGTGCAATAATCTTGATTTATTGACATTGACCACTTAGACTGCCTTACTATGCTTCACAACATTATGCACATGATTAATTGTTATGTACCATCCTCTCAATGCCTCAAAACATGCCTACTTATGATTTGAACACCTACAACCCATTTCATTTTCTTAGCATCACCCTCCTTTTGGCTCCTTATGAACATGGATACCGCACTATAGATACTTGCATTTATAAGTGTACCCACATCATCTATGACTAATGCTTTGGTTTGGTTCACTTATCACTTGTCATCCTCATTGCATCTTTACTTATCACTTCATTCCACCTTGACAACCTCATTTAGGCATAATTTATAACATTACACTTTGTTACATTTTATGTTTCCATGCTTAATTACCCCAACTATGTTGCCACTCACTTACCCACTTGTCAAACCCAAACTCAAATTCATTTTCACCTCATCATTTCCTAGTTTGAGGGGGAACACCTCCTCCCATACTTGGGTCATCCAATCTTCCATTACACCATTGGTTTTTACTTTGTAGCTTGTTGATGTAATATATACAAGAAAAAGGGGTAAAATGTAAACACTAAAAAACTGCACCAAACAATTCTAGTTATCATAAAATACCCCCTTCGCCCCTTGGTCCACTTGAATTAGAATATTTATTAAAACCCCTTAAAATACCCATTTACCCCATTTAGATAATTTAATTAGTTAATTAAGTTAAATAAGCCTATTTACATCCTCACCCTACCCAAACCCATGGCTAACTAAGCAACACCTACCCTTAAGACTATTTCCCACCTTGGCATTTAATGCCCTAACCTCCTAGACCACTTCCTCCCACATGCCCATGCTACCTTAAATAATCTCAGATCACTTATAATGGTCTTAATGGCCAAACTTATGTACAAATAGATATTTTGGTAACTTAGACTATTTCTCTGTTGATTGATGTCGATCACCCCTCGACCAATGTCAGTTGACCAGGATCGATGTCGGTTACTTAAGGTAACCCCAAGACCCTTTCTCAAGCGGTTTAAAATTTTGAGTGAGAAATAGAAGTCTTATGTGAATCCAAGATTATCAGCAAACCAAAGAACCAACCCAAAGATAAGAATGTGTTTTACAAAGGACTCAAGTATCGTTACTCTATCCACATTGTTCCAAGTTTCTAAACAACTTTAGGACTTCTTCAAGCCATCAACTCCTACCCAAGATAAGTATCTTATACTTGTTTTTATTTTAGTATTTAGTGTTTAGTATTTTAATTCTTATACCCACTTCCCATCTCTCCCCATATCCTTTCTTGTGTTGGAGTTTTGCAATTCCAAACACTCTCTTTTCCACCAAATACCCACTTATCATTCTTTGTCATTTGAGTGTCAAATCCCTGAGTTTGATATCTCTAAAGCTCCATGATTTCACCATGACATTAATCTAACTCCAAAAAACCCTTAAAATTCCTCCTATAATTATCCCAAAGTCCATTCTACCCAAAATTAGTATCATGACAAAACCACAGTGACTGACATCAATCACCCCTTGATTGACATCAATCACCCCCTAACCAGAATCGGTCATCCCTTGATCAACATCAATTACCTTAACCAATATAAGTTTCATAGTGACAAGCTTCAGTCTCTATGTATTTCTTTTTCCCAAAAATAACAAGTTGAATTCACCCATCCACCCTTACCCAAAGTCTGGTTTTTTATTCCTATCATAACATAGAGTCCTAAACAATTTTTTGAGTTAATTTTTAGCATTTTAGAATTAGTTTTAAATAAATAAGTTAATGCCATTTTATAACATCACTCATTTTCTCTTGAAAATCATTTATTTCATTGTGATTGAGTAATTTCTATTACTTTATACAAGCATCTCTTTTCATTTTCCAAAACTTAACTATTGGCATCCTAGGTTACACCCTAGCTGAGAAGGGGATTATTTAGGTCCTCTTGCTCAAATATAGTCCAACATGAGAATTACCCTAGGTTATGGGTCACCTAATCTTGGGTTATACCTTTATATAATATTAGGTTCTTTTTGGTTCTATCACCTATACTAAACCTAAACTAGCTTCTTGCTAGGAAATGGGGAGAGACATTACCAATAATCTATGAAAGCATCTAAAAGGGGGTTGATGAAACAAACATTTTTATCTTTATAATTTCACAAGACACACTATTTGGACTCATTCAATACATCTAAATATCACTTCATTCACTCTTTTATTAGATTCTACATAAGTATTTCACAATAAGGCATTGACTAGATATCAACCTGGCATGGGAGGGTAGTTGTATACTTCCACTTTGACCAACAAACTATATATGCACTTATAATGACCTATGAGAATTACCAAAACACTGAAAAAGGTGATAAAACTTAGATAGAGGCAAGGAAAACATATACTCACTTAACCACATCGATTAACTCATAAAACACAATTTGATTTAGCTTGCAAATGGATAAATTTAGTCTTTTATTACATCAAACAGGTGTTATATTAAAAATATTAGCAGAGTCTAGTCATGCCAAAGAGAGGGATCATTTTCAAGGGTTAGAAACCTATATTTATAGTAGAATCTAATGAGAGAGATATGGATCATGTGTATAAGGATGGAGAAGGGAGCATAATGACAAATATTTCCAATCATCCAACATTGATTCAGTTTAAAAAGATCATAATGCTTAAGATTATTTCTGTAAGGTGGCCATAACAACCGTATCAATCTCTTTTAATCTAGTTTTAACATGCATTAATGCTCCTTGTGGTTATAATAGAAGGATCAAGTCATTTTTAAATCTAAAATTTGACATTGAATTAGTTACAATAGCTAGATCAATCTGTTATGATCTTATTTTAGTATAGATTTCTCCCTACTAGTTCATCTTTGGCATGTAAGAGTGGAGAAAAGGGTCATAATTATGTTGTTATCTTTTACAACAAACCCATCAAAATTGATGTGTCTACCTCTATTTCATCCCATTGAAATATTTTCTCTAGTTCAACCTCAATTGTATTTGACCTTTACTTGAAAACTCCCATCTTTAAATTTTAATCTTGGTCGTTTATGTTGATCTACTTAGTAAACATGTGTCATTGTTATACTTAATGAAACATGCACTATTGATCCTATCTACATGACTCAATGCATTCCATTGATATTTATCAATAAGATCAAATGCACACCATTGATTACCCTATTCTCCATGATCTTGGAATTTGGCACCATTACATTTAATCTTAAGATCCTCCAACTCTTTGACCCTCACTCTCATTGTTAGATCTTCATGGCATAACTGAACACATTTCATTGGATCTGCTCAAACCCACTAGATTGAGTTATTTCCCATGTGTTATTGAGATTTTGATGTACAATTTAATGTAGTCTACTATATCTTTTATACCCATTGACATCTTTGATCACCCATTCATCATTAGATCTTGACTTGAGCTTCTAGGATTTAGACACTTGTCATCCCTGTGTTCACTCTTTTGAATCCAAGTGACTATTTCATGAGGCCTAAACTTAACATCCCTATACATCTCTTGTTAAGAATATTTAAATCCAAATGGTTAATTAATTTAGCATTAATATGGCATCCCCATGCATGTTTCAGTCTACTTATTCAAATTTGAGGACTTAAATCTTGAGATAGACAACTCATCTAGACATGAAATTTGAAGAGAATCTTCAAGGCATGAAAAACACCATGTCCATGCATATCTTTGACCCTGGTTAACTTTTTGAGTTCATCTATTAAATGTGTAACTAGACTAATTTATCTATTTTTTCTTGATGTTTGATGATGGTCTAGTCCATCTGATTCACTTGCTCAAGTCATTTGATATTTGGTCAATTAAGAACTCTACTCAATTGATCTATTCAGGTAGAAATTTTATATGTTAGCCAAATTTGGTCAACATCTTTGGTGACTCATAGTGAAACATGCCCATTGGATAATTTTATACCCCATAAAGTCCATATCATTGTCATAAATAATGGTTGAAGGGACTCCAAATCTAGTAACCAATCCTTCATAAAAATCTAGAATATTGGACTCATTTACTTCTTTCAATGCCACTAATTTTATCCATCTAGTGAAGTAATTTGTAGTAGTTAGTATAAATTTATGACCTAATATTGAAGGAGGATTAATGAGGCCAATAAATTCCAATCCCTATTGAATAAAGGGTTGATCCACAATAATTGGTTGGAGAGGTAAGGCTACAAGTTTTTCTTTTATTACAAACATAGAACATTATCTACATTTCCTAACCCATTCATGACAATCATAAAATATACTTGGCCAATAATACCCACCTATCATGATCATTTGGTTTTAATTCCTTGCTAAGAAATTCCCTCCACCATGTCCATGATGGAATTCTTCAAGCAACCTTTCCATTTGATGTGGTTCAATGTATCTTAACAACATACCATTGATATCTTTCTTGAATAAAACATCATTAACTATAAGGAATGGAATTGATTTAAATATAAAATATATTATTTTGGAAGGATTTAGATGAGAGGTATAAATACCATCCTAAATATATCTTTCCAAATCATGAAACCAACTGGAAGGTGAAGCATGATCACTTGTAACCTCTTCATCAGTTGACACTATAACCACCTCATTGGCTTATTTTAAGTCATGGGTTAGATGCTCACAAATTAATTTCCTCTAATCATCTTTGTGACCTTGATCTCTACATCATATTCCATTACCTTTGTTATCCAACCAACTTTTTTTTCATTTATGTCTTTATACAAGAGAAACTCCTTTATACTTTGATGGGAAACCATTAGGTGTATCTTATTGTTAGACAATAAGTATCTAAACTTCTTGAAATACATTATAATAGAAAGTACATGATTTTTTAGAAAAATATTACCTTGTTTCATACTCCTACAAGACTTGACTGAAGAAGGTTATTAGCTGATCTAAAGCCTCATGATTTTGCTGCATAAGAATGCTTGAAATTGTGTCAATATTAGCATAGGTGTATAGAATTAATTCCTTTATGAAATATAGGTTCATGAGAATAAGTGAAATAGACATGTATTTCTTAATTCCCTCAAAACTCTTTACTCCTTCCTTAGGCCACCTAAAACTCTGATTCTTATTTAGCATGGTTGTAAATAGCTTAGTTAAAGTGGAAAATCTGAGATGTATCTTCTGATAAAATTGATCTCCCCTAAGAAACTATGCAAAGCTCTTTTGTGATTGGTCAAGGAAAGTGAAAGAGTTGAATCTATCCTTTTAGGATTTATGCTTAAACCATGATTTGAAACTATATGTCCAAGAAGCTTACCTTCATGAACTGAGAAGACACATTTTTTGGGATTTAGAGATGCCCCAAATTGCCTACACCTTTTAAACACTTTCTCAAGGTGAACCATGTGCTCACTTGAATTATTTGAAAACACTATTATATCATCCAAATAGACCAACACAAACTTTTTAAGAAGGCCCAAGAATGTCATATTCATGGCTCTCTGAAAAGTTACTCTAGCATTACATAAACCAAAGGGTATATTTCTATATGCGAATGTCCCCCATTTTGTGGTGAAGGTTGTCTTGAATTGGTCTTCCTTATTGACCAAAATCTGATTGTAACCATTATATCCATCAAACAAGGAGAACCTTTCTGAACATTTAACCAAATGTAAAATTTGTTCCATAGATGAAAATAGTTAGTGGTCTTTAAGGGAATCTTTGTTCAAGTCATGAAAGTCAACATAGTCTAATTTCACCACTCTTTTTTGTACTAGAACAAGTTTTTCCATCTAATTTGAGTGCTTTATTGGAAATATAATGGCCTACTCAATGATCTTATGAAGCTCAAGTCTCATGAAAGGCTCAAGCTTAGGATTAATAGGCCTTTGTCGTACTGACTGAGTTTCATCTTCTATCTCAATGGTGTGTTGAGATATAATTGGGTCAAATCCTTTGAGATCACTATATTTCCATGAAAATACATCATCAAAACTTGTACATAGCTCAATGAATGCTTCCTTCTCTGAATAAGTGCATACCTTACCTAACCTTAAGCTCATACCAAGTCTAACTTCCACATTGGCATATTATTCCTCCTTTGATGACAAAGTTGAGTTTTCTTTCCTTAGATCATCGTCACCAATAAAAAAAATTTCAAGTGTGAAAAATCCCTTGGGAAACTTGTTTGTTTTTATTTTCACAATCTGATTACCATATTATTGCAAGTACTTTGATTGATTTCTTGAGGAAAACTCAGCATCTTCTTGTAATAATATGACAATCTAATTATCATCTTCAAATACTTGATAATTATCATTATTATCTAGGATAGAAGGCCTTATAATCACCTTAATGTGTGACTAGATATTTTCATTTCTTACGTCAATTGGGATACTAAATTGTTCCACAATGACAACCAACTTGTATGCATGTTTGTTCTCATCTCTTGGTATTGCCTAAATGTTAAAGACCTAAATTTTTTTAAGAAAGTCTCATACCCTATGATTATAATATTTAAGCAATGGATTTTTTAATACATTAATACCTCTCACTTTGTGAACTAAAATTTAACCTTCACCAAAGACTTATAAGGCATTAATTATCATCTTCCTAACCCATTACAAACCATGAACTAATGCCGCATATTCAATAGTATTGTTTGAAAAACCAAATTAAAACTTAAAAAATGATAAATACTTTTATTTTTATTGATAAATAAACATAATTCTATCCTTGGTACCATAATTATTACCCAATCCATCAAATCATAATTTCCAAAGACCATCAGTAAACTCATCATCCTTCATCAAGGCTAGAATTATTGCATCTTTCTCATGGAAGCAATAAACACTAATTCCTTATTCAATTAGTTTATACATATCATATTCATGTTATATAGAGGCCTAATCATCATGGAACAAATTTTTAATGCCATATAAAGGTGATTCAGTCTCCTCTACACTAGTTTCTAGCACCTCATTAAAGATGACACAATTAGTGTTTATAACACCTGGCATATATAGCTCCAAATGGAAACATGAAATGGGTTCAGAATGTATTGTAACCTTAGTTACATACCTATTATTTAACATCAAATATGTCTAATCAACTGATAAATATCCTCTAATATTTGAGGTAAAGTCCCTTGATAAACATATGGCAAAGTAGGGAGGCAAGTCTACCACAACTACATCCTATCGAATGGTAACATTGGAAAAAGCATGTAATGTAAACTTCATATCTTTAATTATGCCTAATATCTTTGTTTGTGAACCATCAAATTATAATACTCTAACATTTATTTCATCGACAAGACCAAGCTTGTCTGCAATTTGTTTAGGTGTGATAGTGTTACTAGGTCCACTGTCCACCATATAGCTATGAACTAAATAATTGACAACTATCAAATAAAGGTAAAAGGGAGGATTTTTACTTGATTTTACCTTATATTTTTTCCCCTTTATCTTATTATGTGTTGCTTTTACTTGATGCTTCATTGGTTGGTCTAAATTAGTCAAGGCAACTCCTTATTTCTCAATCGGTTCTAGAGACACCTTGAGAGATTAAAACTTTTAGATGAGCATATATTTTTGTCTTGGGATATCAAGGGAATCCTAAATGATAATGATAACATTAGATTTCTTCATATGATCTACTATTCTAAATGAAGCTCGACTAACCTTTGGATGTACCTTTTTAACCACTAGTTGTTTATGGACCTATGGTATTTGATGGACCTTCCCGGCCTCTACATTCTAATTTTTGTATGTTATAGGGGCATCAAGTTGTTCTTTCATAATTTTGGAAAAAACATTAGGAGTACTTGAAGCATTAGTCACATCTTAAGCCTCAACATTTCCTCTTTTTTTAACTATAATTATAGCTACAACTTGTCCATTTGAACTGCTAGTCTCACCACCATGATTGAAAGCAACATAATCATTAATTTGATAGTTTACATTAATGGCATTAGGATTCCATTTCAAATTTTGAGCCTCTCCTTGGGGTACCAAACTTGTCTCCTGATACTGACCTCCTTGAAGAGAAAACTCTTCTTGTGTCATTTATGGCATAGTAATGTTTTGTGATACCAAGGCTTGGTCCTGAGCATTATTAAGGTTCGAGGGCTGCCAAATTAAGTCATGCATAAAATTGTTTTTAGGTGGTGTGTAAATAATAAATTTTGATGTGGAAGGTGCATTAAGATCAAGAGATGCATATGTTTTAGCTAAAATTATGGCTCTTTGTGCTTGGTAGAGTGGTCTATTTTCTTTAAATCCTTGATAAGGAGGCCTTTGATCTCTCAAGGGATGATAAGTAGTCTGATTTTTTTGTTGATAGGACCTATTAGTCTGATATTGGTTCCTCTTGAGTTGTACTATTTCATTTCCAAAAGATTGAAGCAAACCTTTCAGCTCACCAAGCTCATTAGATTGATTAGAAGGTGCTACAACTTGAGTTTGAAGAGGTGGAATAGGGATTAATGATGGAAACTAAGGAACTTGAGGGGGTGGAATAAATTCTAACTCTAATAATATAGGCATTAGAGGCCTGGATCAAACTTACCAGCTTGTATCAAACTATATTCTACTCTTATCACAACCTCATAAGCATTTGGCAAGGTATTACCACACATGGACTATATCATCACACTAATATCAAAATTAAGGGCTCTTAAATAATACAAGAAGGAATATTCAGTGGATGGTCTGATCAATGTAGGTATTCTAGTCCATGTCTTTTGGAATCTAAGATTGAAATCAGACATGAACTCATGAGGATCTCTCTTTATATTAGTCAGCTATTCAACTAAATATAGGTGATCAAATTTTCCCTTAAATTGTCTAACTAAGGTTGCACCTAATTCATCCTAGATAAAAATTAAATTTAATGGAATATTTCTATACCACTACATTGCTTTTCCTTTGAAGGAAGTAGTAAGTAGTCTAATAGCCACATTAATCTTGAACAACATTGTGAACAAAATAAATGTTGTCAACATTCTGGATGTGTTCAATAGTATTTTTTTGATCTTATTCTAAGAATAATGTGATACTCTTAAGGGAATACATAGGAATGTCATAAAAATGTGTCAAATTCAATGGACTATCTATATTGAATGGGATGAACACTTGATTCCTAATAGTTATTTGGGTAGTGGGGATTATACTGCTTAAGATAATAGGATGACCAGGAGATGAATATTGTTTTTGGAAATACGATCAAGTCCTATTAAATCTTGCTCTCTTATATTAAATAGAAGGTAGCTTAGTGAATTCAAGGGGAATGCCTTTACTAGATAACCTTGTATTAACCTTTGGCATGAGAATGCTATCTAGATAGTGTTATGAACTCTACAACTTTAAATATATTTATCTCATAATAATGATGGATCTCCTTTTATACTATATATACTTCCCTTTATCTCCAAGTTTTAGTTCTTATAGGAAACCTGGTCCCATTGGGCATTCCATAACTATTAACATCCTAGGTTGTACCCTAACTGAGAAAGGGATTATTCAGGTTATCTTACTCAAACCTAGTCCAACATTGGAATGACATTAGGTTGTGGTTCATCTAATCTTGGGTTAGACCTCTAGATAAATTTGGATTCCTCTTAGGTCTATCACCTATATCAAACCTAAACTAGCTTCTTACTGGGAAAAGGGGAGAGGTATTAACAATAATCTATGAAATCATGTAAAAGTGGGGTGATGCACCAAATCTTTTAATCCTTATACTTTCACAAGACACACTATAAGATGAATTCAATACTATTAAACATCACTTCATTCACTCTTTGATCATCTTCCACTTAAGTTCTTCACAACAAGGCATTGACTAGCTATCAACCTAGTATGAGAGGGTAGTTATCCACTACCACACTGACCAACAGACTATATATGCACTTATAGTGACCTGTGAGAACTACCAAAACACTGCATGAAGGTGAGAAAACTTAGACATAGGTAAGGAAAACATATTCATTTGACCACATCAATAAAATCATGAAACACACTTTGATTCATCTTGTAAATGCAGGAATTCAATCTTTTATTACATCAAATAGGTATTACAATACAAATCTTGGTAGAGTCTAGTCGTGCCAAAGAGAGACCATTTTTAAGGCTCAGAATCCTATAAATATAGTAGAATTAGATGAGATAGATGGGGATCATGTATATAAGGATGGATAAGGGAGCATAATGAATAATATTTCCAATCATCTGATGTTGATTTAGTTATAAAAGATCATAATTCCTAAGATTAATTCTGAAACTTGGCCATAACAAATTATTAGTCTCTTTCAATCTATTTTTGGCCTACATTTATACTCCTCATGGTTACAATAGTGGGATCAAGTCATTTGAAAGATGAATTCTAGCATTGAAGCAATTATAATAGCTAGATCTATCTATTGTGATCTTATTCTAGCATGGATTGCTCCTTACTGGTTCATCTTTAGCATGTAAGAGTGGAGAAAAGGGTCATAATCAAGTTGTTGTCTTTGGCAATGAACCAATTAAAATTGATCTGTTTGCCTCCATAGCATCCCCTTGAAATATTTTCTCTAGTTCTACCTTGATTGTATTTGACCTTTACTTGAAAACTCCCATGTTTGACTTTTAATCTTGATCATCGATCTTGAAATGCTCGATGAATGCATATTGTTGATCTTTATTATACTTAATCAAATGTGCACCATTGATCCTATCCACATAACTCAATGTGTGTCATTGATATTTATTAGTAAGATCAAATGTGAACTATTTTTTAACCTATTCACCATGATAATGACACTTGGCACCATTGTATTTAATCTTAAGATCCTATAACTCTTTGACCCTCACTCACACCATTATATCTTCACAACATGATTAAATGCATGTTGTTGGATCTACCTAAACACATTGGATCAAGTTTTTTTCCTACATGTAGTTGATATTTTGATTCATAATTTAACATGATCCTTTGGATCTTATAAACCCACTAACATCATTGATCTCTTGCTCATTGTTGGATTTTAACTTGAGCTTATACTATTTGGACACTTTTCATCCCCACATTCACTATTTTGAATCCAAATAGTTGTTTCATGAGACCTGAACTTGACATCCTTGCACATGTCTTAATTGTGTAAAGGATTTTTAAATCCAAATAGTTAATTGTTATAGCTTTAACTTGATGTCCCCACGTACGTTTCATTCTACTTGTTCAACTTTGAGGACTTAGATCTCGAGATAGACAACTCATCAAGACATGAAATTTACAAAGAATGTTCAAGGCATGAAAAACACCATGTCCATGCAACTCTTTAAACCTAGTTATATTTTCAAGTGAATCTAGCAAATGTGTAACTAGACTAATCTATTTATTTCTACATGACATTTGATGATGGTCTTCATCACTTGCTTAATTCATTTGATCATTTGGTCAATCAATAACTCTGTTGAGCTAATCTATCTAGGTAGAAGCTTTGTATGTGGGCAAAATTTGGCCAAAATTATTTAAAGAGTGCATTGGAATCCCTCTAATGAAGTATCATACTCTTAAATCTAGCATTTTCTAGATAATCCACCCACCTATATTAATAAGCAATCTAATTCTATTTTCCTTCTTATTTTAGGTCATCTTGCCAAGCTAAAGAGGAGTTCTTCATAATTGATTGGATTATGGAGTGTGCAACTAAATCTAGCTTATTATATACCTCGCCCTTTATTTTAAGTTTTACTTATTTTCTAAAAAAGCACAAAACATAGTGAAATAGTACATATCCTTAGATCTGATAACTAAACTACTATACACACAAAAATGACACACTAACCTTCATGTACTCTACTTCTCAAGGTTTGTAAGAGAAAGTTGATGATATGATGATAAGTTTATAAATTTGGTTGATTAGGTTGAGATTCAAAGATGTGGTTTTTGATGATTGGTGGTAAAGGTTCTTGTAGTGATACCAGAAGATCTCACCCGCATCACATTTCTCATTAAGAGTGTAAAATTGAGAGGAAATTAAATTTAAATAACCATCATTATGAATGAGGATGAGATATAAAATCCCTTGGTCAATTATGGGTATGGGGAATTGGGCATAATTATGTTAGATAACTATATAAAACTGATTAACTTTATTGGATTAACTATGTTTGGCCAATGTCATACATAAAGAGAATGAAACTATGATCAAGCTAGTCCTAAGGAGGAATAAAATGAAGAGTGTAAGTTCTAGACTTAGAAATTGTTAAACTAACAATCTAGCATGTGAGGTGGTCTAGCTATTAATAGTACTCTTACACAGCCTTGCTCATCAAGAGTGTTTAGTTGGCTAATTATAAGATGTAGAGTGGGATTAGAAATGAGCTTAGAATTAATATCACTTTGAATTTTACTATCATAAATAGGAGATCTAGTTCTAGGAAAGATGTTTACTCTATGGAGATATGGTTGTTGTGAAAGTGTCATCCAACGAAAAATGCAAAGTTTTTTTAAATGTTTAAAGCATATGTCTTGTCTTTATTATTATTTGTAAAAGTGTACTCATTGTTTTTTATGTTTGGGAGTAATTTTTTAGGCTTGTAGGTGTCTTGACAAGGCTTTGTTTGATTCTATTTTTGGTGTTTTTATAGTGTTTTACAAGGAGAATTAAGCTACACTACTTGCTGAAAATGAAATATTTACAATAATGAAATGAATATCGAAAAGTAAATTAAAGGAAAATTATTTTTTCTTTCTTTTCAAGATTTTTATGAATGCAAATGTTAAAAAACTAAATTCTATAATAATGATGCAAGTTGCTGATTTTGGTTTCTCTTAGTTTGGTATCAAAGTTTTGCCTACATGTACCAGATGAAATTTTCTTTTTGTTTTATTTTTTAATTAAAATAAATAAAAATTATTGTGGATGAGGTTTTTGAATATGCAAATGAAGAACTGAAATCTGAAACTAGGGTCTGTTATATGCTATGTAGTTTGTAGCTTTTATTATGATCTAGCATAACATGCAAACTAGATTTGAATTTTTTGATCTTTTTAAATAATTTTATGAGACTCTAAGTGATTATATGGATAAATAAGTTAATGTTTGAATTTATAATTGTTCTGATCTATATGAATTTATTTAACATGAGAAAAAAAACTAGATCTAGTATGCAAGTTTTTTCCTTAGCTTTTGGGTGTATGGGTGTGTTTATTTGATGAATATGTGTTGAGATAAAACTAAAAATACAATAAATTTTTGTTTTACCTAATTATAAACATCACCTAATATACCCTATATTGAGTTTAAAACTACATCCTTTAAATCCTTGATATGTAACTAAAAGTTAAAGAAAGCAAAACTACCTCTATTTTTTTCTAAAAGAAGAGAGAGGAAGATTATTTATTTTATTTTACAAATTTATGAATAATAATTTATATACTAAATGATAAAAAATAATCTAATATATTCTAATAAACAAAATAAAACTAAAAACAAATCCTCTAACTTTATCAATAGTGATACCAAGTGAAGGTGAAGAAATAAGTGTTGTGTACATATGATCGTCAAATAGCTAGCTCTTTTGTTCAATATTTACCCTAGTAACTCTCAAAAAAAAGGATAACACAATAACAGAAGCAATAAAGATAAAAAATTTAAGAGTAAATTAATTAGACTATGGTTGAACTTATTCATGAATAACAAGGTATTGGTTACCAATTCAATAAATTCCCTTCTCCACAATTGTATAGAGTGATTTGAATATGACTATATGTTAAGGCAAAGCTTACCCAAAATAAAATTAATTAGGATAAGACTTATTAAAAATCAAAATCTTTAATCTTTAATATAATTTTTTTGATATGAAAACCTATTAAAAGTGATAAACTTGTAAGAAAAGAAAGGAGGTTGCATGTGAGAGTTAACTAAAGCTTGACTGTGAGCTAGGTTAAGTAAAATTGATAAGGATTGATAAAAATAGGATTAAGAGTGAGTTGGGAAATATTGAAGGTGAACACAGAGTAAAAAATTGAAAAAAATAATTGGAAGCATGTAAAGCATGTGAAAACTAAAGTCTCAGACACTAATTTTAGAAGTGTGCATAGCATGACAAAACTGCCAATATATGTAGAGTAAAGAAATAAAAATTCCATGTCCATTCACAAAACTATCACTTTGTATTTTGAGGTAATCATACTGAAATATGAAACCCCTATGGTAGTTATGTTTCCACCACGATGGTTACAATTTCATTACCAAGTTGAGATTGTTGAAATTTAAAGCAAATAACTTAGAAGAAGGAGAATTTGACAAAACTAAAGACCAAGAAAATGGTAAAAACAATCAAAATGAGATAAATTTTGGTCTGAGCATATTTTAATAGATATCCTTGCATCATCTTTGAATTTGTGATGAAATTTTACACTGTAAAAAATTTGGGTGCATATAGTTACCAATTCCATCTATGTTGAATTAGGTCTTATTTCAATCAATCTAGATTATATTAGAGTTTTAACTCCAACACTCACCTTTATAGAACTAATTTTAGTCAATTGATTAAAAAATTATCCCATTTTTAAGCCTTGAATTTGTTACATCAAGTTTTCTTTTTTGACCCTACTCTATTTTCAATATAATCTTATAACCTTGTCAAAATACCATTCAAATTATTTTTAAGGAATTGTTCTAGTTTGAGATCAATTATACCACCATGCTTAGTTATCATATATGTTTCCAAACCATATATGATTCTATAAAACTATTGCTTTGGTTTATTTCTATGTTTTTATATTGTGTTGTTTTAACACTTAAGTTATCATGATTGGAACTTGACACTTATTACACCTATTAAAGTTTTATAGTATAACATGAAGAATGTCTAACATGTCCTCATTATTATTAACACTACCTTATTTTACACTAATTTATGAATCAGTAACACCCACTAATTTTGGGTTTGGATCACCAATTTGTTCAAAGTAAGAGTCCTTCAATAATTCTCACTCATACTTAAATACTTTCACCTCAATAACACATGGATGTAGATTTTTATATTCTATGGAGGGGCTATGTCTTAGAAACCCTCTAATATAATAAAAAATTAGAGGTGATTTTTTTCATCCATGTTTTCAAGAATTTTTACATATCTTCTTGTCATACCCTGAGCTACAAAAATATTTTCACATGAACAATGCACAAATTAAATTTTATTGAAAAGTTAGTAAGCACCTTAATCTTGAATTTAATATACCTCTAGGTTCCTTTATTTCTAGTTAAACCACAAGATTGTGGTGGAGAATAGAATCCAAAACTTATTAAAAAACATGTGCATATTCTTTTGAAAAAATACATACCCAAATTCAATATTAATCCATGAAATATCATATGAATACAACTTAGACCAAGGGTCAAGATAGTTTTTCGAGATAGCAATAGCAAACCAACACAAGGAAAAAACATTCTCAATACATTTTTAAATCCAACACAAAGTAAAAAATGGTTTATTGATATTAGACTTAGTTAAAACATCCTACAAAATAAGATTATTATGAATCAACAACCATCTAAATCAATATTTTTTGGGATTTGAATAAGAATACCAAATAAAATTAAATATGTAATTGCATTTATATAAGGGATCACAAAAAGACCATTTCTTGTTAAATTTAAGGTATATTTTTTGGCAAAACTAGAGTTTAACATATAGCTACTTAGTATTAATTTCTCCTAATAGGGGTGCTTTCATCCATTTAGAATTATCCCAAAAAATCATCATCTTCTTCCATAATCAAACCAAAAAAAGAGTTCTTGATGGATTTAGTAATTAATTTGTAGGTTCTAATATGGGATAGAGGAATAATTATTTTTAGTATTAGATCCATATAATGGATCCAACACCCATAAGAGTGATTATCCTTGAACATTTTTACCCCCTTTGATAACCAATAGAAATTAGAACATCTTCTTTTCAAGGCAAGGTTAATATTATTTTGTTCAACTTCTACCGTATAGATCTTTAACCCTAGAATTTAGATCCAAACCCATTAAACAAAGGCTTTGTTATCACTAAATGTTTAACCATCTCCCATCCCTTCCATAAATATTATAAAATAGGATAATCTATAACTCTAACTAAGAAGGAACCAACCAAAAGATTTGAGCTACGGAACCTTCCATCCATGTTTATCCTTTTATTAAATGAAAGAGCGTATTCATTTTAATATAAACAAGTAAAAAGTAAAACATTAATCATACAAAAAATGGGTGGAAAAGTCACACCCCATGATCAAAGTTAAACTGGTGATAAACAATCCTTAGGAAAAGGTAAGTCCCAATAGAGGGTCAATTAAGACCACTCAACAAAACATTAAATCAATAGTGTATAACAACTAGTAGACCAAATAAAAGATCACATAGAAATAAAGAGAACATTTTATCTATTGTAGAAAACATGGAGGCTAAGGGAGGTAGTAGAAAAGGTGGATCATGTATATTATCTCCCCATCCTCCTTAAGAAGGAGGATCAACATCCATAGGTATAGGCTCCCAACCATCATTTTTTTATTTAGCATTAGTTTCATCCTCATTTCTATTTGGACAAATTGCAAGAGTGAGCTAGGGAAAATTATTATAGGGAAGAGGAATTCAAACCTTATTATCATCTCTATAATCCTAAGGGGAGGTTTCCATCCCTTACCATCACCTCCACTTTTCGAATATCCACTTGGTCTTCCATGTCACAAGGAAGACTAGCAAGATGGTGATCTATAAGGGGAAATATGCCTATGTCAATTATATGAATGTTGTCAGTGTGGACCACATCCTCACCCATGAGGATGTAAAGGTAACCATGGAAGATATGAGGCTCTCGACTAACATCACATGGGGAATTTCCCTAGTGGTCAAGAAAACACTAGCTAAAAAAATTTAGTTTAGCTTTGAATTTAGAAAGTAACATTAGATAGAATAGTAGTTTTGATAATAATAGAAAAACTACATTCCATTTCTTCATGATTAAAGCAAGCATAGTTCCTAGCTTTCTAGATTTGAAATAAAATGTTAGAATGAAAAATTTTCCAAAATATATTATATTTTACAAAGAGCAGAGAAGAGTCCCCCAAGAGAGTTATATTTTATGTAAAAAACTCAAGTCTAAATATTTGAAAAAGGGAATGAATCTAGCACCCCGTAGATTGAGCATAAGCACAAAACACAAAAAAGTGTTTAATGGTCTCAATCTAATGGCAAGTTGGGTAAATGGGATTTTAAACCCCCATATTCTTAAGTCGATCACCCATAGGTAAACCCTGAGAGAGAACACACCAGATAAAATGTGTTGTATTAGGCTCTATGAGAGTATTCCACACATTGTGAAATCTTTTGGCCCAAATCCCATGGTCAGAATGGAGGTTCTATATATGGTTAAGGGTCTCATCTAGAATATGTTGGGGAGCTATCTGATTATATCCCAGTCATGGAGAATACCAAGTGAAATTAGTTTCCATAGGCCAATGCTAATATTTCCACCAAATATTAAGAGAATTGACCCCAATCTTATGAAGATATTCATCATGGAGCCTTGTATTTATAAAATACACTCAACATCTTAATTATTTAAATGAATTTTATTATAAATTTGTTGCCAAGAAATCCAAGACTAAATCACCCTATAGAAAAGACCCCATCTAGTTTTCACACCTTTCTTAAACAATCTTAGCCATTTAATCCAAGAGACTAAAATAAAGGGAACATTGTGGAAGTTCAGGAAAGGAGACCACCAAAGGTAATGAGAATTAAGATAAATACCATTCCTAAAACCCTTCCCTCTCCAAGTAATATGAGGTTTGATCTTCTCCCAAGATTTCCATAAACTTTGAGTAACAAAGGTATCCTTAATTTTAACTGGTACTAGGGTTATGAGAAGGGTGTAAAGACACAATATTTACCAAGCATTTTTGCTACAAGGAACTCCCTAAGAGATGTTGTGACATAGAATAATATTCTAGGATTCATCACCTTCTAGATCATGAATAATCCATTAGTGATAAGAACAAGACCTTAAATTTTAATGTCCATAAGACCAAGACCACCTACCTCTTTAGGCCTATAAAAATGTCCCAAAAAACTCTATATTATCCCTTGTGACCTTAAGAACTGTCTTAGAAGAAATTAGTCTATATTTTTTCTAGATTACTATAGGCAGCATTAGAAGGAGTCTAGAAAGAAAAATAATACACATGAGTAGCTTCCAAAACTTTAGAGAAAATATAAAACTTGCTCGCCAAAGACAAAGTCTTGGTGATCTATAAAGAGATTTTTTTTCTCAGCCCTTTGAACTACATAAGACCACATATCAAAGGGAGAATCTTGAAAATAAAAGGGATGCCAAAAATTTAAATTGAACCCCTAAAAAAAGTGACTACCAATTATATCCCTCCAACCAAGGAGTTTTTGGAGCTAAATATTGGTTTTAGCATTGATTTTCTCTCCATTAAATGGATAATCTTGAGGCTAAACAAAAAATATGAAGATAATCCATAGAATCCTTCATTGATTCTTATTTTTCCTAAAGAGTGAGGAAAGAGTCATAAATAAAATTCCCATTTAGAAAATAGCAGTCAAATTGAGGAAGGGAAATGCCTTTGAACAAACCTTGGGAAGCATAATTAGCTAACAGGTAGCTAAATCCCTCTACTACTAGCACTTAGAGGGTAAGCGCTAATGGACACCCTTGTTGGATAGAACGATAGATCTCAAACCAAGATGACTAAGCACCATTGATATTAATACATGACCCAACATCTTGGAAAATCATATTAACCATTTACACAAACCTGGGACCCAAACAAAGATCTTGAATCATGGCCAAAATGAAGGCCACTCAAAATGGTCATAGGCTTTTTCAAAATCAATTTTAACAAATAAGGCCTTTTTATTGGAGACCTGAGCCCACTCATACCTTCCTAAATTATAATGACATTATATAGAATGTATCTATGTTAGATAAATCTTGTTTGATCATTTATAAAAATTAAGGTAAGAAGATATTTAAACATGTAGGCTAAATCTTTAGTAATAATATTATAAGAGACTTTGAGAAGAGTAATAAGTCTCCCATTAGCAATAATATTAGGGTCACTAGCTTTGGGGATAAACTTAATATTTCCCTTATTTATAAGAGGCCCCAAAGAATCTGTTAACACTACTTCAATATAAACCCTATAGATATCAAGACCCACAATATCCCATAAAGTCTGATAAAACTCACATGGGAAGCCATCAATACTTGTGGATTTATCCATAACCATATACATAATTACCTCATGAATATCATTTAGAGATAAATTCCAATCACAAACAACCCATTGTGCATCAAATACTTTACAAGGAATAGTCTAATGACACTAAGTAAGATCTGCATCTTGTTTAGGGGATATGGCATGTGCTAAACAAATTTATGATAGTGATGAAAAAAATATTGACGAATGTCAAGAATTCTAGTTATCCAAGCATTTTCCTTCCTTTAATACCTTAATTATATTAGTATCTCATCTATAATTCAAAAGATAAAAAACTTCCTTGGTGACTTTGTCCCCATTTTTCAGGAAATGCATATGACATCAGAGGCGAGCCCCTCTAGCATTTTCTACCTCCTCCATTTGAATCTTGTGCTTCCATTGTGTTCATAACTATGCATTAAAAGGAGAAGCTTAAAGATCCTATGATAACTAGAGGTATTCATAGTTAGTATCATTATGAATATGCCAACAAAAAAGATAGCTTGCTTATAGTAGATTTGAATAACGGTGGTAGTGCGACCTAGAACATCTAACTACCACTAGATCCAGCCAATATCCTCTTCGAGCCAAGAAATAAGATTATAAATTATGATAATGTGTCCCACAGTCATTTAATGTTTAAGGTGGGTATTATTAAGGTAAAACTAGGTTGAAGCAGGATTCATTTGAGGGGTGGACCATTCCAAGTTAAAGAAAATGGGATGATGGTCTGACAAAAAAGTGTTGGGGAGCACTAAAACTAGTCTATCATGAATAGATAAAAAACCAAGATATCTTGTTTAACTAACAATGATTGGTATACATAATAAATAACCTAATCTTCACCTTGGTATAAATTAGACTAAATAAACTAGGGAGAGTTGGAATTAATCTTCTGATGATGATTGGGATCAAACACCATAATTTTGTCACACATATAAAATAAAGCCTCTCATTCTCTAGCACACCACTGCATAGGAAGGTGAGATTTATCCTCATGAGATTCCCCTATGTTAAATTCCCCATAGATGACCCAATGTACATCTACAAGTGAATCTACCAGCCATCTCCAAAGTGAAGCCTATTTCATAGCATCATTAGAGGATATAAATTTACAATCCCAATGATGAAATTTTCAAAGTCAAAAAGAGTCCAAACCACCTGATGGGTGGGGTTAGAACCCCAAGATATAATGTTATAAGATATATTTGGATCCAACAAAGTGACATCCCTACCATGACCATCATGCATAGTATTCTGAAAAATAGCTCTATGCCAAATTATTTGTGTTGCATTCTATAATAAGAAGATATAAATATTGACTTCTTACAAACAAAAAAAATTCATGTTTATAAAAAGCTGACAACTATTCATAACCACATACTTACATGGTGAATCAGTAAGGCCTCAAACATTCCATGAATAAACTAGCATTGAGAACATGTAGGTTCATATCATTCTCCTTTATGAGGTGCTCAATTGCATTGAACTAATTAGAAATCAGTTTGTGTGGTAGAAAGTCACTCACATTAAATGGTTGTCTCTTATGAGTCATATATTCCTCCTTCAAAGAAGGAGATGGGCTTCTGGAGCATTAGAGGACTAAGGTAATGAAGCTCCATTATTTTTATAATAAGTTTAATCTATGAGAAGGTTATGATTTTGAAGCTAAATGAAATGTACCAACCAAGGTAGCCATCACTTATGGTGTTCACATGAGCAGAGGAGAATCTTTAACAAGCATAACATATTTACTAGCAGAGACTGAGGCACTAGGAGCCACAATAGGTCTATACATAGATGGTTGAGGCTTGCCACCACCTTTTGCCAAGTTATTCTTTTTTATTTATGACTATTTTCTAGACATCATTATTACCATTCTGAGGTTTGGATTTTGGCCCACCCTTTTATTGAGAAGTAAAAGGAGCATGCACCATCAAGGGAAATTCTAGGATCATAAGGTCAAAGGATTTACATTAAAAAAAGTATTTTGTAAGTTGATATATTGCATTGAGTAAATATATTGTTCCTAATTTTAATGTCAATAGACTCTTTCAAGTCCCAAGATAAATCCATTTCCACATGAACCCATTTCTAGGGGCAAGATACAAGGAATTTTTTTTTATCATGGCAGATGAAGTACCCTATGGGATTTATGATCTAATCAATGAAACCTTAGAGGGGAAGCAAAAAACTATGAAATTTGACCTGAATAATTATTTTTAATTTTGCTTGTTCTAAAACTTGAAAATCATGGGTCCAATGAGAAAAAACCACTAAAGTGTTAAAAATGAACCAATGGATGTGATTAATAATGGATTTATAGTGTTCAAGGTTGGAAAATAAAAATAGAAAGAAGCCCTTGGTAGGATTTTGGACTCTTATTTTCACATCATGGCCCTATTAATGGTTATGAACCCATTGTTTCAAAAGGCACTCCAGGGGGACTCTACCCATAAAATATGTAATAAGGGTGTAATTCTCAAATAAATTATAGGATGTATCAAATTTAGGTAAGTACATAACAACATTAGGCAATGGAGAATCAATATTAATATCATGAACCCTTGAAAAACTTTTGAGATAAATTTCCTTGCTTGCTTTGGTGCCATGGTTACTTTCACTCATTCCATCTTTCCCTACATCCACATATGCAGAGAGAGTGACGATGGACATGTAAAATAGGGTACCCATAACACCCAAACGGTGAATAACTTATATAAATCAAAAATAAATACAAAATAATGATACATCCTACCTAGATATATGGGGATTGGTAGTGTGACAAAAAATTCTAGATGCTCATAAAGGCAGAGCAAAAAACCTAAAACTTTTCCCCAATTTCTCACTCATGCAAACTAAAGTTATTGCATCATGTTTAACTTTTGTATAACCCCTTAAAATATTATTTCTCATAAGGACCTTCCAAGGCTCATTACCCTTTAGGTCCCTAATAATCCACTTGAATATAATATCAATACCTTTTACTTTCATATTTTCAATCCCTAATTCACCCCAAAAAAATGGTTTATAACATACCTCTCATGTAACTGCATGTTTTCTATTTTACCCTTATCATCAAACCAAAGAAAATCCCTTGCCATTTTATGATTTTTTTCAAAATGATAATTATTAAATAAAAATTAAAAATAATAGTAGATATTGAAGAAGGAAAAAAGCCTTCTGACATGCTTAAATTATTCTAGGTAAAGATAGTAAATGTCCATAATATTTAGAGACCTTATTTTTTGTCTTTATAAATATCCTTCTAACATGTTTTTAAAGGAGGTGGAGAGATCAAAAGTAATCCCTTTGTATCTAACCAAATAATAAAGTTCTTTCCAAGACCATGAAAAATTACTAAGTGAATTGGGGGAAGACCCTTCCCATCCAATCAAAAGATATTTTTAAAGAGTTACTTTAGAGCCCACGATAGAAAATTAGATATACAATCTACTATAAACCTACTAGAATTTTTTATCCTTTAAAATAGGTAAAAGTGGTGAATCATCATCAAATAAAAATCAATCAACTCTTCATTATTAGGAAGAGTGATGCATTTTATGGGAGGGCGAAAGAAGCATCCATAAGCAAGTAGTGTAAAGCATTACTAGAAGGTACCATTGGGAAACTTTGTCTAATCAAAGATTTTGAAGATTTAAATATTCATTGAGTTCCTCATTTATTTATACCGTCATAGAGGCATCCTTAAAACTTATATTGACCATTATAAAAAAATTGTCTTGAAAACCAAAATCCTTTAGCACCACTTCAATAAACAATGACTTAATTTTATCATAATTTTTTTCAAAATCAATAAATTCCATACAAACCTTATATTTATAATCCTTAATATAATACATACCGTCCCAATTAGTTATGAGGTTACAAAAATTATATTTGCATTCAACAAAACGAGTTTGAGTATCTGAGATGATATTCAAGAGTAGGACAATAGTTTTACATGTAATCATTTTAGTAATAAATTTATATGAAACATTTAGCTGAGTAATTGGTCTCAAGTTTTTCATCTCGATAGATTCTCCTTATGTTCGGATTAATTTTATGACACCATGGTTAATTTCAGAACCAAGAGTACCCACTTAAATAGCCTCATTATATACCTTTAATATTTCCAAGGAAATCCAATCCTTATTTTTTTTATAACATTTTACAAGGAACCCATCAATTCCAAGTTCATTATAATCATGTAAATATTAAATATCAAAACTAAAATCATAAATTGATAATTCACTATCAATAGAAGTAGCCTCTTATGTAGATATTATTTTAGGGAAAATTCTAGAATAAAAAAATCTATTTTGTTTTATTTGATTACCCAATCCATCTGAAGTAGAAAGTTTAGAGTAGAATGATTAAAAAAGAAAATTTAATCTTATTAATATCTTCAGAGACCACACCCCAATATAAATATCTCAAATCCTCTCTTTGACATGTTTATCCTTAAGTATCCTAAAAAACTACTTAGTTCCTTTATCTCCTAGTTTTATCCAAGCCATGCTTGCTTTAATTTTAGCATTGTTACCTTAATATTGCTAGACTACTTTATGATGATGTTTGAGCTTAACTAAAAAACCTTGAAGCTTAGCATTAGTGGGATCATTTTAAAGGTTTCCTTCAGTAATGATGAGTTGCTCCTGAATATCTCTATCATATTTCCTCCTTTTGGCTTTTTATTTCTTGTAGGTTCTCAAAAAATTATACTTAATTCAATGCATTTATTCCAATTAACAATGTTGATAAAAGAAGTAGATATAGATTTATTATATTCCATGAATATATAAAACCTTACAATCATTCCTCATCCTAAATATGAGACACATTAAGCTTATACATACCTTTCCACTCCCCATCCTTGTGTTCATCAAGAGTTCTCATGGAAAAATTTATTTCGATGGGATGATGGTTTAAAATAGTGAAAAGGAAATTCATCAAGAATCATCATGTAAAATTTAATTTCTATGGGTTGATGTATTAAATAGTGAAAGGCAAGACTTTATTAAGATTCTCATCATCATATGGTTGTAATTTAAAGTGGTGTTTATTGAGATAAAACCTATCAATCCTAGAATAAACTTTGATTTTTCCAATCTGATTATTACTCCATATAAACCAAACTCCCTTACTATTGGATTTACTCTTTCATATGGGATTAAAACATTTATGAATAAGTTTAATTTTGGACTGAAGTAAAAATTGTTTTCCCTTCCAACTAGGGATAATTTTAAGATGGATCCCTAAAACTTACTATAAAATCATGGTGAATCCTAGAGTTTAGGTTTAATTCCTCTAGTGAATCTTTGTCAAAATATCCATGCAAGTATTGTTGGAGAGTTGTCATGATGATGTCATGGTGGTGTCATGGCAGTTCCCTAATGAGTGGATGACGTGCCTTGATATTCTAAGTGATAATGATAAAGTCTGTAATGTTCTTGTTCTTGTATGACAAAGTGTGCAATATGTTTGTTCTAGTGTGCTCTATATATGGTTGGTTGATCTTTAGTATTGACATAGCTTGAGAGGATCAAGGATGATTATGGAGGTTTAAACATGCATAATGGGTCATATAAGATGTGATACATGATTTGAGAGCTTGTGTGCACAAGTGGAACTCATTTGGTTGATCATAGTTTTCATCTAGACACTTTGGGTTTAGTGGTAGAAAATCTAAGTTGGCAATTTGATGACATCATAATTACCATGTGGGAAGGAGTTAAGGAGAGTTGGTCATATGATTTCAATGACTATAGTCCTTATTTCTTTTGTTCTAAATCTTAAGTGATGCATTGAAGTAAAATGAAAGATATTAGGGTAAAAATTTGGCTCCTCAGATAGATTTCATTATTTTTCCATAGGCAAATTTACAAAGTGGCTAGAAAGAGATGAGTAAGAATGTTGATGAGGTTAGCGCTAGCATGTGTGGAGGTTATAAGATAAAATGATCATATGGGTTTGTTCATATTTTGACCTAATTTATTTTTAGTAATTTCTATATCTTACAATGTAATTTGTTAAGAGATATGGATGTGCAAAGTTGGGCTCACATGCAGATTGACCATGTTTTCCCATACTTAGCCAATTTTATAGTGTGGTAGAAAGAGTCAAGTAAGAACTTTGAATGTATTATATTTGGCACATGTGAAGGTGATTAGAAATTGGGTTTTTATAATGGTTCCAATTTAGAGTTTTAGTGGTAGCACACTGTAGAGATCTTTCTGATGCATTTTTCAGAATGCAAATCTAAGTTTGGGAGCTCCTGTTATGGCCATTTGAAGTTGCTCAAAAAATGTCACTTGCGACATGTGGCACATGTTTCAATGTTGTTTTGACATTTGGACCTATTAGAGTTTGACACTTAGTAGATTAAAAAGTTTTTAAAAAAAAGTGGTTCGATGACATGCCACATCATCAACATGCCACATCACTACAATGACTCATCTAGCCATTTCACAAGTGATGACTCATTTCCATGTGACCTTTTTTGTTGAGTGGATTTTAGTGATTAAGCTCAGAGATAAGCTCATTGATCAAGCCATATGGTGAGTATAAATGAGCCTCAAGCTACGAAGCCTGAATAAGGTGAGATCAGTGTAAGGGAGCAGATAGAGCCCTTTGTTGAGTCACGGGGTCATATGGCAGGTCTTGTGACGAGCATTCGAAGATAAGCCCAAGCTTGAGCCCAAGTAAAAGGAGTCATGTGGCTGAAGCCACATGAAAAGTAGGCAGTTGAAGGCTATTTAAAGCCTTGTTCTATCCCAAAGCAATGCATGTGGGATAATGAGATAAGATGATAAGCACCCAAGTAGGCTAAAGTTTCAAACCCCTCACCTTGTGGTAAAAAGGTAAGAGGCTTAGCCATTAAGCCACGGGTTTTGAACTAAGTATAAAGGCACAAAATTCTATTTGAAAGGTATTGAATTTCTGACTATGTTTTTAATTTTAAAAGGCCGAGACTTTGTTAAATCTTTGGTAAGCTTATGTAATGGGTTTTTATCCATCCTCCAGCCATGAAACATAGTATTAATACTATGTTTTAGCCAATTTTCATATTGGATGAGTACATTTCAAACCTTAGAGGAGATTTTTAGGACTTTTGGGAGCAACTTTATAGGTGTTTATGAAGACTCGTAGAATTTGAAGGTGCCAAGCTTGTTTCAGTCACGATGAAGGTGAATTTTTGCATTGAGATATCAGCTTACAAGAAAGTTGTTTATTATTTCTAGGTGTTTGAAGTGCCCTTAATGGAGACGGTCCACTCCTTTGGTGAACTCATAGATGTAGGCATCAATTATTGAGTTGAACTCTATTATCACATTTTATATTTTGGTAATTATCATTGATGCATGATTTTGTTTCAGTTTTGCTGATTTGATTTTAATTAGTAAACTTACACATGCAAGTAATTTACATTTTGACAATTATAACACATCATTTTTTTAAAATGGTTAAATGGTGAATGAAAGTACAAGTCACAGACAATTTCAATCCATTTGTGAAAAACTATATTTTTCTATTAACTCCTATCATTTTTACAAGTTCAATTGAAATATTCAAGAATTTGAAGTAATTTAAAGGGAGATATTAAAGTATCCATAAAAACTATTTGCACTTCAATTTTAAGTGTAGAGTTTTCAAATCAGAAGGTGTAAATAAAAAATGATCATATATGGTTTTATTTAGTTTTGATCATAAATCATTTACACTAAATTTGATATCATGTTCTAAAGCATGGAAAAAGTTATGGATGCTCAAAGTTGGCCTCTCAATCATATTTGGACATGGTTGGATCTGTGATAGAAGTTTATAAGAAGGCACTTTAATGGCATTGCATCTCTCATGTGTGAGAGTTTTAAGAGTAATATATCATATGGTTGGATTATCCAATGTGAGGAAATCATCTAGTCCAAATATGAGATCCTATAGGTAAGTGTAGAAGAATTTATTAAGGTGAAAAAATGGCTACTCATGAATATTGATAAGGTCCCCATAGTCAATTTTGAAGGTGTTAAAACTTGAGCAAGATCAATAATGCACGAGTGCTCTAAGGAGTTAGGGGGTAGTGAGATGAGGACAGGTGCATGATGTTTAACATTTGAGTAAAGGTATAGGATAATAATCTAATAGTGAGTGGGAATTCATATAGTTTGATTAATGGTGAGCATTGAACATTATTGACCTTATTGATCTATAGAGATTGATGGAGTGCATTAAGTCTACATTTTGAGAGAACACAAGATGAGGTCAAAGTGACTGTTGTTTAACATTTGGATTTGGAGGTATGTACATTAAATATTGGACAAGATCAATGGTGTGAGATTGATCCTAAGCTGAGAGTCCATGAGTTTTGAGCATTGTGATTGAAGGTTAACTGTGACCTTTGTTATTCAAATATTTCAATTTTACACAGGAAAAACTAGACCTCTGTATTTTGATCATATATTTTGATAGAAGATGAATTTACTCTTGTATTAAAAATAAAACTTGTAGAGGAATTTAAGGCAAATCTAGAGATATAGATTTAAATATCTGAAAGTGTGTATAAATAGATTTATTGAGCTCAAAAACTAACTATGTTTCTATATATGTTCCGCAAGTGAACCAAGAAGAATATTCAGGTTCATATAGTTACTATTTTGATGTTTCATGGTGAATTTACTATTGGTGAGTTTTATAGACTCCATAGGGATGATTTGTGAGTATTTTAGAGGTGTGATCAATATATGATGAATATGAACATTGATTAAAAAGTTGACTATATGTTTGTTAATGGTGTTCATGTGTACAAGGTCTCTATTTGAGTTATTTAAGCATATGCAGAGGTGAGATAAAGTGATTGTGATCATTTGAGGATGTCCTAAGGGATATAAGTAGTGGACTTATATGTTTTTAAGTGGTCTTATATCATTAATTTTCTTGAAGATGTATCAAAAAGGCAAATGGGTCTCCATAGGACTTAAAAGTGACTTAGGCCTAATTTTTAAGGGGATTGAGCTTAAGTGTGACCCATATGAGATGCCCTAATGGGAAGGCATGTTTTTTGGATAACATGAAATATTTTTATCCTATTTATAATGATTTCTCTATATATAGTGGATCCAAATGTGTTAGGTTCTAAGAGAGTTATTGTATGAATTTTTGGGAGAGATTGAAGAGAGGCTTATGTGTGTTTTATAGAGAAAAGGATAGGTAGTGTGACTTTTGATGGAGTTAATGAGAAAAATTGTTGGTTAAATTTGTGTATGAATTGTAGGTCATGTTTCTAATTATAGTATAGAGATATTTTAGTGTGAATTTGTGTGAAGAGATCTATCTATGTGAGAGGCTTGTTTGAGAAAGAGATAAAGGTTGTGCAGGGGTCAAATAATCAAAAGGTCCATCATAAAGTGATGCAGACATCATTTCTAAGGTAGAAATGTTTATCTCAAGGAGGGTATAAAGGACTTGATCTTCCTTAGGGGCATTTTCTCCTTGTGAAATAGGGTTTCACTAAAAGACATTTGATCTAAAGGACTTGATCAAGGTTGTAGGTTAGAAGGACTTGATCAAAGGTTCTTGATTAGAAGGAATTGATTAGTATCTTATTTTCTATCATCTTATAAGATAGTAGTCCATGTGTTTAAAGGCTTGAGAGTGGGTTTTATTCCCCAAGAGGTTTTCCCACATAGACCTTGTGTTGTGTATGTGATCTTTCATTATATTCATTGTTCATTGTTATAAATGAAATGTATGCTTCATAAATACTTGTGTTGAATGCTTAAGTAATTTTAATGGTTTAAAAATTGAATTGGGTTATTTTCCATCACTAATTCACCCCTAATCTCAATGGAATATACCTTTAACAATTTGTATTAGATCAAGGTCCTTTGGTAAAATCTTAACAACTTGATGGTGATCCAAGGTACAATGACTAGCCAAAATGTACAAGGTGGTTTCTCTACTAAGAAAGCACTGATGTTCAATGGATACAATTATGTTTTTTGGAGTGTCAAGATGAGGACATAAATTATGTCCCTAGGATTTGATGTTTGGAAATTCGTTGTGGATGGTTATGTTGTTCTTACTATTCCTCTATATAGTGTTGCAGACAAGAAGTTGTTTCAGAAAAACTCTAAGGCAATGAATGCCATCACTTGTGGTTTTACAAAAAGTGAGTTTACCAAAGTAATTAATTCCACATATGTCAAGGAAATATGGGATAAATTGAAGAATATTTTTTAAGGAGATTCAAAGGTTAAGCTTGTTAAGTTGTAGACTCACAAAAGGCAATTTAAAACTCTGAAAATGAACAAAGAAAATACTATGGCATCCTTTCTACAGAATGTTGATGAGGTTGTGAACATCATCAAATGTCTTAGAGAGAATATTGAAGAGACTAATATTATTCAGAAGGTATTAAGGTCTCTATACCCCAAGTTTTGTTTAAAAGTATCTTCTATAGAAGAGATTCATGATCTTACTTAGTTGAAGATGGATCAATTGCATGGCACCCTTACTACTTATGAGATGAGGAAGAATGATAATATACCTCCAAAGAAGGAAGTAGCATTCAAGATTGAAATGCAAAAAAAAAAAAGAAATTCCAAGGTAAAAAACTTAAGGAGGATGACATTCCTGATATAGATGAGGATGAACTAATTGCTTTGATTTCAAGGAAATTGAGAACAAGTTCAAGCAAGTATAAAGGTAAGCTACCCCTCAAATGCTTCAACTATGGTGAGATAAGACATTTTGATAATAAGTTCCCTTACAAGTATAAGAAGGATGATGATGAAGAGCATGATCAAGGTAATGATGATGGCAAGAGATATTTCAAGTTTGATAAAAGCAAAAAGGGATTCATAATGTTTGATAACAAGAAGTACATCAAGGATAAGAAGAGTCTATACACCAAAGAAGATTATAACTCATCAAAAGAGAGTGAAGATAGTGTCTCAGAATATGATCATGAAGATGATGGTTCTACTGAATATGAATATTTGTTCATGGCTGAAGAAGTAAGTTTATCACATTAAAAGGTGTCTACTTGGAGTGATTTAGATGATGATGAAGATGAGGTCGACAATGAGACTATATTGGCTAATGCTCATGAAGAATTAAAGATTGATAAGAAGATCAATAAGAAGATGAAATCTAAGTTAAAGGAATTTGAGGAGCATTTCAGTGTGTTTCAAGCAAGAATGGATGATGCCAAGGAGAATGAAGATATGGTCAAACATCTAAGTTTTCAATTGGAAGTCATGTCTACTAGTATAAAAGCTAAAAAAGATGAATGTGCAAGGTATGTTATTAAAAATGAGTCATTGAAATCTGAGTTAAAAAAGGTATCTAGTAAAGTAATGTCATTTTTGAGATTTGAAAATAGATCAACTAATATAGATAACATTATAAATGATCAAAATCATGTAAATGATAAGACTAGTCTTGGATATAAAGAACAACCAGAGACTACAACTCAAGACAAGTTAAATACTAATGTCAATAAGGAAAAGCAACCTTTGAAGATAAATCATCAAAAAAGGAATGAAGGTATGGGAATAATGAATATTAAACAAATAAGATAGCTAAATGTCATGAGGTAATAAAATTGCAATGGTTACTACTATACTTGTAATCAGTTTGAGCATAGAGCTAGAGAATGTAGAAGACCTGATAAGAATGAATTCAATTGCAACTATGATGAGGGTCAGTAGTCAAAATATGTATGTAATATTTAGTGCCTCAATTTTCATGAGTTTTGACACTTTGCAAAATGTTATCCATTCAAGCCAAGACAAGTTTAGTTTCCTTTAAAAGATATTGAGTGTTATAATTGTTATGAATTAGGACACATTGCAAGATATTGTCCAAACCTAGAAAGATAGAAAGATATTTTTAAAAAAATTATAGTGTGCTAAAATTATTAATATATAGGTCATATTTATATATTATGTAATCAAAGGCCTAAAAGATAGAATAGGTTTTATCAGGCTCCTAGAGTATAAGAAATAAGACAAGTTAATACATGGAAATCAAACGTGGAAAGTATGAGTCATGATGAGACTATGGGTCCAAGTAATCTATTTTATATGGTGTAGAATGCTTCTAAATTTTAAAAGTCTCAAGAGGTCTCATTATTTTCTCATGTTGAGAATGAAGAGACTAATTTCAAGAGAAAGACCAAGGTGTTGGTTGAAGCTAGTTCTGAGGTATGTATGGATCCAAGAGAACATCTTATTATTGTTGAACAAGTGCCTAGTGATGAGGATACAAGCTTTAGGGAAGGTTATTCAAATGAAAATTTATGCCATGAATCTATGTTGTCTCCATGTATTGATAATCCAATCATAGAAGAAAAGAAGAATGTTGTAGTAGTTGAGGAAGTTGTTTCCTTAAAGACAAAGAAGAAGAACTATAAGTATCATCTAAGTAAGGAGAAAGAGGAATACGAAGATTTGTATTTATTTTAGAGAATTAAGGTATATATGGTGTCTCTATATATGCTTTTTAAGAGACTCCTTTCAAGTGGAGAAGTAAGTGTTGTTGTGGTGTTTTTTTAGTTAGAACAGCCTACAGGGTCAGATTAAAGGTTCTAGGTGGCTCAATGAGATTAATACAAATGAAAAGAAGTTTTTAGGTTTATAAAGGTATATTAATTTATTTTTATCATGATCCAAGTGTTTTTGAGTTTTTAAGTTATGTATGTGTCAATTAAATATTTTTGAGTGCTCTCAGTTTTCTCATTTTTTATGCTTAAGAGCTTGGAGGTCCTAAAATGGGTTATAGTAAGTCAAGGTTACAAATATTATTAAAGTTCAAATATTGTTCCAAATGTGTGAAATGGTTGTCACTAGGTGTAAAATAATTTTTAGAGGTTGACGTTGAATAGAAAGTGTTGTATTGACATTGTTTCTTTTAAGATTCTAAGGTTTTAGGCTCTGCCAGAAAAGTGATATGCCTTATGATTTGAGATCTGAGGCTTATTAATTTGTTTAATGGTCTAAATGGGTGTTCAAATAAATATAAATATATATTTTAAGGTTTGTATTTCTCAATTTATTCTTGTTTATGTCAAAATGGTGGGCTAATTGACTTGTAGATTTATAAAGGAATTATGTTGTAGAAGATGATCTTGTTGTTAAAAATTGGTGTAATTCAGGGGGCATATGAGAATACTCTAGATATTAATTTTTAGGTCTTGAAGTTATTTATAATGAAATTTATGGACTATGTAAGTTCCAGGTAGAGCTACAAGAGGACTAGACTGGCCTAATGTAAAGAAGAGTGATTTTATTTAGTTTCTCCAAAATATAAAATAATGAGTGTAACCAAGTTGAGTTATTAAGTTGGTTTATAACATGTTTCTTGATTTTTGAATTCGTATGATGCTCTGTTGATGGTCATGGAAGTGTCTTAAGAGAGAAGGCTAGTAAGCATATGTGATGATTCTTCATGGTGTGTAGAGATTTGAAGATACTCAAGTGGTACAATTACTCAAAAATATTAGGGGGAGTCCCTCTCAAATTTATCTTGGTATGTTACATCAGATTTTAGTATTTTTTGTGTTATATGTTCATAATTTTTTGTGCTTGTGAAGAAGAGTGTTGGTATGGAGCAAGAGGGAGATGTCAAAACAAGAAGAGGTTGGCTCAAGGTAAGGGGGAGTTTGTATCATCTTTATAATATGGTCCTTTCATATTTGATAGTCTTTTTAGGTCCTCAGGATCATAGTTTTCCCACTTTGTCATTGTTTCAAAGGGGGAGAAAGTTCCTCTTGGGGATAAAGTTCATCTTCTAGGAGTGATTTGAAGAGAGATAAAGTGAGCTATATATTGTTATATTGATGGGTATTGACATCAATGACAAAAGGGGAGATTGTTGGATAATTGTCATGATGTTGTCATGGTCATGTCATGGAGGTTCCTGGGTGAGTGGATGAAGTGCCTTGATAGTCTAAGTGATAATGATAAAGTGTGTAATGTGTTTGTTCTTGTATGATAAAGTATGCAATATGCTTCTTCTAGTGTGCTTTATGTATGGTTGTTTGATCTTCAGTATTGACATGGATTGAGAGGATATGAGATGAGTATGGAGGTTTGAATATGTGCAATGGGTCTTATAAGATGTGATCCATGCTTTGAGAACCTATGTGTACAAGTGTAATTCATCTAGTTGATCATAGTTTTCATCTAGACACTTTGGTTTCAATGGCATAAAATCTGAGTTGGTAATTTGATGACATCACCATTTCCATATGGGAAAGAATTAAGGGGAAATAGTCATATGGTTATTATCACTATAATCCCTATTTATTTTTCACCAAATCTCAAGTCATGCATCAAAGTATGATGAAATATATGAGGGTCCTAAGTTGGCATCTCAGATAGATTTCATTATTTTCCCATACTAGCCAAATTTGCAAAGTGGCCATGAAGGGATGAGTAGGCATGTTGATGAGGTTATCTCTCACACTTGTGGAGGTTCCAACATAGAATTATCATATGGGTTTTTTAAATTTTCATACCTAATTTATGTTCACTAATTTCTAGATCATGAGAAGTTGTGTGTCAAGAGATATGGATGTGTAAAGTTGGGATCCTAGGGAAATTGACTATCTTTTCCCATACATAGCCAATTTTGTAGTGTGGAAAAAAGAGCTGAGTGAGGAATTTGAAGGTATTATATATTTCATAATTGAAGGTGTAAATAAAAACTGATCATATGGTTTTGTTTAATTTTGATCATAGATCATTTGCACTAAATTTGATATCATGCACTGAAACAAAGAAAAAGTTATGGATGATCAAATTTGGCCTCTCAAGCAGATTTGGACATGCTTGGCTCTAGGATAGAACTTTATGAGAAGTCAATTTAATGGCATTATATCTTGAATACACAAGCATTTTAGGAGTGATATGTCATATGTTTGGATTCTCCTATATGAGGAGATCATCTGGTCCAAATTTGAGATCCTATAGGTAAGCATAGAAGAATTTATTAAGGTACAAAAATGGCTACTCATGCACACTGATAGGGTCCCCATAGTCATTTTTTAAGGTTTTAAAGCTTGATCAAGATCGATGGTGCATGACTACTCTAAGGAGTTATGAGGTAGTGAGATGAGGATAGTTTTATGATTTTTAACATCTAAGCAGAGGTACAGGATAATGATCCAATAATGAGTGACCATTTGTATATTTTGACCAATGATGATCATTGATCATTATAGACCTTTTTGATTCATAGATATTGATAGATCATATTATGTCAACATTTAGAGAGGACACAATATGAGGTCAAAGTGACTATTGTTTGATGTTTAGCTTTGGATGTATGTGTGTTAAATCTCAAATAAGATCGATGGTGCGAGATTGATCCTGAGTTGAGAGTCTATGAGTTTCAATCATTATGATCGAAGGTTAACTGTGACCATTACTAATTAAATATTTAAATTTTACACAAGAATAACTAGAGCTCTATATTTTGATAAAAGATAAATTTGCTCATACAATAAAAAGGAAAGTTGTAGAGGACTTTAATGTGTATCTGGTGATATAGATTTGAAGATATAAAAGTGTGCATAAACATATTTATTAAGTTCCAAAGATGATTATGTTTCCGTATATGTTTTGCAAGTGACCCAAAAAGGATATTTGAGGTCATATAGTTATTGTTTCGATGTTTCATGGTGAATTGGCTATTACGTATTTTTTTAGATTTCATGGGGATGTTTGTGAGTATTTTTGAGGTGTGATCAACTTATCTTAAATATGAACATTGATTAAAAAAATTATTGTATGTTTGTTAATGGCATTCTTATGTATAAGATCTCTATTTGAGTTGTTTGAGCATACGTAGAGCTGAACTAAAGTGATTGTGATCATTTTATGATGTCCTACAGACATAAGGAATGGACTTATGTGTTTTTAAGTGGTCATGTGTTCTAAATTTACTCAAAAATTTATCAAAAAGGTGAATGGGTCTCCATATGACCTAAAAGTGACTCAGGCCTATTTTGAAAGGGGATTGTGCTTACGTGTGACTCATATGAGATGTCTTAAGGGTGAAGGCATGTTTTTTGGCTGACATGAAATTTTGTGATTTTGTTTATTCATGATTATCTATTTATAGTGGAAATAAATGTGTTGTATTCTAATGGGGTTGTTAAATGAATTTTTGGGAGAGATTGAAGAAAGGATTGTGTGTGCTTTGTGGAGTAAAGGATACGTAGTGTGCCTATTACTACAGTTAATGAGAATAATAGTTGGTTGAATGTGTGTATGACCTATAGGTCATGTTTCTAATGATATTATAGAGACCTTGTAGTGTGAATTTGTGAAAAAAGATATGCCTATGTGATAAGCTTGTTTGAGAAAAAGAGAAAGGTTATGCAGGGGTTAGATAATCAAGAGTTCCATCATCGGGTGTTATAAACATCAATTCAAAGGTGAAACTATTCAACTCAAGGAGGGTTAAAAGGACTTCATCTTCCTTAGGGGAAGTTTCTCCTTGTGAAATAGGGTTTCACTAAAAGACCTTTGATCTAAAGGACTTGATCAAGGTTGTAGGTTAGAAGAGCTTGATCGAAAGTTCCTGATCAAAAATACATGATCAGTCTATTATTTATTTTAATCTTATAGGGTAGTAGTCCATGTGTTTTTAGGATTAATATTGGGTTTTATTCCCTAAGAGGGTTTTCCATGTAGACCTTGTGTTGTGTATGTGATCTTGCATTATGTTCATTGATTACTACTATGAATAATTTGTATGTTTCATAAATACTTGTGTTGAATGATTAATTAATTGCAAAGGTTTGGAAATTGAATTGGGTTTTTTGTCATCATTTATTCACCCCCCCTCTCAATGGATTACACCACTAATAGGTATATATTATTTGGTGATTTCTATTAGCTATTTTAATAAACTTATAACTATCTAGATAATTAAATGTCATATTCAAATCAATAAATAATAGAAAAAATCCATAGTTAACCCCTTTCCCCAAACATATTCATGTGTAAAATATGTTTGAGGTGGAATAATTATTATGATCAATGGATAACCTAACTTTTTTTGAATAACCATTTTTCTTTACCCAATAAAACTAGGGGTGGTCCATACATTTCAAACACTTGTCTTAATGAATACATCCAAGTAAGGAGGAAATGAGAAATAACATGAATAATAATTTATATAGACCCATTATAGTCATATAAGATGCAAAATTTGGTAACTTTATCATGGCTAATGGTACCCAATCCTTAGGTCCCTCTTACTTGCTCTTATGACCCTCTTAGGCTTACTTTTACTAATTCCTAGTCATCCTTAGCCTTCTAGACTTGACCCAAGCTGAGCTAGGATGCTCTCTTCATGACCAATCCATCCCCCAAGTCTCATCTAGTTAGGACAATAGTGCCAAATTTGGACTATAATGCTAAACCCTAGGGTGTCCCCTTTTTAGTGCCCAAGTCCAATCATAATTTGAGCCCAAATTACCATTTTTCCCTGATTCCTCTTGTTCATTGTGTTGGTCTAGTTTGGTTTCATCTAACCCATAACTAATAGATCCATATGAAATCCCTTTCAAAGATAATTTATAAAGGGTTGGAACATATCATTCAAGAAAGCAAGAATACAAGTAAGACCACTCAAGCAATCTTCCCTATTCTCTGTATACATCCAGCCTATACACTTTCAAGACAATTCAATTTCGTACACTAATCCCTAGTCATCTCAAGCATACCTAGTTTTAACATTTATTACATTTCATTAACTATTGCATAAATCACTCGTAAAAGGATAACTACATATGGATTAATCCCTCCTCAGAGTATTGGTATGTATGTAACATGCTCACACACTGGGTGTGAAGCATGTCCAGTGCATATTACACACACTAACCCATTTTCCACATTTTATAAAGTTTATTTCAATTTCATAAAAGATATAAGTACATGAATAATTAAATCTATAGGGAGATTTATCGACAATGAGGACCTAAACATTGGTACACAAGTTCACACTGAGAAGGTGAATAAAACACAAAAAGCTTAAATCATTAGGACAACAACATCAGAGAAGGACTATAGTGTCAAACCCCAGTGTGTCTAGTTTTAGTGCTCATGTCCAATCAAAAAATAAATTTTAGGATCTTGTTTGTGATAGTGTCCTAGTCCTACACACAAATTTCTAGACCTTGTCTCAGTTAGAATAGTTTAGAATAAGCTAAGTTTGATTTTCTCTCTCTCATGACTATTTTTTTTAAATGTCTAATTACAGTTTAGTTTCACAAATTAGTAGCTTTCATTAAGAATATTATTTATTGAGTTCTCTTGCTCAAACCTATTTATTAAATAAAAATAAAACTCTATTATTCCCAAAAATAGTAAATCATTTGGTGAACCTAACTTACTTTGAATTATGCATAAAAACCCTAGGGTAAATTCCTAGCTAATTTTTCCCATCAATTTATGAATTTTTTCTTGAATATTTAAAGCAAAAATTCATCCTAAATTTTAAAATTTAGTAGTAAATTTTAAAATAATTCTATTTCAAATCCTAGTTGCATTCACTAGGTCCCATTAATTTTCCAATATTAATCCAATAATTTATTGATTTTTTACTCGCATATCTAAATTAGAAATAAGATTCAAATTCTCAAATTCAATCATAATTTTAAAAATAATTTTATTTCAAACCCTAGTTACATCAACTAGCTCCTAGTAATTTTCTAATCATTTTTTAAATTTTTTAGTTGCATATTAAAATTTTTTAAAAAAACACTTTAAGTTCTAAAAATTCATTGTAATTTCAAAAAAAAAAAATTCCTCAAAACCCTAGTTGCATCTACTAGGTCCCATTAAATCATACACTTTCCTATAGATTTTTGAATTTTTACTTATATAATTCAAAAATTCAATTTCAATCTCAAAAATTCATAGTATTATGCAAAACTATCACTATTAAATCCCTAGTTGCATGTACTAGCACCTATTTGATTTTTAAGGTATCACCTTACATCCATAATCGAATTACAAAAATGATTCTCACTTATGTACAAAGTTTTCTTACATTTCTTGTAAATAACAAGGAAACCATAATGGGCCCTATCATGTACATGAATTATGAAGTCTATCATATGTTAGTACAAAGCTTCATCCTTTGAATTTCATGCTTATGTTTCATTATATGAGATGATATTAAAATATTCATTGTCAAAAATGCACAAAATTTCAAAATTATTTTTTCATATTCTCTTTTGTTCATATGAAATAATTACCAGCTCCATTTTTCTAAAAGCATTCAAAATGTTATGTTACATGTCAAAATCTTATATACATTTATGCAAAAATTCATAATCTCTACCCTTTACTTTCTATTTCTCATTTGGAAAAAAATTCAAGTTTATCATGATAAATGCATTCAAAATGTTATGTTACATGTCAAAAGCTTATATGCCTTTATGAAAAAAATCAAAATCTCTATTCTTTACTTTCTATCACTCATATGGAAAAAAATTTAGTTTTATCATGCTAAACATGTTAGAAATGTTATGATTTGTGTCAAAAATTTATATACATTCATGCACAATTTCATATTCTTTGTCCCTTGCTTTCTATTTCTCATGTGGAAAAATTTTCAAGTTTATCATGCTAAACACATTAGAAATGTCATAATACATGTCAAATTTATTTTTGCATTCTTGCACAAATTCATGCTCTCTATCTCTTGATTTATATCTCTCATGTGGAATATTCTTTATAATAATATTGATATACAACTTATAACTCCACTTACATGCATTTTAGTCCATATACATCATTTCTACCTAGATGTATATGCCTCCTTGGCTACTCTTGTTTTAATGTCATATTTTATGTAATGGAAAGAAAGCCCTTCTCCTTCTCTCCATCAAGAGCGTGATAGCTACTTTCCCTCCAACTAGGTCCATGTTATCACCCCTCTAAAAGGTGAGGTAACCTATACTATTGTTTCTAACATATACATTCAGCCTATAGCTTCTTCAAACCATCTTCATCATGTGTGCTTACATGTTCAATCAAAAGCAATGAGGGTTTGTACTTGTGACACTCTAAGGGATCAAATCACCAATATGATCACATTAATTTCATATTTACAAATTTAAAATCAGTTATTACATGAAAATATCACAAAATTATAAAATCATATTATACTACAAAATCCTTAAAGGTACCCTAATGTCAATCATGTTTATGCACCTTCACCCAGTCGATTGGCTGCAAACAATGTTACATATCAAAACAAGAAATCACAACAAAGTAACTCTACCACTAGTGATTCAAAAATAATTTAAAGATAAAATAAGAGTTCAATTGAGGTACTAAGGGAAATGATTAAAGTTATATTGATCAAACATCATTCTCTACATCCAATGAGAAGATCTACATATTATTGTGCATATCATAGAATACATGGGCATCACACAGATTCATGTTTGGCATTGAAAAAACATATACAATAGACAATTTCTAATAAGGACCCTATATAAGGTAAATTAGTCAATCAATCCATAGTGACCCAAGAACACATTCACAAAGGGTCAAATTTATAAATAGTATAAAAGTGGTTACCAAAGCATAACTCAGAAAAACAAAAGGATCAAAAAGAAAAATTAGAGCAACAAATAGTACCAAAATCACATGTAAAGAATGAAAACTATGCAAATATACCTCTCCAAAATGAGGCTTAACTTTCAAAGCATTATGGGTTTGCTCAACAATATCAACAACAATCTAATTATCAAGGTCAAGGGTTGGGCAAGCATGCTCAAGGCATCATTATTCCTATTCTAGCAGTTGATAATGTTTGTCCCCAAGTTTTGGTATTTATTTAACATCCTAAGTTGAATCATTCATAGACACAATTTATCAAAGGAAAAGATATAGATACAATAAAATTCAACACTAGCATTCTATTGGTTCATGATCAAGATGATAATGATAAGTAGAATAATATAGGTTATTATGATTTCCAAGATACCAATAATAAATCTGAATATTTAGAGTCATATTCATAGACATTCCCTTGTGCTTCAAAATCATGCATGATTCCTTTGTTTGATATAGGATACCATGATAGGAAGTCTCCCATGAGACTCATCAATTAGTATCATCTCTTCTCAGCCTTGCTTGTACATAATTTTTCATAATTACTTGTATATAGATTCTTCCCATCTCACTTGTACATAATCTCTTATGCTTGATTATACATATTTCAAATAATTCCATAATACAAAAACAATATAACCTTTCAACAAATCCAAAAACATTTAAATATGTCAAAAATAACAAAAAACATTTTGATTGTATGCATCATCCATGTTTTACATTGCTACTACTATGTTAAGACTTACATTTTTTGTTTCATGCTACTGTATGTCAATTTATCTACATTACCATGTTTCACTTGATCTTTTAGTGTGTGTAGTGAAATCTAGCTACTTTATTTTTTCACTCTACCCATTGAGGGGGCATTCCTACTTCTACATTAGAGACACACATCGATATACATACCCACTGAGGGAATACTCTACATGACTACACCATCTAGGTTATGTCATTCATACACTCCACACTCTAAGTTATCATGTTGATGTATATTATCTAATAACTTACATAGATTACTTTAATGACATATCATTAACATCTAGCACTTATGTATTTCTTAGCATATACCTAGTCTTGTACTAAACATGTCTTGTATACTTTCTCTCTTACTTTGATTAGTTAGATATGATTGTATCTTTCTAGTCTTTACATGCTTTATCTTCTTACTTAGCATAATTTGATGTGATTGCATTGCCAGTTCTTGCTTGTCTCATGTATGTGTCTTAGGACATTTTCTAATGTCCTTTATTTTTATTCATGTGTCTGCCTTAGTATATTTTGCCAATATCCTTTGCTTGTACTATTATATGTGCCTATGGCCCTTATGCCAACTTTCCTTGCTTCACTTATATGTGTATGTGGAATTTGAACATGCCTTGTATGATTTTTTTCTAGTTTGAGTGACATGTGCCCATGTCTATTGTTTGTGTGACCCCTTGGCCACCCTTGTATGCTTCTTGTTTCTTGATTTGTGTGTTTGTTGCTCAATTGTGTCTCAATTTTTGTAATTCCATAATCCATATGATGAACTTTCCTATTCTCTTGGATGCCATCATGGACATCATGTTCCATTTCGTCAACTAAAAACTAAAAAACTAACAACTAACATTTCTAGTTTTAATTTAATTCTAGTACATTGCACATGTTATTACATTGTTATATCTATCTAGGCATAACCTTGTTGATCTAATAATCTTTTAATTTAAACCATTTTATATCTTGAGATATCTAATTGATTATATTTACCATATCATGTATATTTATAGCTTAACACACTTGTAGGGCTTCTTCTACTAAGGTTAGTCATTGTAGGGTTCCTATTCCTACCCTCAAAGGAGGGGGTAAAAACTAGTGGTTTTATATAGATATCAAAGATCCTAATCGATCAAAAAATCTAGTCTTAACAACCAAAATAGTAACTAGTAATCAAACCACTCAAAACAAACCAGGTAGATAGTCAAGATTCCATAATAGTGTTTAGTTTCATCCCAGGACAATAGTGCCAAGGCTAGAGCATAACACTAGACACCAGGGTGTCTATTTTTTATGCTCCTATCCAAAAAAAAGGGGGGGGGAGGGGGGTTTATAAGTAGGTAGAAAGGTAAGTTTAGTTATAGTTTTTCACAATCAAACCAGTTTAGATCAATAATTTTTAATATAGTTTTCTCAAAGAATCTAGATTTAAGGGGCATCATGTGCGACATGATTGGTTCTCACTTTCAATTTTAGATACAGTAGTTGTTACAACTTTTAGATCAAAATCCATGTTTTAGACACTAGTGATTGGGGGTAGATAGCATATCACTTTTTCTTCTTTTTCTTTAGTTTTTAACATTACCCAAGTATTCTCAATAGTTGCATACTTTATTCCATCTACAGGTGGTTGGCATCATTGTAGAGTGGCTTTCATAAAATCCTAACCTCCACATTGTCAATTACCTAAGTTCCTGAGTGGTTTCCACATAAGCCAAATTTTTAGTTTTGCAGTGGCTTTCATACAAGCCTAACCTCCATGTTTTTTGAGTTGGCCAACATTGGCCTAGTTTCCAACACACATTTGGCTATCCATGCCACATTGTCAGATTTATAGAGAATTTAGGAGCTTCAAAATTTATCTCATATGACATACACATTCATACATACTAGTATCAATTCTTAGCTTCACTTTATGAGGCAATAATGGAGCCAAAGGGCCAGCCTTTATATTCTTGAGCCACCTATTCAGAGGGACACACAATCCAAATAATGATTATCATATATATGATCATCTAGCTTCACTTAGTGGGTGACGATGGAGCCAAAGTTCTAGCATTTGCATTCTTGAGCCACTTTTTATGGAATTGAGCACTTAGCTTTGTCCATGATATTACTCTTAGTATAACATCATCTAGCATTACCCAGCATCACTCATCATCATAATAGGTTTTGTATTGGTTTTCATACCCAATAAGTTATATTCATTCCTTTCTCTTCTTCTCTCTTACCCAGCTTTATATGTTCTTTTTTTATATTGCATATAATAAGAATTGATCTACTCTTTATTTTCCTTTTATAGATTCATACTTACATAAGATGATCTCTATGCATTATACAACATTACTCAGCATCACACAAGCTTCATGGGCTTCACCTTTATAGGTAAGTTTAGGTACACTTTATTTTTCCCTTATCCTAGTATTTCACTTTGTTACATCACTAGAATAAAGGGGGGCCAAATGTAGTCATATAAAAAGCAAAAATTGCTAACTTGAGAATGGCTAATGGAACCTAATCCTTAGGTCCCTCTAAATTGCTCTTATGACCCTCTTAGGATTACTTTCATTGATTTTCAGTCATTCATGGCCTTCTAGACTTGACCCCAACTGAGCTAGGACCCTCTCTTCATTACTAATCCATCCCCCTAGGTCCCATCTACTCAAGATAATAGCAACAAATTTTGACTATAGCACTGGAACTTAGGGTGTTCCCTTTCTAACACTCTTATCCAATCACAATTTGAGCCCAAATTACCATTTTTTTCTTGATTCTTCTTTTTTATTGTGTCAACCTAGTCTAGTTTCATGTAATCCATGACCAATAGATCCTTATAAAATCCCATTCAAAGATCATTTGGAAAGGGTTGGTATATATCATTCAAAAAATCAAGAATACAAGCAAGACCACTCAATCAATCTTACCTATTCTCTACATACAGCCAACCTATACACTTTCAATCTAATTCAAGTCCTTACACTAGCCCCTAGTCATATTAAGCATATCCAATTTTAGCATTTCTTGAATTTCATTGACTATTACACCAAGAACTCTTAAAGGGAGAACTACATATGTCTTGATCCCTCGTCAAAGTATAGGTATGTAGGCAGTGTGTCCACACATAGGGTGTGAAGCACATCTAGTGCATCTTACACACACTAATCCCATTTCCCCATTTGTTAAAGTTTATTTTAATCGCATATAATATATAATTACATAAATAATGATATCTATAGGGATATATATTGATATTGAAGACATAAAATCTGGTATACATGCTTACATTAAGTAGGAAAACAAAACCCAAAAAACTTAAATCCTCAGGACAATAGCACCAGAGAAGGACTATAACATTAAAGCTTAGGGTGTCTAGTTCTAGTGCTCCTATCAAATTAGAAAACAAAGTCTAAGATCCTATTTATGATAGTATCCTAGTCCTGCACACAAATTTCCATATTTTCTCTCTTTCACTACTATTTTTAGAAAAGGTTTAATTGTAATTTAATTTCATAAATCAATAGCTTTAACTACAACTATTATTTATTGATTTCTCCTACTTAGACCTATTTATTAAATAGGAATAAAACTTCATCATTCTTAAAAATAACAAATCACCCATCATAAATGTAAACCATAAGCAATTGTATGCAACTCTAAAAAAATCATCACCATATGAATGCCCAAACACACATTCACAAGATTTTTGAGGTCTTTTTAATCTCTTTACTAAAAAACAATTCCAAAAAAGTAAAAATATATTTTTGATCTCATTACTAAAAAACAATCTCATGTAATAATGAAATTATGTCTAATATTAAGGCTTTTGATATAAGATAAAAATGGTTTTCACACTATGAACAAAGATATGATGAAAAAAATAACATGGAAATAGTTAAAATCCTTTGAAAAATAGGTATAATTCATTAAAAGTGTGAAAACATTTGCATATATGTGTGGTTTGTATTTCTTACTTGGATTGTACTTCATTATTAGCTATGAAGACTCCTCCTTGGCCTCCTCTTAAAATTTTTTCTCACTTCATGATTCCTATGACATGTAGGGATTATATTTCTTACTTGGATTTTACTTCATTGTTAGCTACTTAGACTTCTCCTTGGCCCCTTCTTCCAATTGTCACTCACTTCATGATTTCCACAACATGTAGATCTTGTATTTCTTACTTAGATTGTAATTCATTGTTAGCTACTTAGACTCCTTCTTGGCCTCTTCTTGAAACTATCACTCACTTCATGATTCCAACAACTACAAAGGAATAAAACTTTAACATAAATGAAGTTATATGAATTTTTGTTTTAGGGTTTCTTGGTTATAGGGTTTTAAGAAATTTGAAGCACTTATGTAGATTTATTTTATAAGAGGTAATTTTTGTTAATTAAAAAAATAATTCAGAAAGAGGTTATAGGATGAGAATTCTAAATTTAAGATCTTATTTTTAGTTCCTTTTTTTTAATGATTGAATTTGTCAATCTTTTTAAAGATTAAATTTGTCCTTTTTAAGTGTTAAATTTGATGTCCATATGACTAAGTGTAAATTGAGTACAGACCTCTTTAAGTCTCTCAAAAAACCAACCAAATAATATAACAAACTAAGTATAGCAAAAATAGTGACAAAAAACTATAGTATAGAGTATAAACCAATTATGGGGCCATAGGGCAAGACAACTATAAAAAGTGAGGATGACATAATTGAAAAAAATATTCAAAACATTTTCATAGTTTTAAAATTATAAACTACATAATGAGGTCTACCAAATGTCTTAACCACATCCATATTGACATTTTAAATATATTTTTTTATGTCAATTAACAAACCATGCTAACCAGTATATAATTATTACCTTAAACATTTAAAATAAAATACAGTATGATCATGAGCCTCTGTTGCATTTATTCAATTTTGTATTTGTGTATTTTTTAAAATATCTTGCATGTCATTATTTCTCAAATTAAATCAATTTCTTGTTTATTTAAAATAAGTATGTGTTAAAGACTAATCAAATAATATAATAAATTGAGTATATAAAAAATATTGATAAAAAATTAGAGTATAGAGTATAAACCAAATATGGGGTCATATGGTAAGACAATTATGAAAAATAAATATGACATAACTGAAAAATATTCAAAACATATTCATAGTTTTGAAATTATAAAGTATATAATAATGTCTGCCAAAATGTCTTAACCACATCCATATTAGCCTTTCAAATATTTTCTTGTTTCAATTAATAAACCATGCGAACTAGAATATAATTGTTACCTTAAACATTAAAAAACAAAATATAGTATGATCACAAGGATCTATTGTGTTTATTAAATTTGTTATTTGTGCTTTGTTTAAAATAAGTATCTTGCATGTCATTATTTCTTAGAGAAAATCAATTTTCTGGTTGTTTAAAATAAGTATGTAGTAAAGTCCAACTAGATAATACAATAAACTAAGTATAGTAAAACTGGTGACAAAAAATCATAGTATAGAGTATAAACCAACTATTGGGCCATAGGGCAAGACAACCATGAAAAGTGAGGATGACATAATTGAAAAAATATTCAAAACATTTTCATAGTTTTGAAACTATAAACTATATAAAAAGGTCTATCAAAATGTCTTAACCACATCAATGTCGGCCTTTCAAATATTTTCTTATTTCAATTAATAAACCATATCAGCTAGAATATAATTATAACATTAAACATTTAAAAATAAATTAAAATATGATCATGAGGCTCCAAGGCTCTTTTTGTGCAATATATATGTTAAGATCACATGTAGTACTTAGTATAAATTGAGTACAAACCAAAACTCACACTTTTGACACCATTGGTCAATATAATAGACTCAAATAGGTTCCTGTTACAAGGGATCAATTCCTTGAGGTTGTATCATATGTAAGCTAAACCTTGAAGGAAATTGTAAGATGTTTCTCTTCTAGATTAGATGTCATTTTCCTTAGGATAAACTACTAAAATCCATGATTTTGGCATACCCTCAATATAGAAAAGATGTTAGCTCATAAAATTTTCAAAACAAAATCAAAACCTTAGCCCAACACTTATGCAAGAGTGTAGAATTGAATGGTGAGAAAATGAAGGCATTTTATATTTTCTAAATCTACGGGATTATTATGTTCAATTTTCCATAACAATGTTGAAATAAGTTAAATTTTTGGACCATGCTTTCAAATATGGCTTGATCACTAGACTATAGACTACCTTAAGTTTGATTGAAATATTATGCAATGGTATCTAATAATATTTTAATCTTTTTAATTTATTCCAAATAATGATTTTTATCTTAGTGTAAGATGAGAGAATTTTTAGTGCATTATCATTTTATAATTCAAATTTAAGAGATAAGCTTGACAAAAATTGTAGACTTGTTTGAGGCTCTATACAACTAGATACAATGTCCTCAATTATCTATTTGATAGAGATATGTAAATTTGGTAGTCAACATATATAAGAAGATGATTGAATAATAATTCTTCAAACCCACTATAGTTCTACAATACTAAATATGAATCTAAGAGCTTTTTAAGATAATGTAAATAACAATTACCAAGAACAAAATGAAGGAAGGATAGCAAATTTTGTGATCAATTTTGAGATTTATTTTATTTGGGTTTTGAGAAAGTTTGTTGAATATAATGTAGACTATATAAATGATTAAGAGAACATGTCTATAACAAATATCAAATATATTATAGATATGCATAAGTATATTATGGTGTTCCCTTGTTATTTTGTACCAAACTTATTTGAGGTATCTATAATGTAATGAATTGTAAGTATATATATTGTACTAACAACTTCACTTCCACCAATTGATTGCATAAATGACTAGAAAAATTAAGAAAATCATCACATATGTATTTGAGAAACTTCCATTAATCCCACAGGGGATGTGTTGGACCAAAAATTAATTTTACCTTGGCCCTTCAATATGTTATCACTAATTCACTAAAAAATGGAGCAAGATCTCAACCTCGATTCTCATAGACTTAGTTTCACCTATACCGTATTCAATGCTAGAAATAAAATATACACTAGGTTTGAGAATTTGGGATGTGAATTCATTTATGTCATTAACCTCTTTTAACATTGCCTGGTTTTTTAAGCCTTGAAGATGTATCAATTTCAACTTACAAGTTCTTAATTATAGTTTTAGTTATTTATTATTAAGTTGTTTAGTCATTAAAACCATATAAAATAAAGATCATTTTTGTTTTACTTGATTTTATATATGTGTTAAGGACCAATTGTGATTTAGGATAGAAAAATATTAAGGTAATAATTATATTTTGGTTGGCTTGGTTTTTTAATTGAAATAAAAATATATTTGAAAGGCCATTATTGATATGGATATGGTTAAGACATTTTGGCAGACCTTATCATTATTGATTATGGATATGGTTAAGACATTTAAAAGTAAGGATGGCAAGTAAATATCTTTAAAGAAATACTTTTTATGAAAATTGTCATTATATTTATTCATTTCAAGATAGATAATTGTGCATGCAAAAAATTGCTCTCAGTATTCAGAACAAAAGAAACATAAATCCATACCTTTTATCACAAGGAAACCAGCTTAGAAATTGTATCCACCTTTGTTTCTAACCTCTCATCCCAATCTTTTGACTAATAGATCTTCACTTTTGCCAATAACTTACATTAATGACTAGAAAATTGAGAAACTATCACATATGTATTTGAGTAACTTACTTATGCTCGAATACTTATGCATCTCTATAATAGAGTTTATAACTATTATAAACATGTTCTCTTAATAAAATAGAAGACTAAGAGCAGTTATTTTCATTCACAATCATCTGTCTTAAAATGAATAAATATGATGATAAGTTTCCTAAAAAACATTTCTTTAAATATATTTGCTTTTCATCCCCACTTTTCATAGTTATATTTCCCTATGGCACCATAGTCGATGTTTCAAATTAATTTCCACTCATTTATTAATTTGGAAGCAAGTAATGAAACTAGAAATAGAGTGTGTAAATAAATACCTGATAAAAGTATATACATGATCCAAATGATGGTGAGAACTCCTCTTTAGCTTGAAAAGAATAACCTACAGATAAAAAAGACATTGCAACTTAGTGGTGGAAGGCTAAAGCAATTTGGCCAAAGTGATAGTACTATGGCCTTTGAAAGTGATATCGATAGAGGTTTGAGTCTCTATTGATGTTAATTACTTGATGAAGGGAAACTAATACCTATATGCAAGATAGCTCTGATGTAGATTGTTGTATTTTTGGATCCCTTTCTTTTCCTACTTCTCTCCTTTTTATAGGATGAAGTTACTAAATGTGCAGGAGGAAGTTGCTAAATAGATAGAGGAAAAAGTTGCTAATTATGATATTTTAAAGATGGTTTTCATCAAAAAATGGAAGTTATTAAATGTGTCATTCTTATCTCATACAACTGGTAATGCTTTTAAAGTAGGCTTACAAGACGTAAACATCAACAATCAGGCTAACTATCAATGGTTAGGCTATCCATCAGTGGTCAATGTTCTAGAAGAAGATGGGTTAAAAAAGGGTGAATTAAGAAGTTAAGTTAGTAATTTGATAAGTGGGCTAATTCAACTAGGTGGTCAACTAGCTTCAGATTTGGGTAGGGGTTCAAAGCATTTCAACATCTAAAACTATGTAGTTTTCAAGTGTCTATAGTTTCCCCTTTTTGTTATGTGGCTTTAAATTAAAAAGATATAAAACCAAAACTAATTAATTATTGGTCATGGTCTGATTGCCCTGAGTATGGGAGGAGGTGTTCCCCCTCAAACTAGGAGATGATAGAGTGAAAATAAAATTAGTTTGAGGTTTGATAAATGATAAATGAGTAGTCATAAGGTGAGTGACATAAAAGGGTTGGGCATTTGAAATGAAAACTTATGTACAAATTATGACTAAGTGTGATAATCAAGATTGTGTAAAGACTAAAGTTGCCAATATTGATAAAAATAAGGTCAAGTTCTAGGGAGACATATGATAGGGTAATCGGTCCATGGCATTGCTCATAGTTGATCAAGTCACTCCTATCAAGTCACCTAGACAAGGTCAATATGGAACATAGATATCCAGGGTAAGAAGTGCTCCCATAAAATAACACAAATAGTTGGGTTGCATATGAGATAATATGAATGATAAAATTTCAACGTGGCAACATTGGTCAAAGTGGTCATAAATGACCAAAGTAAGGTTATTGTAAAACATGTGAATGTTTAGATCAAAATGGCCAACATTAATGTGGACGTGGTCAGATGGGTTGGTAGAATAAGGGTAATCTTTAATATGCCCAATTTTGGTTTGGTGGAGAGGAGGTAATCTCTCAAAAGGTTAGCACCAAAGTAGGGTGCATTAAAAACTTTTGAAAAGAAGGTGGTTGATCCTAACCATCGATGGTTAGGGTTTTCCCCTAGGTCAACCATCGACAGTCACCCTAACCATTGATGATCATGAAGAAACCCTAAAATCTAGAAGGTTAAAATTAAAACATAATTCCATTTTTACCATTTGAATTTTGGCATGTTGTGATTGGGGTGAATTAGGCAATTTATCTATTGTGCTTTGAGCTTGTTGAGTTAGAGGTAACTGATTAGGTGAATGGTTATGTAGGGTTGACCAAGAGTTATTTTGATGGAGGGTGGATGAGGATGTGGTTGGGTGGTGGTATGAGGGATTAGACCACATCAGCAATCATAAAATGAGGTAGGATTTTTTTGAAATTAATAGCATATTATAATTAGGTGTGTTGTATGTGCATTTCCATTAGTGGTGAATGATTTGGGTAGGGTTTTAAATTGGTTGTTAGGATGCCTTGTTTTTTATGTTTTGGTGAATTAATCCAATGTATGGATGAATTGGATAGGGGAAGGTTGTTTTGGGTAGATATTTAGGTGCAAATAAGGTTAGGGTAAGGAATTATGGAGTTTAGGTGGGTTTAGAGAGGTCTAAGGATTGAGTTATTCCATTGATGATCACACATAGTGAACTTTGATAGTTTAACTCAACCATAAGTGGTTGAGTGCTAAGGTAAAAATGTCCCTAAGGTATCATTTACAATTTGAGGAAAAATCAGTGGTCGAAGGATTAAAGGAAAGTTATTTTAGAAAACTAGTGTGTTAAGCATGTTGAAAGTTTGGTTAACCTTGTTTTGGATTTTGGTGGATAAATTATAAAAGGGTTAAATGTTTAAATGGGTGGGTAAATCTCATGTAATGATTTGGTTTAAATAGTTGAAAGTTTGGTTAAATTATTGAACATTTATTATAAGTAGTTATTATGTAAAGGTGTGATGTTGGTCTAAAAGTTTAAAGTTTTTAAAATGTTTGAAATGTTTGTAAAAATGAGAAATGTTGAAAGTTTTGAAAATGTTGGTAGAGTTTGTAAAATTTTAAAGTGTTTGAAGGTTTGTAAAGTGGTGTGAAGTGGTGAAGAGATATTTATAGTAGATGAAGGTTTATGTTAAAAGGTTTAGATAAGATGGGGAGTATGTGGGTAGATCTTTAGAAAATATAAGTTATTAGGTGGTCAAAATGATATGTTGAGGTTGGTGTCAGATAGAGGTATAGGTTTTTTTTTAGAGGTATGGATAGATGTAGATGCAAGATGTTATGTAGGTGGATATAAATAATTAAGTATGCATTACTAATGTGATTAATATGTAGGCATGTAATCAGATTCAGATGAGGGCCTAGGTCCCACAGATCTTTTTTGAGGTTTGAGATGTGATGAATGTAGAGGAGTGGAGACATATGGAGATAGTTGGACTAGGCATGATGATTCATTACTAGGACCTATGGTGAGATATGGGTATGATTGTACACAAACAAATTTTTGTTATCGATGGGGGAGATGATGATTATTATAGAGGAGATTTAGTGCATAACATAGATACCTATTCATAGGGAGCTAATATATCATATAGAGACTGAGGATATTAACTATCATATGGATTTGACGTATGGGGTAGATCGGGTACATGCTCAATTTCACTTAGGTGGATTTATCTATAGAACCCTATACCATATGGCTCCTATAGATAGATGCCTATCCATGATGAAGATGGTCATGTCCTCATTTGTGGTACTAGATTCAAGTAGCATCCCCTTTTCATACCTATTAAGAGGGGTACTAGTGGAGAGGCTTTTGCATAAGACTATGTTTGGATGGGCCTTAGTGTTATTAGTGTAGATCCACAAGGAGCTATGGGTCTTCAGATCACATAGGTGATATGGGATTAGTTTTGGGTTCATGCTCCATTATTGGGTGTATGAGCATATTTAGGTATTGAGGCTCATGGGGGTACTCTAGGATGGATTTAACCAGGAGCCATTTCTAGTTGGTTTCACTAGATGGAGAGGCAACTATGAATTGACAGGTGTTGGTGGTGGTGGTTGAGACATTAAGTGGTTCAAGGATGCCTTAGAGGGTTTAGTGGATAGTGATATAGTATGGAGGCCATATGTAGGTTGGCCTAGCTAGCTAAGATACAACTACCACACATTATCCCTATAGAGTTAGCACTGGATTTATAAAAGATGGGATAGGGAGATAGAGCTTATCCCATTTGAGCAAGTGCAAAGGTAGTTTGGATTGATGCAGGGGATCCCACTAGATTTCCTAATGTATAAGAGGGAGGATATCAAGTTCCCACTTTCAGATCCATAGCCATAGGATTTTGTACTAGATTATGAGGAGCTACCAACTAGAGCTACCATTTATGATGTTGATATTATGGATGGGTATGTGGTGTGGTACCAAGATAGATATGGTGTAGCTAATTTTAGATAGGGTGATAGGGGTAGTATCTTATGGATGTGGATATTATAGGGGTGCCATCACAAGATGGATAGGTATCAGTGGAACTAGTAGTAGCGCAAGCCTAGATTAATGGGTTATAGGGATAGGTGGCCATTGTATAGGGGCAAGTCACCACCTTACAAGGTCAAGTTGCCACCATGATTGGAGAGTGAGATTCGGTAAGGATCTCTCTTGGACTAGTGATATAAGAGAGACATTCACTAAGACAAAGGGTATGAGTGGTTGTAGTAGTAGCTAAAGTACCACTAGACATAGTTTTGAAGACACAGTACTTAGCCACCATTGAGTAGCTAAGATATTATGAGGTGATAATGCTAGCATAGTTTCCATCAAAGATGAGATATGGAGAGTACATGGCCAATTTAGAGGAGGGTCCATCTATAGCTACTCTAGGATAGTGGACCTTGATAGTGGGATAGGCAAAGATATCAAAGGGACCACCAATAGATGGTAGTGTAGGTGTAGGTGTAGATGGGGCCAATGGTAGTGGTGCAGGTGGTAGTGGTTTTGGTGCCCTAGGGGCTTGCCTTGTTTAGTTTGGTAGACATGGATGTATATTATTTTGAATTTGGCCTACATTCCAATGACATGAGATGTATATAAGTGAGAGAGACATGGATACATTATGACATGTATTGCATTATTATGTATATGATGATTATATGTTGATTATGGTGATTATATTGTTGACATTTGTTTATATTGATGACATGTTGACATATGACATCATGATTATGTTCTGTTGTTTATAGATGTTTATGATTTTTATGATGTGTATTGATTATGTATCGATGTATTATGATGATAATGATGATATGCAAACTTGTGCTCATGAGAGGATATGTAGATTGATTGTTGTTGTTCATGTTTGGTTCTTGTGATGTTTTGATGGTGTTGTTTTATAAGTGATGACATGAGCTTAGGTATGTATGATTTTAGATATGTGATGATTGATTTGATTATGCTATGAGAGATGTTACTTGTAGATGTATATGATTTGTTCCTTGGATGGATATGATAGATATATGATCAAAGATGTGAGTTTGGTCATAGAATGATATGGTTCATGATGTGAGTATGGATATGAGATAGATGATTTTATGTATATATGATCATGGTGACTTTATGTTTTAGATAGACTATTTGATGTATAAATTTTGATAGTAAAAAAGAATGATGACATTGTTTATAGATATAACATGGTTATTAGTTCAGAGTTATGATGTGGCATAGGGATAATTGTTTATGATGTATATGATATGGTTTATGTGGTTTGTTGGGATGATTATACATGAATATATATGATATGTTGTGTCTTATTTTTTGATAGGTATGATGTTTTCATAGGTATAGATTATTGATGATGAGACAAAGGAATTAAAATGTGTTTTGTGTTTAGACATTTGAATTTGATATGTTGATAGTTTTAGGTAATGTTTTGTGTATATATGAGCGATGATGTCTTTGTCTATGAAGATAGATAAGATGGTTTTGATTTTTGATTTGGATGATGTGGTTTATGATATGTATGATGTTTGGGTGCATAGATGGGATATGGCCCATAATGATGTGAGCCATATGGATTAGTGTTGTGATGAAAATGATGTTTTGAATGTTTATGACATGGATATAATGAAAACACATAAAGTAGGTGTAGACAACACATGAAATGTATAAAAGAGAGGAGAATCATGAGACATATGTCCACATGAACTATGAATGGAGGGTAAGAAAAAGGCATGATGTGTTCATTGAAAAGGGCCCAACAAAACCAGAATTGGATTGGCTTATTTAAATTAAGCCTTTTGAATGCTTTGCATTATAATTTTTTGAGTGAAAATATGGTATCTTGATCATATTATGTCAAGTAAGTTTAGAGGGTATAAAGGAGAAAGCAGATGATAGGTAATTTTGAAGGGAAATAGGTGACATAGTAAGCTAACATGGGTTATTTTTTCCCTATTATAGGTGACCTAAGAACTGTAATAGATAAGCCCATGTCTTAATATAAATTATAGCTTGATTGATATGGGAATTCTACTAAATATATATGAAAGAGCTAATTACGGCCCCTTTAGGATAGCATGCTTTGATTTCTGATATAGCCCACCTTTTTTATCTTTCGTTATTTTTGATAAAAGGGGTGAAGTTGATTGATGTAAGAAGCTTCAAATGATTACTTTGACAAATTTGTCTCAGTCATCCTTCAAGGGAGTGGTCTAAGTTTGGATTTATTTTTATGTTGTATCTACCCTTCAAGGGAGCAATCTATCTTTTAAGCAATATTTAGTTGTTGGGAAACCATCCTTCAAGGGAGTAGTCTGCAATGCTAGAGATATGACCCAAGTGAGATTTTGGTATCCCAATTTGATTTTAAATGCTAGGTTGAGACATGGACAACTCTATTAAGGTTTAGAGGTATGCCTTTATGGAGATAAGACTTTTAGCACAAAAGGTTGATGATAGATGAAGGAAAGTGGTTTGAGAGACAACTGACCATAGGATTCCATCTTATTAGAGATGAAAAGTATCCATTAGAACCATGCCATGGGTAGAGCCACGGTATCCATGATAAGTATTAGGCTATAATTGTGACAGATAATCATATGGTTCTATGTTTCAATCAAATTGTCTTCAAGAAAAATAAGTATAGGTAGATGAAAAATCTCATAAACCAAGGTACAGCTTAAGTTAGACATAAAGGTGAGTTAGATCCTTGTTTTAACAATAGAAAGGACATTGATGTGAAATGTTAAGAGGCTCGAGTTTTGGTTTGCCTTTGAGAGAAGAAAAATGATAAGCTCCCAATCCATACTTATGGGTTATGATGTATGGTCTAAACCAATTAAAAGAAAACTTACCCTTTTTTATTTTCTCCATATTAGTTACATGTTGGTTCTCCTTAAGTATGAGGTTGTCAATATTGAATTCTCACTCTCTTTGGTGTTTTTTATGTGCATGCTTGATACATTCCTAATAGACACAAAGATGATTAAGCATGGCAAGGTGATGTTCGTCAAGAATTTCAAGACATGTGAAATATTCTTGATGATAATCACTCTCAAAAATGATTTCATACAAAGATATGCAAAGAGAGGTAATATGGAATTTGAGAGGCAAGGCTACCTCAGCTATAAAGATGAGGGAGAAATGGGTATCACCTATATAGGTTCAAATTCTAGTGTGATAGGCCCATAAAGCAAAGGAGATGTGTAAGTGTCAATCCTAACCTAAAGCACTTACTACATTGGTTAGCATTTTGATGAGGGTTTTGTTGGAGGATTCTACCTATCCATTTGATCATGGATATTAAGGTAAGGAAAAGCTTAACTTGATGCCAAAATCATTGCAAATATATTATATTTTCTTATTTTTAAAGGATTTACCATTATCAATGATGATCTTATGGGGAACACCGAAGCGGCAGATGATATGGTGATTGATGAAGTTGATAATTTTTTTGGCTTTGTTTTAGATAAGAGGAATGACCTCCACCCACTTGGTGAAATATTTGGCAACAATAATTATGAATTGGTGTGGTCATGAAGAATGAGGATTGATTTCCCTAATGAGATCAAGACCCCATTTCAATAAGGACCAATAGTCTTCAGATACTCGAAGACCATGGGTTGGTGTGTGATTTAAATTAGTGTGTTTTTGGCATTTGACACACTTATTTATATAATCACAATAATTTGATTGAGGGTGGGCCAATAATATCCAAGGTGAAGGATATGTTTAGTGACATCTAGGCCACTAAAGTGTCCCCCATAGATTTCATCATGTATTTCCTTGATAGTGTGGGAAGCTTAATGATTGCAAATGCAATGGAGAAGGAGATTGTCAAAGCCACATTTGTAAAGGATTCCCCCCAGTATGTTGTAATGAGAGGTACTCTAAATAAAAGCTCTTTGATCATTCTCTATCAGTAGATCAAGGAACTGACTAGATAAGGTAATGATCAAATGATGCTAAGAGTATGTCTATAAGTTGTTTATACTTTAATAGGACACCATTTTTAAATTGATAATATCCATTGACCTGGTTATTCATAAGGTAGGAATCACCAAAGATACTAATTATTTTGATGCCCAAGGCTAAAGCAATTTGGAGGCATATGATCAGGGCTTTGTAATTGGCCACGTTGTTGGTGCATTCAAAGTCAAGTTTAAAGGAAAGAAGAAGAGGTTCATTATTAATGGTAATGAGATATATTCAGGCACCTCGACCATGTTGGCATTTGGATCCATCAAAAAACATGGTCATTTTGTAGGTGGGTTATTCCTAGGAAAGAGTTGTAATGGACTCATCGAGAAAATCAATAAGAAGTGGTTGATTATTTGGTAGAAGAGTTTCAGCTAATTGATTAGCAATCACTTTCCATTTAATGGATTTTTTATAAAAGAACTCAAGATCAACTTCAGCTAGGAGCATGAGCCACTCAACCATATATTATTTTTAGTATGGTTTTTATTGCATGTATTTGAGTGGGTCGATGTTAGTGATGACATAGGTTTTGTGATTAAGAAGGTAATGACAGATTATGGAGGCCATAAAGACTAAGGTAAGGCAAAGTTTCTCAGGATGGGTATATCGAGTCTCATATTCTATAAGTGTGTGGCTAATGTAGTATATGGCTTGCTCTTTGTTTTATTCATCATGATGAGTGAGCATTAACCCTAAAGAATGGTTCATGGTGGATATATGAAGTTATAAGGGTTGGTCCTATTTAGGATGAATAAGAATGGGTGGAGAAATAAGATACTCCTTGATTTAATCAAAGGCTTATTAATAGTCCTTGGTTCACTTAAAAGAGGTGTCATTCTTAAGGAGGTGGTGAAAGGGTTGACATTTATCTGATAGCTGGAAGATGAAGTAAAAAATGGATTGGAGCTTCTCATATAGGCTATAGAGTTTCTTAAGGTTAGTAGGAGGAGGCATCTCCAAGATTAATCTAAATCTGGTGGGGTCTATTTTGATTCCTGGAAGATAGATGATAAAGCTAAGAAGATTTCCAAATAAGACCCCAAAAATGCATTTCTTAGGGTTGATCTTGACATGATTAGTAGATTAAAGATGATTGTGAGAATGGCTTAGTGATCCTTATTATGTTTGGATTTCCAAAGAAAATAATCCACATAGTCCACTACAATTTTATGGATGAGATCATGAAAGATGTAGGTTATGGCATGTTGATAAGCTGCTCTAGTGTTCTTTAGACCAAAAGGCATGGCCCTATAGTAGAAGGTTCCCCATGGGGTGACAAAGGAAGTTTTATGTTGATCTTTGGGGGTAATCAAGATCTAATTATATCCTAAGAAATCATCCATAAGAGATAGCATTTTATGGCCAGTTCTAAGATCAACAATTTGGTTAATGTTCAGCAAAGGAAAGTCATCCTTTGGGTAAGTGAGATTGAGGTCATGAAAGTCAATGTAGAGGCAAAGTCACCTTATGGGTTTGGTGATGGAAACAATGTTAAAAACCCATTGTGGATAGTCAATGGGATGAATGAAATAAATGGATAAGAGATGGTTAAGCTCTTCTATGTTGTAGAGGGTAATAGAAGGGTCAATTATGTGCGTACCTTGATAGGACCAAGCAAACGTTATTTTATGGTCATGAAGGAAAGAAGGGTAATATTTTTGTTCTATAGAATTTAAGGATTGGCTGATCTTGATGATATGGGGGTTATCTTGAGTACCCATATTGGCATCGATAGTAGATTCATTCAGCATGGTTTGGTTCTCAAGAGGAAAGGATTTATGAATAGAATAATTCTCCACACCAAGGTAAGTGAGAAAGGAATCATCATCCTAATGTTAGATGGTGTTGATGGTAGGATAATATTACTCTATCAATTTTGGATGAATGAGAGGAAGGGTTTTAGTTTGGCCATCCTTTTCATAGGTTAGGCGGCCCAAACTAATGGTATTGATCAAAAATAGAATAGATGGGACGATATCAAGGTCCTTAGATTTCAAGGGAGATGGGGTTGGTGAAGATGGAACATCCTCTTCAATGGTGGTAATGGGTTTTGTTGAGGTGGGTTCTTTTGGTGGTACAAACCTAAGGCCAAATAACTCATGAAAATTTTGAGTTTTGATTATGGGTAGATAAGGATATCCCTATTTATAAAGGCTAAAATCAAACCCCTTCTAAGCACACTTATAAAGATAAGTTTAGCAAAGGTTGGTTTGTTGAGATAAGAGAATTCAGAGGTGAATGGTTGGCTATGAAGAGTGGTAGTAGGAGAAAGAAACATACAATTGAGTCCCCCATAAAAAAAATTTGTTTGATTATTGGGGAGCCCAAAATGGATGATGGTTCTGATGTTGGGATCATAGGAAGGGTCATGTTTGAGGTTCTCATACTCTTGAAAAGTAGGGAAAGCATCCAAGTGTAAAATATGATACTCCCCAAGTGAGAAACATTGGAACATGGATTCTAAGGGGTCATCTATAGGAATCTAGGAAGAAGGAATAGATGAGTTAGTTAAAGCCTCATCATAATTATGGGTGGGAGTGTTATTAGTTTTGGTTGGTGATGAGGTAGTGTTGTTAGTAGTTTATGGTGAGGTGGATGAGGGAGGAATAAGAACATCATTATGTCGATATGTCATATTGCAAGAGGAAAAAGGACTAGGATTAGCTTTGATGGTAATAATTTGACCTTCATGTTTAAATTTAACACATCAATGCAAGGTAGAAGAGACAACTCATAGCACAAATCTAAAGACATCTGAGTAACACATTGTATTGTAACTCACCCTCTATAATTTAAAATAACTTGAGAATGGTATGCCTTACCAAGTAGATATGGAGGACCACAGTCCCTAAGGTAGTGATCATGGTATCATTAAAGGAGTGAAGAACCACTATACTTTCTGACATGATGTTTTTGGGCAGCTGATGTTGCTCATATGCATGGGAGGAGATGATATTGATGCTAGTTACTTTATGGATTTTCACCCTTTTGATGTGGATTTTATTGATGTATATAGTAATAAAGAGGGGAAGATCAGAATCCTCATGATGAATAGGAGGTATTTCAAAATTATAAAAGGTGATGAGGGTAGAAAGTTGGAGGGCTCCAACAAAGGGTGCAAGATGTTGAGGATCATTTGGTTGAACCTCTATAGACTGTAGAGCCTCTATCAGTGCTTGACAATGGTGGGGTGAGGTGTTGATCAATTCAAAAAGGCTCATTTTCACTAGTGTCTAGTGAAGTTATTTCAACATGATACATTGGATAGATTCAGATGGATTGGAAAGAGAGGGTCCTAAAATGGATACTTTGGGATTTGGTAGTGGCATAGGTGAAGTTGTAGGTGTTTGGGTTTGGTTATAAGGTTGAGGGATTGAAGGGTATGTCCAAGGAATAGAGACTTTGGATTTTCCCTTATCCTTCTATTGTGCCTAAGATCAGATAACCATATGAATAGTGTGGATTAGGGGATTTGTCAGGTTTGATGGTTACTTCAGTTCCTCCCCCTCACTCTTGGGTAGGAGTGAGAGAGTAGGTAAATGTTGGGTAGGTTGAGTTGATGGTAGGATTGGTAATGAGGGTAAGAGAGTTTCATCTAACAATAGATCATCATCATCATCTAGGCTATGAACATGTACTTAAAGAGATTTGTAGTTCCTTATGTCATGTCTCAGTGCCTTATGGTATGCACAAATCAAAGAGGGTTTGGAACTGGAAGGCTAGAATGGTTTGATAGGTGGTAAGTTAATGGAAGAATTTTCCAATAACCTTTATAGGATAGTTGAGTAATATTCATTCAAAGTAATTGAAAGTGATGGGTTTATAGTTTTGGGGGTGGTACCCTTCTTAGAAGTAGTTTTCATCTTAGAAGTTGTAAGTGCTAGAATGGTTTTAGTTGGTGCTTGGGATTACTTAGTTATGGTTGATTTCAAGGTAAATTATTTGAAAGTGGAAGATTTAGATGATGAATGATGGATATAGGTGGGAAATTAGAGGTGGATAGGTTAGTTAAGAATGAAGGAAAACTAGATTTGGTAGGGGTAGGTGTAGATAGAGAAAATGGAGATGGTTTACTAGAGGAAGAGTAGGTAATTGGGATAGTAGAAGGATGGGGTCCTAAAATAGAAGGTAAGTGGGAAGGAGGTGGTATGGGTCTAGTCCAAGGTTGAGGTTTGGAAAACTCTACTATCTTAATTGGTTTGGGTGGGGGTTTCTTTGGTGGACTATAAGGTGTTAAATCCAACCTCAAATAGGGGTGAGCATGGCTAAGTGTGGGAAGGATTCCTAGATTCTTGATAGGATTGGTAAGAGAGGCATGAGGAGATTTAGCAATGCTAATGGGAGGTGGTTGGGATGGTTTACTTATGGTTTTGGAAGAAGTGTTTGATGGGGAGGTAATAATGGGTTAAAGGTTGGATTCAAGTGAGGTAGATGATTCATATTTGTTTTGGTAAGGGAGGCCAAGATGATGATAAAAGGTGGCTCTATCAAATTTAGGTTGAGAAGTAAACTCTAAACTTTAGACTAGTCTAAAAAAGGGCTTGTGGATGGGTTTAGTTCATTGGTCATTGGTTTCAAAAATTAATCCCTTAGGTGAGTAAGAAGCAATGGCTCCTTCATCTTTGTTCTTAATGGGATATTGTAAAGTTGGTGGTTGGGTGGATGAGGTAACCTTCTCTTGTGGGATAGTTTCCAAAGAGGGGATGGATGGTTATATGATGGGGGAGGTAGGTGTAGTGTCCTCAAGTGAAGGAATGAACATGGTTTCTTCCTTTGTTTGGGTGCCTAAAGGAATGGAGGGAAGTTCTGCCACTTCAATGGGTGGGGTCGAAGAAGAAGAAATAGTTCAATCAAAGGTTGTCTCCTTTGGTGTTTCCATCAAAGGAGAGGTCGATGGAGCTAAGGTCTCATCAAGTGAAGAGAGAGGGGAAATAGATTAATTTTTCTAGGTATCCAAAGGAATAAGAGGTGAGTCCACTATTTATATAAGTGAAGTGGAGGAAAAAGTAGTTGTGGTAGTGATCTCCTCATCAATGGGCTTATTAAGAACAACATTGATTGCATATGCCTCATGTGAGTGAGATGATTATGGTTTATTATCATGTGATGGGTAGAAGGAGCATGATTAGGAAAAGGTTTATGAAATATGTCAAAGGATTTATTAATAGTTGTATTTAGATTAACAAATGTAGGTTATCCACTCTTAATTAAGCTTTGGACCAGACTTTTAAAGGTATTTCATCTATTGATGTTATGTTTGATAACTCGGTGAAAGGCACAATGGTCATTCTCATTGTACCAACAAGGCACGAGGTGAGAAGCATAAAATTTTTGGGGTGTAGGTGGAAGTTGGATGATGTTATCTTTGATAAATTTGTCTAAAATTGAAGTATAAGACTCCCTTATAGGATTATATTGTTTTGGAGGAGCTTTGTTTTGGTTTTATTGGTAGGAAGGGTTGGAAGAATTAGTTTGATGGGGTTGGTTGACAGTTGGTGGTGAAGTAGTTTTTAGGACCACTGAGTTTACATATGTTTTTGTCTTGGTATTGGTATGGTTGGATTGGTTAGTGGTTTTGGTGGAGGGAGGGTCATTGGATTTAAAGCTAGAGTTCTTGTTTCCTAGTTTCAATTTCCCTTCAGTAATGGTTCCAAGTTCAAGTTAATGTGCCATAGTAAATGCCTCATCAAAATTTATGAAAGTTTGAACTTAAAGAGTGGGGGAAATATTTTTGGCACAACCCTAAGAGAAGATATCAATCAACTCAGGTTAAGGTAATGAAAAATAAAGTTTGTTGATGAGATCTCTCCATCTGGATGTGAAGTTGGCAATTGATTTGTCATCAAATTACCTAGTGGAATAGAGGTTAGTAATTGAAACCTTTTTAGATATGTTTACAAAAAAGTGTTCTAAAAAGATTTGGTCCAGTTGGGTGAATGAAAAGATGGAGTGTTTGGTGTAAGAATTGTACCAATCAAGGGTTGGTCCTGATAAAGACATGGGGAAGGTATGAAGGAGGAGAGCATCATCATATGTGATCAAATAACAAGAATGATGAAATTTTCTCAAAGGTTTTTGGGGGTCCTCCTTACCTTGGAATTTGGAAAATTTGGGTAATTCTCATTAAGGAGGATAATAATGGATAGGAACATATGGATGGATGGGTTCATTATTGATTTGATCATAGGATAAAAGGTTATGAGACTTGAATATAGATGACTCTAGGTTGGTTATTTTGTCCATTAACATCTAGACCAAATTCGTTTGAGGTTGGGAAGATGCATAATTAGGTAATAAGCTTTATTGAGCTTGGGTGGTAGCAATGTATGGATGAGTAATAGAGGGTGATAAATAGGCTATATATTGGTAAGTGGTTATAAGAGGTTGGGATGGTGCCACATAAGGGTTGATTGACATAAACAATTGGGTGGAAGGTGAAATATATCTTTGTGGGTTAGATATATATGGGTAATATATCATGGGTACTTGTTTTGGGTATTATATGGGTTGGTTTAGAGGTATTTTGGGTTGGTGTATGGTGGCATGGATGTAGATTGGGTTAGGGGTATGAAAGTGCTAGTTGGTTGTTGGTGGGTGGTAACTCTAGTGCTAATATGTGGGAGGGTTTGAGGTATGGAAAGTACCAAAATCTAAATTATGGTATAATTTAGTGGGTTGGTCAAACTAAGGGTAATGGTATATATATGGGTATAAGATACTCCCACAATAAAAGGAGTATAGGTAACAAGAGGCAAAGTTTATCCAATGTTGGAGGTATTGGTTGGGGTGGTAGTTATTTGGTTGTTGGTTGGGATGTTGGATGGAGTTTGGGGAGTGGTGGTAGATGGGATATTTGATGAATAATAGTCTTGGGTAATCATGGGTTGGGTTAAGGTGGTACCCACTAGAAGATAGGGAGGCATACCATAAGGAGTATCTATAGAAGGAACTGAAGCAAGAGAGGTACAATTAGATAAGGTGTTCTGGTAATGTTGAAGAGCCATAGGTTGTTATCAAGGAAGGTGGTAAAAATATACATCACCCTCAACAATAATCTAAAACATAGTAGGTGGGGGAGAAAAATGATGGGAACCCTCAACATCAAAAGTATACTCTATGGAGGAAGAAGAAGAAGGTGGTTGTTGATTGGTTTGATTCTTCAGCTATTGTCTAGTATATATCATGAGAGGAAATAGAAAATGATGAAACTCACACCTCAAACAAAGAGAAAGAAAATTAAAATAACTCAAAGCTATCCAAACATACACTAAAAGTGCATTTAAACTTAGGGTTCTTTTAAGATTGCTTTTGGCGCATGCCATTGAAAGTGTGAAAATAATAACTTATAGATCAGGTACTAAAGAGGAACTCTAAGGTTGGTTTCAAGTTATTTTTAGGTGTTAAAGTGAGAAATTTGTGTTGAATTTTAATACATGTCTTAGTATTGGGGCCTACACACTCACTTCACACACTGCAGTGATAGGGATGTTAGGTGCTTAGCCAAAATATATTGAATCTCAGATTTTATACACAACTAGAGAATTGAGTTGGTTATCCCTTTGATAATGACCTCTAAGTAGTATTACCAAGAAAGGGTAAGGTTTACCACTTGGTGATGAAATCCTAGTTGGGCCTTGTCTCAAGTATGTCTGGATGTGTTGATTGATTATGTGGTTTGGATAAGTGTGTGATAATAAGAGTGAAAACTATGATTAATTACTTTACCTTTAAGTTACTAGATGAACTAAAACAATCAAGTAGTTAATGTATGAAAAAGGTTTATTTTAAGCCCAAAATAAATTTTAGATGTCATTCAATTGGCATATAATAAAGGAAGAAAAAGGGATACTAGGTCCCATCGAGCATGCTAAAATGTTTCAGATTAATTTCTACTCATTTCTTGATTTGGAAGGAAGTAAAAAAACTATTAATAGGGTGTGTAAAGAAATACTTAATAAAATTTAGGCATGATCCAGATGGTTGTGAGAACTCCTCTTTGGATTGGAAGGAATAACCCACATATAAGAAATACACTACAACTTGGTGGTGGAAGGTTGAATCAATTTGGCTAGAGTGATAGTACTTTGGCCTTTGAAAGTGATATCGACAGAGGTTTGGGTCTCTATATATTTTGCTTACTTGTTGAAGGGACACTAGATACCTATATGCAGGATAGCTTAGACATGGATTGTTGGATTTTTGGATCCCTTTCTTCTCCTACTTCTCTCTTTTCTATAGGATGAAGTTATTAAATGTGTAGGAGGAAGTTGCTAAATGGATAAAGAAAAAATTTACTAATTGCTATGTTTTAAATCCAATTTGCATCTGAAAATGGAAGCTACTAAATGTGTCATGCTTATCCCATATAGATGGTAATGCTTTTAAATTAGGCTTGAAAGACCAGACCGATGACAATTAGGCTAATCATCGATAGTTAGGATGATTGTCAACGGTCGAGGTTGTAGAATAAAATGGGTTAAAAAGGGGTGAATTAAGAATTTAAGTTAGTAATTTCATAAGTGGGCTAATTTAACTAGGTGGTCAACTAGCTCCAAAGTTGGGTAGGTGTTCAAGGCATTTTGACATCTAAAACTGTGTAATTTTTTATTGTCTAAAGTCAATTTAAGGTAATAATTATATTTTAGTTGGCATGGTTTGTTAATTGAAATAAAAATAATATTTGAAATGTCATTATTGATTATGGATATGGTTAAGACATTTTGGTAGACCTTATTTTATTTTTTATATCTTAGTTATCAAATATATGTATATGTGAATCTGCTTTCAAATAATATAATCTAAACTATCCAACATATTAAAGCCTATAGAAGAGGCAATATCTTGAAGGAAATATTTTTTATTCTATCAAAGTGTTTTATGAATCTCTTGATATCCCTTTTATATCTCTATAGCTTAAAAAGGGGAAAAATCAATGAAATGAAAGTAACCAAGAGAGAAAAAGACTCAATGTACTCAATGTATACTTACATATAAGTCTTTTATATATCAATCTCTTAATTTCCTTTTTATATAAATATCTTGATATCCCTTTTATATTTTAGATTTGTATTTTGAGAGACTTATAGAGGTCTATAATTAATATATACTAAGTACTGCACATGATCTCACCATATGTACTACACAAAAAGAGCCCTAGAGAACCATATTTTTTGGACATGAAGGATAACAAAAAAACTAGTATTGATTTCAAACTCTCTCTTAGGCTCATCTTGAATATTTATCCTATTACATACATTTATTTACTAATTTTGGCAAGGCAAAAACATGATAAATATACAAAAACAACTTAAACAAATTATTATATTAAAATAAAATTAATTACTAAAACATTAAAATCTATGTCTATTTCCACAATTGTTCAGTAAAGAGTAAATCATTCAAACATATTATTTTGTAGGAAATAAAATAATGCCATGGATATATCAAAACTATCAAAAATAATATCAACATACTTAAAAATATCGTGATAGTATTTCATAAGTACCAAGCATAAACAGAAATTTCAAAATAAGAACTTAAGTTTTCACCAAAGTTTGCATCAAAAACTAAATCTATCAAATGGGCACCCTTATCATTCAAGTAATCAATATCATCCATGGAATTAGTAGTAAGTTTAATCAAGTGGGTCAGGGTCCTTTTAAAATCATCTACCTCCAACTTAGCCTTTTTTTTAAATTTTGACCTCCATAAGTTCTGCTACAGAGCTGTTAGCATGTTTCCTACTAGAAGAAGTAGGTTTTTCAATCTCAATGGGTGGAATATTAGTGTTAAGTGGAATAATTTCATTGGGATGTAATTTTTTAGTTAATTCAATAATATTTTTAGGTGGCTCAGGGAATGGAACATTATGTTCATTAGGCTGAATGGTAGCATGCATGTGTTGAGGGCACTCATTTGGAGTGCCTCGTCTTCAAGGATGATTCCTCTAATATTTTTCCCTCCATTATCTATTTCCATGTAAGTTTAAATAATTAGCATTAAAATATTTGAGAACATTCTAAAAGGAAGGGTCATTGACAATCAAAATGCAAGGAAACTCGGGTTCCCCAGTTAAATGGTCTAGGAAATGTGTTAGTAGCCCTACGACCATGAAAGAATAAGCCACCTTGAGAGCTACCCTATGAAATATTAGCCTCACTATCTTTATCATCATCATGACCCCAAACATCTCTAGCTAAATCATTTGAACCTAGATTCCATCCTGCCATCTAATAAAGTATGCTAAAATAAACATTTTATACAATTGAGCTCAAATCAAATACATGAAACTCAAATCCATATAAACTCCTGGCCCTATGAGTTTCATATATATATTTCTATAAATACATGTAGCTTTATATTTTAAAAAACTAAAACCAATCATTCCAATTTTAACCATTCCAAATAATCAAATACTCATTTTGAACAAAGGTTCCTCAAACATTTCAGCAAAATGTTTAATGAAGATAAACCACTATGTCAAAATTGATCATTTATATACTCTTCATTATTTTCAACAAGCTTTATCAAAACCTTGATGTTTAATTTTCATATATATAATTAAGGTAATAATTATATTTTTATTTAGGATTTTGGGGTTTTGAAAATAAAATTAAAAATATTTGAAAGGCCAATATGGATATCGTTAAGACATTTTCGCAGACCTTATTATAAAGTTTATAAATTTATAACTATGAAAAAAATATGAATATTATTTGGTACCATTTATAAAATTGAGTAAAACAAACATGTTCTTCTTCCTATATGGTTTTAATAACTAAAAAAATTAATAATAAATAATTTTCAAACTTAATGTTTATTCTATTTCTGGTATTGAATGCAGTATTGGTAGAATTAAAGCTATGGGGATCAAGGTTGAGATCTTTCCCCATTTTTTATTTCACAATCCTCTTGACTCTTTAAATAAAATGGTAAATAGGTCATAATCAAATACATGAAATTCAAATCCATACAAATTCATGGCCCTATTAGTTTTATATATATATATATATATATATATATATATATATATGCAACTATATCTTCAAAACTTTGAAACCAATATTTCCAATTTTGACCATGCCAAATAATCAAATACTCATTCTTCCTCAAGATTTTCAGCAAAATGTTTAATGACGATAAACCACTATGTAAAAATTGATCATTTATATACTTTGCATTATTTTCAAAAAAAAATCTCAATTTTTAAAACCTTAATTTTTAATTTTCTCGTGTGTGTGTGTGTGTGTGTGAAAATTAAACATTAGGTTTTGAAATTTGAGAAATCTTATTAAAGACACATGTAGACATGCACTTATGCACACACACACACACACACATGAAAATTTAGCATTAGGGTTTCAAAAATTGAGAATGATTATTGAATAAATTAAACATTAGGGTTTTGAAATTTGAGAAAGCTTGTTGAAGATAATGTGTGTGTGTGTGTGTGTGTGTGTGTGTGTGTGTGTGTGAGAGAGAGAGAGAGAGAAGGACCACTTATGACATAATAAACTTAAGGTATTTTTTTTATTTATGTCATCCTCACATTTCATAGTTGTCTTGCCCTATGGTCCCATAGTTAGTTTATTATTTATACTCTATACTCTATTTTTTTGTCACAAATTTTGATATACCTAGTTTAATATATTATTTGGTTGGTCTTTACCACATAATTATTTTTAAAAAATAATAAATTGATTTTCTCTGAGAAATAATGGCATGTAAGACACTTCTTTTCAATAATGTATAAAGAATAAAATGAATTATATTGTTTGGTTGGTTGTTACCACATACTTCTTTTAAACTAAAAAAAACCAATTTCCTCTAAGAAATAATGGCATGCAAGATACTTATTTTAAATAATTTACAATGAATAAAATGAATATATGAAATATATCCTCAAGATCATTTCAAACTTATTCTTGATTAACCTAAAATATCCATTTCATAGATTTTGAGTTTAAGTAAAATATTTGTAGATATACACAAATTTTCCAAGAAAACCAACATGCATACTGTTTTTAGTAAATATCTTTTAAAAAAAATTAGGGAACCTATTATCATATTTATTCATTTCAATATAGATGAGTCTGCATGTAAACAACTGCTCTTAGTCTTTAAAACCAAAAAAACACAAATCCATACCTTTCAATCACAAGGAAGCTAGTTTAGAAATTGTCAACACCTTCCTTTCCAACCTCTCATCCCTATCTTCTGACGACTAGAACTTTGGTTCAACCAATATCTTGCATTAATGACAAGAAAATTTGAGAAATCATCCCATATGTATTTATGCAACTTATATCAATTCCATAGGTGATGTGTTTGACTAACATTAAATTTTGCCTTGGGGAACCTCAATATGTTGGCACCAATTAACTAAAAAATGGGGAAAGATCTAAACCTTGATCCCCATAGCTTTAATTCCACCTTCACCACATGCAATGCCAGAAATAAAATAAACATTAGGTTTAAAAATTATTTATTATTAATTTTTTTAATTATTAAAACTATATAAAAGGAAAAGCAAGTTTTTTTTACTCAGTTTTATAGCTGGTGCCAAAGAATATTAAAAATATTTTCATGGACCAAAATATAATATTACCTTAAGTTTATTGTGTCCTAGGTGGTCATTATTATATATATACACATATACACACAAACATACATATCTACCTAGTGATTTTGGGCTAACCTAAACATGTCTCATATAATTTCCTAATGAATCATAATCATACATGCATAGTAATTATGGAGAATTTATCCCAAAATAAAACCAAGTATAATCTATAAGGCAATTTGAAACACATGTATAAGAAATTTTATAAAATTGAGGCTATTTAACCTATATATATTTTCATAGAATTAGCCATTTTGAAAATTAAAAAAAACTTACTTACAGACTTTTAGCTATAAATAACCTCTAAATAATTCCCTGCTTCCAACTAAGATGAGTACTGTGTTGTTTGTCTTCCATTTCCTCAATCATATTGAAATCACCAACAATCACCTAGGGAATATCAATCATATTGGAATCAATCCAATTCCATAGTTTATTTATGTCTCTATAATCATTTGGAGAATGCATAGAGCATACCCAAAACTTTTTCTCCTTGTGCTTTAGTCTGACACACACTTATCTCTAACACATGTATGGAGGATCTAGAATAAATTAGAGAATGAGATCATTTTAGATCAATTAAAATAGAAACTCTTTTTTCCCTATAGATTGATTAGTATAAAATTACAAGGCATTAGATCACATAAATTTAATTGAAAACTCAAGCTTGATCCCAAATTATTCCACTTTTGTAGAAGAAGTCTAAATTATCCTTAGATTATTTAAACTATCTAAAAATGGGTCTTCTATCATAAGTTTCCATTTCCCTGACATTCTAGCTGGGTATCTTCATAAAAAAGGATATTATTTACATTGTAATGGGGGTTTAGTGCTCCCCTTATTCTAATACAATATATTAAAGCATGAAAGGATCTTGATAACATTACTTTTCTTCTTGGAATCTTAACCATTCTATGGATGGGTAGTTTTTAATCTCTTGTCCTCTTTAGAATTGGTAGATATATTTAAGACTAAGCCTACCAAATTTGTCTTTAGCCTTTCAGATCCAATTTTGGTTTTAATATGGAGGGGGGACACTTATCACCAACTATATTTTTGCCTTCTAACTCAGGTAGAGGTGTAGTTTTTCCTTTTAAATCTAGATCATGTGGAGATATAAGCACAAAGTGGAAATTAGATGGTTGTTTAGTTAACTCTTAAAATATTACAACATAAAGTCTAATAGTATTACATTCCTCAATAATCAAGGGTTTGTCTAATATAATTATAATTTCCTCTAAAACCTATCTAGGATGATGGGTATGAACCATGTAAGAATAATTCTTAATAGACTCACATCTACCCTTAGGATATGGTGAAACTAAATAAACATAAGAAGGATCACACTCAATGGGAGGGGTAAAGGATGGAGGAAGAGTGGAAGGAGGTTCAAATGGTAGACAAGGAATGGGAGGGGGTCAACCAAAAAGAGTGGAAAAAGGATAGTGTCTCTTATAACAACATATGTTGAAGCTAGGAGGTTTTTATGATTACCAAAAACTATAGAATTAAGCTTAGTATCTTCTTCAAACTGAGAGATTTCTTACAATTCAACAACACTTGATATGCTCTAAATTTTATCATTGATTACATCAAAACTTCCATTATTGTCTCTATCTCTACTAATCTCAATATTATTCTCCTTTTTAACCTATAATGGGGAAATCCCTTTTAATATGGTTGAATTTTTAGAGAGAAAATAGAAATCAATCTTCCTCACCCCACTATAGGGAATGAATATAAGTCATATTTTAAATTTAAGACTAGTATCTCATGGAATATTTTAAGGTGCTTAAATGAAATTAAAATCCTTGCATGTATATGATCCAATGATGTCCTAGTGTCTTCAACTTTCAAAAAATCCCCTAGTGGCTCAAGGGCTTGGGGTGAAAAATTCCAAACCTAAAATGGCACATCCCTTTTTTCAACCTATCTAGGAATGTTCTTTATCATAATGCCTTTATGGTCAAGACTAGGGTTCTAAGTAATTTTCATAAGGTTCTAAGTAATTTTCATAAAAATATATTGTACCAAGTTCTATAAGGATGTACTAATATCCCTTTTTTGTTTATTTGAATTTTTAAATAAAATCAAAAAAATTATTTTTTGTATAATGCTAAAATATTGTACATACAATAAATGTGGTTTTTTCCCAACACCACATTGATATAGATATCAAATAAACTATTAGATGGTTAAGAATTATGATTAAGAGACACAATTAATATGCCAATATTATTTAACCTAATCTCTTCCAACTAAAAATCCTTTGCCATATCCTTATGAGGGCACAAACTAAGGATTTTCAATAGAATGGGATACTTCTCAAATTAATTCAAGTCCTTATTAGGATCCCTTTCATCTTGTACACTTAATCCATAAAGGAAAAATGTTATTGTGTTCATATGATTTGCACCTTCTTCCACTCATAGTACATCGCTAAAGGATTATTTCACTATGTTTTATTTTCCTAGATTTGTTTTTTCAAGACTTTGATTAATGGCTTGGTTATATACATATTTAATTTTACCTTCTTCTATGAGCTTTTTGTTAATAACTTTGTCGTCTTCCCCATTTTATGTCTTATTAGCATTTGCAAGAGTCAGCTTAATACCACCATTCTTTATCTCCATACAAGGTTATGAATAAATATATATTCTAAGTATAAATGAAGGTCTCATCCTTATAAATAATATTATCTTATCATAAAACACAAGGCACAAGTATAATAAACAAAACCAAAGGAGGGAACACTTCAAGCAACAAGAGCTCACACAATATGAGACACATAACCAAGTAATCACAAAGAGAAATAAGAGAACCAAGAATTAAATTGAACTAATAAAGGGAGATCAAGGGGAAAACATGAGGCATCTCTAATGGAGAGTTGCTCTTCATCTCCCTGTATTCAAAGCTTCAAGATCCTCCAATTTATTTTATATTTAACTAACAATGCATTAAACAAACTCTTATACATTGATATGTGTTTTAAATATATAAATGCATTTGATGCAATTTCCTAAGACATATAGGCTAAAATAGGATGAGTATTTCACCAATCACTTGTCATAGCTTGAATTTTTAGGCCTTTTGGTAAAATCATAAGTTTTTTACAAGCATCACTCAGTATCACCTATTGAATTTTAGCTTCATATTGTGTTTTCCCTATACTTTCATAGTTACATGGGTCCTTTAAATAGGGTGTTGGACTCTAAAAAATATGATTAAGGTGCAATTCAAATCAATAAATTAGGTATTTTGAAGATCCAAATTATAACATTTGAATTCTCAAAGCCTATCTCTCATGAAAAATACTCTAGAAGGGTCCCTAATAGTGAAAATTATTGATTAATGTTAACTATGAATAATTAGACTTCCCATATCTTTTCATACAACAAATATGTGTATGCTCATGTTTTTAATAATAATAAACAAATTTAAAAGGTAAATTATAAAAAAAACTATGGGTGCTTATAAAAATATGCTTCATAAAATACCTCTCTCATATATGCATTTTTATCCACATATGTGATCTCCTCCATAGTTGTTTTCTACTTGTTGGCATAAAAATTAGTCAGGAGGACTAAATTGTGACTTCGCATCAACAATGTGGGGAACAAAGTCTTTCTCCTATTAGTAAGTAGACCTACCTTTATTGAAATCCAAAATAGGAAAGCAAGAAATATTTAAAAACAAATAAATGTAAATCATGGAGTAGTACTTTTAACCTTAAAGTATGAAAATGAGTTTTTAGAACTGAATATGTAGAGAGGGAGAGGGAGAAGGGAGAAGTTTTAGGCAACAAATTTGCCTAGTTAGAAACTGAGACTGGATGAAATATTTAAGAGAAAATTTGACTTTCAAATGGAGAAAATATATCTCATTCAATGGGTTGAAAAGACATAATCATGTCCATAGGTATATGAAATATAAACCAAAAAAATATTTAACTCTGATAACATAAATGAATAGCCTTCTGTATTTTCTAACAAAATTAACAAAGATAATTCCTCTATTCCCACCGAGATTTTCACATTTGTTTAAAATATAAATTGTAACTCTAAGTATAAATTTTTTAATCTATTTTCTTATTATTAATAGTTTAAAATTTATATCAATAGCAATGAAAATTAGACACATTGAATTAAGCAAAAGATATAATCTAAAATATATTACTAACACAAAGTTTAATAATACCTCTTTATATTGATTTCTGAAGAGTAGAATATATGCTCTCCCTTTACAAAGCTTTTTCCAAAAATCTATTTGTTTAAAATCTAGAATATGAAGCCCTAACTTGTATTTATAGGCTAAAATGGGTCATTATGGTGCAAAACCACATATTTTGCCTTTTTACAGGGTTTCAAAAACACCAACAAGAAATTACAACTTGAAATGGTAAAAAAAAAAATTGAGCATTTAAAACCATTTGAGAAAAACATTTTGATTTTTTTACTCTCCTTGTAAAAGCAGATTATCAATTTGCACAACTTGCAAAATCAAATGGAAAAATTACAAAAACAATTTGTAGAATGACAATAGACATTTACAAGGAGAAAAAAAGTGCAACAATATAAATCAGGTTAAAATAAACAAGAGAAGAAAATATAGAAACACTAAAAAAAATTCTTCATTCTTCTTATTATTGTATTAATAGTTCTTTCCCTTTCAGTAATTCATCAAACCTTTTGAGAAATGCCTTGATTAAATCTTCATATGGTATATTTGTGTAGCTATATGGAATGTCTATTGATTAGTATAACTCTTTCATTTCCTGAAGTTTGCCTTTGAGACTATTTATCTTCATGTTCAGATTATCCACATTCACTTGACATTTAGCTAACTAGTGAAGTTCTGCATGACCAAAACTAAATGTGGGATTGATAATATCCTAGATTTACTCTTTGAATTATCCAATCATAGTCTCAACTAAAATTAGATTTCCATTTTAATATTTGTCATTGACACAATGACAATTCAATTTCTTGACCTTGGTATCAATTTTAGTCATCACATCACTTCTAAGTGACCTTGCATTGTTAAATTTTTGAAGACACTCTTGAAGAGATTGGATCCTAAATTTAGTATCCCAAAGAAATTCAATCTGATATATGATTTGTTCCTTATTGATAACTCCCTTTTTAATAAGGTCAATAGAAGGAAATTTTGAGAATTTGACTGACTTGGGAATGAATTCCTCCCACTTTTGTTTCTCTTTAGCATATCCACTTTCCTTTGTCTTTAGTTATTCATATTGTGACTGGATTTTATAAAAAATTGTTATCATGGCAAGAAACCCTGAGGTTCCTTGATTATTAAATTTTCTAATCCAATCTTTCACTACATTGCCCATTTGGCCTACCTCTCTTACTTTCTCCAGTGTCTCAACATGAAGAATCGATGAAGTGATAGTTGGTTAAATTGGCCCAATCAATATCTGTATCACTAAATTCAACTATTCTACTTTTTCTTTTAGTTTATCCTTTGTTGGCTTGTCTTTATCACTTTTTTCAAAAAATGGTACTCATCACCAACTGTACATCTCCTTTCATCCCTTCTCTGGTTGATTTTAATAAATGAACCATAAATACCTAGTAGTCTTCAATTTTGATTTTTGATTCATCTTTTTTAACTGCAAGAATTTCCACATCTACATACTTTTCTCCCTTTTTATCAGTTAACATTTTTGAAACTATTCTTACTTTCTTTAGCCTCTTTGAAAAAGGAATTGTTAGTTCTAAAATCTATCTCCTTGGGTTCAATAATTTTTCTTGTCTTCTTCACCACTATGAACAACTAATCTAAAGATGTCATTATTAAATAAGGAGGTGGGACATAAGTTTATATTTGTGAAACAAGCCTGGCTAGAGTTGAAGAAGGTGTTTTCTCAGTCGGGGCACCTTGGAAATATGTTTCTATTTGTTCTTGTGTATTGATTATGTCAATAGGAGTTCTTGGAGAGGATACGAGAGGTAATTTAGGATTAGAGGGAGAAGATGAAGAGATATGATTAACTTATTTTAATGGGAGAGTACATGATATGTTAAATATTGAATCATCTAAAGTCAAAAATTGTTGAATCATTCTCCATCAATTCTTGAGAAAATAGAAAACTATCAATGGGAATTGTTACATCCCAATTTTCCATTAAACAAATTTACTTGATTATCCATGGATTTATATCATTTGTAATTTTATTTGATTATTACTAACTAATATATAATTCATATGTTATAATGGCACAGTTGAATATTGATTTGATTACATTATTTCATTGTTATGAGTTTAGTTATAGTGTATATTCTTTACATTGTGATCATGTTTATCTATTATTTAAGCAATATTTTATGATATATGTCATGATGTTATGGACTAACTACCTTCTTGTCATGAGTTTTAAGTAGGAGAGATTCATCCCTCACAGCATGATGGAGGGAGAGCATCATCATAGAGGATGATGTAAATGGAGATATTGGGGGATGACAGAGGAATGGTTAGTTACCATACACATACCACATTAGCTAGTACATATTATATTCATACTTTGAATGGTTAGATTTAGTATGTTTTTTATGTTTTATGCATTTAAATAATTGTTTATGCATGATTAGTTGTGTGTTAGCTCAATTTAATGCTTATGTGGAATTAATCTTGTGTGATTTTGTTGTAATTTCTATAAATAGATTTGGATGTATAATTTTACTATGTGTTTATGTCATGTTAAGGTAATTATGATTATTAATGTTTTTAAAAATGTAAATTTTTTAGAATAGTGTGTGATTTACCAATTACTATTGAAAGGAATAATTGACCTTATTTTAATCATATTATTATTAAGTCAGGACAATTGTTTACCTATACTAAGTAACTAATAAAGCAATTTTGTTATAATTAACAATTATATTATAATTAACAAATTTATTATATTGAATTATAATAGGAAATAAAAATGAATTAAAAAATGTACTATAGTTGGGAAAAAAATAAAAACACAAAATGAAGCGTTGAGATTTAAAGGTAAAACAGTCATGCAAGGAAAAGAAAGGAAAGTTGGTGACTTAGGAAGGTTTTTAGCAAAATAGGGGGAAAAAAGAAAAGAAAAGGCATGGTGTAGGATAAGAAGGAATTAGATAATGAAGAGAGAATAAAAAAGAGGATAAAAATCATAACAAGCTTATAAATTCCATTTTACATTATCCTTAGAAAAATATAGAGGATTCGTTTGATTCAAAAATTTAGTTGAACAATTACTGCAGATTGGAGAAAGCTTGCCATGGAAAGAAAGGAAGAGAAAAATGGTAGAGGATTAATAAAGGTGGCATCTAGCCATAAAAATATATCATAAATTGGTTCCAATGTTGAATCATTGCAAAAACTCTTGCTCATAAAAGCCATTTATGTCGATGAAGACATTTTTGCCCAAGCCTCTACCAATTCAATTCATAACAGTAATGCCCTAGAATGATATTTATGCAATTTAATTTTTAATTTGTGCTCTTTATGGATCCATGTTTCTTTTCTAATGTAACTTTAATATTTATTCATCTATGGTTTAACAAATTACATTGCACAGTTTAGCACTTTCAAATATAATCCTTTAATGAGTGACCTAAATCTTCCACTGTGTATAGTTATTGAAAACAAGATATCTTTTGGAAGAAAGTGTGGACAAGCCTTTTTTTTAAGACTGATTTTTTTAGAATTTTGGAATATAATCTTATACTATAGGAATTTAATCTTCGACAATAATTGTGAATAAGATATCTATTGGATGAAAAATTGCATATAATTTTTTTTATCGATGTTTGGGGTTACATTATATGGATTGGAAATTTGAATATCTCATATAGATAATTCATTCTAAGCTCATGAAGTCAAGAAGACCTAAACCCAAAATAATTTTTTAGGCACCATGTCAAAGAGGATTACATTATAGAATGTTGCTAGTTAAAATAATGCTTTGTTAAATTAAGAACAGGTGTAATGTTATGTAACAACCCCAATGTGTATCCAAAAAACTATGTATAGTACATAATCTCTTCTCTTTCTCTATATACAATACTTAGCTATGATCATAGAATTGCATAGTAACATCAACTATGGAATAGATAAGATTATTTTACATAATATAGTGTGTTAGTGTGCACCTATATTGATGTTGATGTTGCATATATTCTTAATAGTGATATATGTATACATAAAAAAATCTAAAATAGCAAGGTTACCTATATTCTTATCAATATCCTATTTAATTTTGAGTGAGATTGAAAAAATTAAGTAATTATATAGTTTTACAAAGATCTCTATCAATATATTATTTATTAGGTATATAAGATTTGTGCATACTAACCATGCGATATTGTTTTGTAGATATTAATCCACCATGATATTATTTACTAAACAAATATATTTTTTGATCTATTTGTATATGGATCAAACCAAGCAAAGATATCATATCGAGGGGTTGAAATCTTGATATTCTTAAGCTTAATATGTTTTGTTGATTTAATCCTTGGTATCAGAGTGTCCAGTGATTTATATATTGTGTTGTATACACATAATCAGAATATCATGATGTGAAAAATAAGGAAGAGCAGTTTATATATTGTTCAAATTAAAAAAAAAACATAATATATATTATATAACTATTATTCTAATTAATTATTATAAATAGTGATATTTATGTATAGTCTATTATAAGAAACTGTGTGAGTGTTTTATGTTATAGCTATATGGTGACTTAATTTAAGAAGAGTAGGATATGGATATAAATAGTCTATTGAATATAATAATATGTTCATTAATGCTCCAGGAATATTAACATCTTATAATAGATCATCAATGTATTTTATGAATATGAAATTTATAATGATTATGTCTCTGATTAGATTTGTAAATCATTGTTGACATCTATATATAGTAATTATATAATTTTGAGTACTCATATATAGTATATATCATGAATATATTTAGTATGAACAAGTTCCCATATATATTAAAAATATCGGTATGAGGACTTAGATACTCATATGTCTATACAACATATAGAGGTGTGCCTATATTCGTTATAAATTATAATAAGTCATAGGATCCCGAGGGAAAGGAAATTGTAACTACATAAATATAGTCTACTAAAAATATAACAAGATGTTTAAATGAAATATTATGTTTTCATGATAATTATGACTTTCTTTAGTATGATTGGTTGTATAAATTAAGTAGTGCATACATGAAAATGATGGACTGTGATATTATTGTTTGTCATAGAATTTACTATATATTTCACTCTACTAATAAAAATTAGAAATATATTGTCTAAATATAGATTATACCCAGGTGGTATAAACTAGGACTGTTAAGCCTATTATTTATGTGGCAAATAATATAATGGAGATTCATTCATATGTTTGAAAGACAAATGTATGTATTTGATTATTCCATCATTTAGCATGTTTTATGCTTACTCATAGTAAGTAATATTTATGAATCTATTGGTTATATTTATATTATCCAAATCTCATATTGTTGGTACTAAGCAACTAGTGAGATAGACGTCACTAGCTTACTAACATCACTAATACCAGATGAAGGTAATTTGATCAAGTGGTGTGTATGAATTTGACTAATCTTAGAGATCAATAATTATTGAAAACTTTGTCCAAAGTAATGTTAGTTAGACATTGTCATTTCATAAGTATGATTTACATGTTTTTCTACTATCATGTTAGAACATACTTATTTATGGTACACTTCATGTTCTATAAATCATATAGCACATAGGTATTAACTTGTATCTTTAGATTATAGCACTATCACTATCTACTCATCCATAAAGGGAGGGTCATTCTCCGATGGAAGATTGCGTGTGGATCAATGGTATGTGGTTGGTATGGAAAAGTGCTCAAATGATGCTCTCCCTCTCCATAGCATTACTTATTTAGAGACTACACTTTAGATTGCCATAGATGCTAGAGTTTGGAAAACTCATGCTCCATGGAGCCTTGTATATTATATTGTATTATATTTATTATTATGGAAATGTTATCCTTGATGGAATGTAATTATTTACTTATTATACATCAAAATTAGTGGTTGCATATCTGTACTAGCCATGGTTATAAATTTGTGATTACTTTCTATATTCAGTTATGATTTGTTTCCTTTGACGATAATGATCAATGACAAATAGATGTTACATGTTTATTTTATAGTTAACATAATAAAAGTGTCTTATTTGGATCACTAAAAATATTCTCATGGTGAAATCTAATGAAAGAATACGTTGATTAAATTTCAAAAAACAATTATGTTACTCTAGGTAGATCCCATTAGGGATGTTATAGGAATCTCTTGAGCAATTGAAATACTAGGAGAAGAAGAGACATTATTACCTAACCTTTTTATTTTTAGCTTGATATACTTATGTAGTTGAATTTCTTTTTGAATAGCTTCAGGTTCATACACCTCTTCTATTATTAGGAGTTCTCCACTTGAACCTATTTCATCTATATTTTATGGTTCATCATGTTGCTTGTATAAGATACAAAATTCATCTTCCTAAGGAGATGTAGGGAAATCAACATTTGTAACATCCACTCCTTTGCTCTTGAACAACCTAAGAGTTTTGTCAAGTACCGCTCTTGTTCTACATCTGAGAGAAGTAGATTCCTTTTTATCCCAATGGACTATAGGCAATGGTTTTGTCATGATGCTTTCTTTTTCAAATATGGGGTCCAATGTGACCTCATCATCCATAAATTGCTTTGACACTTTCATTATTCAAAATTTGACTATTTATTTCATGGTAAACCATGAATAGTCCTTGATCCTCATTGTTTCTCATCATTGTAATCCATCTAATAGTCTTCAAAACGTGGAAGATGTTGATATGAAGGTCCAAGATTGTGCTCAATTAAGCCCTTGTTGTTAAATGAGAACTTGATTTCAAACATCTTGAGGTTATTTTGAGACATGTATTATTCAACTATCTTGGCCTTTACTATTGAAGGATAAGTATACATGTCGATTAAGATTGGAAATTTGATTCATGTTTTTATATTGGATTGTTAAGAACTTATGTGTTTTAACAAGTTGTCTTACCAACTCCATCAATGCCCACTTATCATTGACATGTCATGAAATTATATAAGGAACAACTTCACAATCATTGATTGTCAAATAAATAAAAGTTATAAAATGTATGAACCAAGTTCCTCATCTTGTTGTCTTTATGGTGAATACAACTGATATTCTCATGTTGAAGAGCTCTTTTTCAAAAAATTGAATAATGAAATCAATAAAGTAATCATATACTCTTCTGAAGTGATGATAATTCTCCTTCAACGCTAGATATGGATAGAAGTCATACACCATTGCCTTCTCAAAATCAACCACTATATGCAATCCATCAAAATATCTTTGACACGCTATAATGTAAATAATATATGGAGTCATATGTAATTTTGATGTGAATTTTACCTCCATGAGCTACTTATGAATGACATCACTAATGCACTACCCCATATTGATAAATTATTTTCTTTAGTATAATCAAAATGGATCTATACATCCACATCTAAAATTTCTTTATCATTTGATTTCCCACTATCCTTTGCAATAATGTTATCATGTCATTTATCTCATATTTAAAATTAGAGCTTGCAACATTTTTTGAAAGACATGTGGAAGAATGTTTTAGCTTAGTCAACCATGCATTGTTGACTTGTTTAGCATACACCATACTATTTTCATTCAAAAATATTTTCTAGGAATCAAGATTTAGATTCATAAATGATTCATGAACTGGAAGGAAAAAAACATTGTCAATTTTCTCAAGAACAAAACTCACTACCAATTCCCCTTGTGAATCTCTTACCTCCTTTGTCTTTAAGTTATAGTTATTTTCCATGATCAGGACTAGTTCAAGAGACTATATTGACATTAGGATTGCTACCACCTGTGCCAATCCACTATCTCAAATACTTTGACCAAAATCCATATTATGCACTATGTTCATTCTTTTCCAAAACTCATCTAAATCAATGTGATCTAGATCAGTGTCATTCATATTTTTAACATTGGACTCAAGTGGTGAAGGAGGTGTCATGCGCTAAAATTGAAACTTCATAGTTTCTTTGTCTATACTCAGAATCACCTTTTCTGGAGTAGGAGATGAAGACATCAACTTTTATAAGAAAATTGGCAATTGAATATATTTTTAAAAAAGCTTCTTATTTGTAAAAATAATGAAATTAAATAACTTAAATCCAAAATAAGTTATTTAATTATAATGGGAGTCCTTACTCATAAATTATTTATAAAAATTACTCTAGCATATTTTAAATGCTATCTGTATGAAATTCAACTTTCCTCTGACCAATTTCCATGCTTGCAACTATACTTGTTAAATTTCTTTGTGTTGATATTTAGAAAATCTCCTTGGCAAATGGAAATGAATAAAAAAGAAATTTTGAAATTTTTATTTTTAATTTTAAAATATTTTCCTTGTTCCTAATTCAACCAAAATATTAAAATTTAAATTCTGATTAATTGTTACCAAAAAATCAAATATTTGAGCTTGCTAAAAGAAATATGGTTTTTAATTTTTAGATAAAAATAATTTAAACTGTGATTTTTAATTTTTGTAAATTAAAACCCTGTAAAATTATTTTTTTATTTTAACAACCCTTAGCTTCTTCCAAAAAATGTATTCTTTCAAAATTGAAGTCTTATTTCTTTAGGGGCATCACATAGCCATGTAATTTTCAATTTGTGAATGAAAATGATCAAAATCTTCCCTTGTCAATTTTATATTCCTTTTTAGACAAATTCATACAATTCAAATAAATTAAGCTAAAAATTCTACCACTTTTATAATTTATTCTTCTAATCCACTTTGGCCATACCATTTCACGTGAGGTAATGAAAGTTTTAAAAACCAATTTTTCTACTCTATTTCTTATATATATATATATATATATATATATATATATATATATATATATATATATATATATATATATATATATATATATATATATATATATATATAAACAAACCTCCCTTGGGTGTACGATCAGTCTTATAGCTCGAAGTATTGATGGAAAATGCCAAAAAAAATTCAAAACTACTAGAAAATGAAGTCTTCAACCAAGTTGTACAGCCCACATGGCTGAATGAAAAATCAAAAAATGAACAAAGTTTGCCATTTTTAAACAAAAATTTCTTAATCAATGGGCGTATGGTCAGTCGTACAATGACCATACAGCTCACAATTCTACTCACAAAGCTAAAATAAAATTCACAAAATTTCCAACTTACTCTTAAACAAGTCATATAGTTGGAAAAATAAGAAAAGAAGACAAAAATTTGATAATACTATAGATTTTTACCTTCTTCCTTGAGTAGATCATACGGCTTATGTCTAGAAATGGAACATGAATATGACTTATTAGTTTTTACACTCTCTATCCTTTTTTGGCATCTCCCACCTTTTAGACTTAAAATAATAGAAAAAAGTTGATCTTTGCTTACTATTTTGAAAACATCTATGGATTTAAATGACTATTATCTAAATGAAAACTCTTATTCAGATATTTAATTCTTCTTCCTAGGTGATCTTACACTATTTTTTTGGATGAAGAAGAAATTAAGATGAATTATTTTCAATTCTTTTTCATTCACTCTCCTTCCATGATCTTATGAATGATGGATAAAACACAAATATAAATTCAATTTTTAATTTGCTAAAATTGTCAGATTTAAGCATGCAAGTCAAAAATATGTTTTAACAAGAAGACAAACTTCATTTAACATCACCCAAAAAATAACTGTATTTGCATGATTAGTGGAAAAATTAAATGAGAATGCATACAAGTTGGAAGAGAAAACTTTGATTTTAATGACAATTTTCACCATTGAAAAATGCAATTATAATGTAGAGGTTTGTATTTACATGGCTCTTGGAAATATAATTTAGATTTGCATGATTTGGGGAAGTGTGATTTGTATCTACATGACTTACGAAAATAGAATTTAAAATTACATGAAAAGGGGAAACTCAAAATAGATTTACAATTTATATGAAGTCTTAAATCTATTTTACATTTAGATGAAATCTTAAATTGATTTTGAAATTTTCACAAAAAACTTAAATTGATTTTGCAAATTGAACCAAAAATGGAAAAAAAATTACAAATTGCATAGACACTGAAAACAAATTTGTAAATTTCATGGGAACTAAAAATAAATTTACAAATTACATAAAAACTAAAAACAAATTTACAAATAGCATGGAACACAAAATTGATTTTGCAATTTTTACTGAGTGGAAAAAGGAAATTGTAGTTTGCATAACTTTTAGAAAACTAACGCATGTTTGCACAACTTATAAAAAATTAAATAATTTTTGTAAATTGTGAGAAATATTAATGACTTTTTTCACAATAGGCTCAGCTGCATTTTGAAACAATTTGGGATTAAAAATAATTTGGCCTTAATTTTTAATTAATTAATATTTAATTACTTAATTAAAAAAATTAAAAATAGTTCAAAACAATTAGCCATTTAGCAAAAATTAAATTTTCACTATTTTTTAGTCATTTTCAAAAACCATGACAATAACTAGTTCTGATTAGGATTTTGAACTACAAGGAATGAAAAGAACATGAATTCTCTAGTTTCATATATTAGGGTTTTATCCATTGGGAAACAGAGTCTTTAGCAACAACATTTATGGATTTGAAAAATCTCTAATATTCAATAAAGGGATGGGTCATCAATCCATCAAAGATCTATTACATTTCAAAAGATAATGTATGCGAGGGTTAGGTACTCAACCTAGCAAGTGCTTTCACATGTTGAAAGATAGTGTATGTGAGTATCAAGTACTCAACCTGATAGATGCTTTCATATATCTAAAAAGATAGTGTCTGTGAGGGAATTTTAGTTATGTTTTTTAACACAAACTAAAATGTGAAAGAGAGAAGAATGTCTTTTATATTTTCCATGATTATCTCTTGAATATTAACTTAACCAAGGATCAAGCTAAGTGACTATGATTTTCTCATTTGTGCAAGACTAGAATTTATAGAATGATTCAATTTAAAGGCAAACCATCATTTGAAATAAAAAGAACTTGGAGGTAAATAGAAATATTTATGTAGCAATAACTCATCTAGCGATGGGGTTATTGACCATCTTGATCAAGAAAAATAACAAGGATTATTTGAGATATAAACCTTCAACAGAATGAAGCAACAAAGAGGGGCAAAAATGGGAAAGGAAAAACTAGGAAAGAAACACAACCAAAATTGTATTTGCATATGTAAAAAAGAGGTCCACCTAATTATTACTAGAAGTAGTGTTTCAAAATTGCCTACTAAAGGGCAATGGTAGATGAGTTCCATCATGATATGCTAGGTATAAATTATCAGTACCACAAAAGTGCCTAATCTTAAATAGATCTAGCCAAAGCAAATCAAACTTAGTGCGACTCCCTTTTGGTTCATTGTGACTATCCCAGAGTAGAACCAGGTCTCCTACTTGTAATTCTCTCTTCTTTGCCTTCTTTTCAAAGAGAACTTTGGCATGATCTTGATGCTTTATGACTTTTTCAATCACCTATGTCCTTTTTTCTCCCAGTTATTGTAAGTAGAAAATTATTTTGTCTATTAGGATTTTTAAATTTGGATTCTCAACTACTCTAAATAATTTTAATGCCAATAACTTGAGAGTTATAAGAATCATAACATCTATTCCATATAACAACTAGAATGGATACATACCAATAGCCTTTTTTAGAGTTATATGGTCTACCCAAAGATCATCATATACCTTTTTGTGCCAATTTCTATAATTCTCATCTAGTACCTTACACGTGATTATGAATAGATTTTTGTTGTTCAACTTGGCTTGACCATTACCTTATGAGTGATAGTTTGATGAATGAGTTAGATAAATGTCATACCCATAAACAAATGCAATCATCTCTGAAGAATAAAAGTTAGAAGAATTATCTGTAATAATTTCCTTTGGGATTCCATATCATACCAAGATATTTTCCTTAATGAAGTTACAAATGACTTCTGAAGTTATTTATTTAATAGGAATCACTTATACCCACTTAGTGAAGTAATATATTGTAGTGATAATGTGATTATGACCTGCACTAGAATGAGGGTTCAGTATCCCAACAAAATCCATTTCCCATTGTTAAAAAGGTGCTTTAACTATCACTAATTGAAGATAAAGTGCTACTAACTAGGTTTGCCTATAAATTGTTGACATGCCTCACACTTTCTCACCCATTCATATGAATCTTTAAAAATATTAGGCCAATAATAATGGGATCTAATAATTTTAAATACTATTACCCTATCATAAAAGTTCCCTTCATAGGCCTGATAATAAAAAATTTGCAATAATTTCTTCTATTATTCCTTATCAACAAACCTTAATAAAAAACCATCAATACTTTTCTTGAAAAGAGTGTCATCCCATATGACATATTTATTATCCTATAGTTCGACTATTCTACATTGTTTAGCATACAAATGTGGAGGACATTATATGTATGTCAGGTATAAAGCAATGTCATAAAATCATTCATTATTATAATTGAAAAATAATATCATAGGAAGCTCTTGATCATATTTTTCACTTGAAACTATTGAAGACCTTGATTGAATATATCCCTATTCTACCATGAGTTGACATAGTCCTTTTCCTCAAACTATTTTTATAGGTTTTATTTATAGATCATATTATTGCACTTTAATTATCTAATTCCCTCCTTTAGAACCTATTGAGACCAACATACCCCATTTTTTTGAATTGGGACCCTTGAGAAGCCCTCAGAATTAAACATGAGCATTTCAGCATGTCAAGGTCTTTTATAGAATTTAAAGATCATCCACTTTATTAAGAGCAAGGTTTATGTGATTTTAATCTACTTTAATTTGGACGAACATTGTTAATGAAGTTTATTTAGCCTTTAAGTTATAGGTTCTATGGTGTGTCTCCCCATGAGTTATGCATTCCAAAATCCTTAGCAAACCCTTGATTCAAATTTGAATAAATGCAAGAACAAGATTGGCAAGAACTAGTTTAAAATTCATTTATAGACTTAAATACAAAATGCATAATTTAGGTTTAGTCATATTTCTTAAGACAACTTGACTAAAAAACTTGATCCCCTTCATTATTTCCCCTTTTTCTAAAGTTGCTTATGTCCTAATTAAATGTCATGCAGGGTCCTTTTATATTCCCCAACTTAACCTCAGACTTTAATAATAAGGCCCTAATGTATTCATTAATATAATCATGACCTTAGTCTTAGCACCTTAAGTCTAAGTTTTTATTATCTCCACAGTCTTAACATTAACTTAATCACACTTTGAAATATCCTTTAGTTGTCACTTTTTCACAAGATTAGATCCAACAATACGAGGATAGCCCAAACTTTGGCTTAAATAACATACATCTTTGGCAATCTAATGATTCGTGCTTACTCACTAAGACCTAATCAGATGGAGTGAAGCATAATTGAAAATTTAAAAGGATGCAAGAATCCTAAAATATGGACACATGATACCATCACATTCAAGGATTAATTTAAAAGGGGCCCACTTGACATGACCACCAATCAATAACAAGTCCCCATATCAAGATTCTATGGCTGTTGTTTTATCATGGCATTTGATCCAATGGGGTGAACTAACACCAAGACCTTAGGAATCCCCATGGAAATTCCAAGTTTCATCCTCATAGTTGGTACCAAGGATTCTACCAAAATTAAAATTTATGTTCGCATGACCATTATCTAAACGTCTGAAAAGACAAACTTGACAACCATGCGACAATCAACTTTAAGCCTAGTAAAATTAAAACTTCATTAGTTTAAACTTGATGTACATGTGACTATAAATTGACACTCATGAGGGTGTATTTAATTTTTTTGAGACCGTAAATTTTAATCCAATGAAAATATCTTACTTAGTGTTCAAATGGCATTCTAAAATCCTATTTTAACTCAAAAATGGCTTCATAATCTAAAGGAAATACTCAAAAGATGTTCGAAAACGGGAGCCTTCAGCTTGAAAAATATGGAAATGGTCATAAATCTAAATGCTTAGTCTAAATTCATACAAAGGTGTCCTCATGGCATTTTGTCATGAACCTTAAACTATGAGCTTATGATAAGTCTTATGTTAAAAGGGGAAACCCTTACCACACAGAGTGTAAGCTAACTAAAGGTTTTTATATGTGGTGGCCTAATATATTTAGACCCTTTCCCCTTCATTATAAATTGGGAACCATAGTCATATGTTCCTTATCCTAAAATTTATTTCATGCTTAATAAACATGAAACAAACATTAGCCTAAGAAATTTAAGCTTAGATCATGACTTTAATAATAAACTAACTTATCATTTGGGCATTGTTTTCAGATCTATAGTTTTCACTTTATCATTAGATTTGATCCAACAGTGTAAGTACATTAATGACTTTTCAAAGGCCTATAAGTTTCCATGTGGCTGATACTCGATCGATGAAAGATTGACCAAAAGATTTGGAGAATGAGAAGGCATGTAAAACTCTAAGTGTCATGAACACATTGTTTACAACAAAGAAACCCAGTCAAGATTTAAGGACTCAAAATATAATCAATAGCTAGTGATAATCTAGGATTTTGATCTTATGGTGTGAAATGAAGGAGGTATTTTTAAATACCAATGGTTATTGTTTAAATGACATTTATGAAAAATGCCACAAAAGGTCAAAACAAGTGCCACATGAGCACCATGCAAGCAGAAAAGGACAAAATTTGAGATCTCATGGGCTCAAAAACATAAAGGTATAAATTCTAAATTCTAAATCAAATCTAGAACATATATAAGCTGAAACCTAGATATCTTTTACCATTAAATCTCCAAAACCCTAAACCCTACATAAAATCAACCCAAATGGATTCAATTTTATACAATTCAATCAAAGGATAACTTATTTATGTTTTTGAGCATGAGAAATATTTCACAAAGATCAAATTTGATGTGAATAATTAGCAAGAAATAGAGACCATGGTAGCTAGCAAGCAGAAATTGATGGAAGAGGCTGAGCTCTATTTAGCAATTGACAATGAGGGCTAAATATTCAAGGATATAGAATTGGACCTCACAACACTAAATATATAGGGTATTAGGAATTGGTTTGATCCTTCTTTATGATAAAAGAGTTACAACCCATCTCAAAAGAGGATCAAATAAATGCCACCATAAATAGATGATACTGTGACCTGGTTACAATCCAAATGGTTGGCCTTCATCACACCATGGTAAAACCAGAGGTATTTCACTACATTGATGTGTTTGCCCTCATATTTGTTGATTATAGGATAGATGGTGAGTGGATCATTAGGGAAGGTAGCTCAAAAGGGGTAGCATAGATTTCCCTTATTAATTTTTAATATTACTATAAGCTCCCACTTCCCCATGTACACCTTCTTAGGATGAAGGAATGTACCAATAACCATGACCTGGACTATGTCCTAAGACCCTAGCTCCATCAAAGACCTCACATCTTTAGAGCCCTTAATGTAAAAATCCCTATCATATAATTCAAAGAGGGTATTAGGGTGATAATGACCTTGTTGAATATAGATTTTGGTACCCCTTCGACCACTTACATAAATAAGGTTTGGGTCTCATATGTGCACTTCCTGGTGGAAGAAAAACTTACCATTCTAATTAGAGATCTGATCAGTATCTTCCTTGCTAAGTAATTCATCACCATCAAAAAAAAGTATTCCCAACAATTATACATGATGTCATATCTAATTTACACCCTTATTACTTCAGTCACCTTCCCTGGCATTAAGAATTGGTCCATGAAAGGTAGGATAACCATTTCACACTGTTATTCCAAGTTGCACATCTTCAAGTACAAGAGTCACATGCAATTTATTTTTAACTACATTTACCTTGCTATAATAGAGGCCATCATAGGTGTTCCCATGCCTAAGATACACCCCCTCATCAATAGATATTTTGAAATCATAGGGGATGTATGGTATTATCCTGATTACACAGTCATCAAGATAGAAGGAATCATGACTCAAACTTACAAACTACCAGTATATGTTCCAAATAAGCTTGTAGAGTAGGAAATTGCTTCCCAACTCATCCATGGAATTGATAGGACTTGAAAAGAGAAAAGGAAGGGTCTACTCCACCCCTTCCACTTGAATATTAGGAAAACCATAATAAAATACTAGATGTAGGTGGAGGTTATGTCTAAACATAGAGATTGATTTGGATTCTAACTAGATGAACTCCATATATAGAATCCAAATAATGTAGTTGGTGACCATCTAAAGGACAATAAGCTCTCAAATCTAGAATATGCACATCAACTTGATGTCTATGACACCATATATATTAGGGATAAGAACTATGAAGAGGTATTGGCCAAGATTCAAGGCATTAACATTAAGCTTGAGCACATATTGATTAGGGACAACAAGCCACTTGGAGAAACATGGAAAATACACCATTTATGTGTCATTTACTACCTAGGCCATCTGGAACACCCCATGAGCCACCTCAGATAGAGCAGCCACAACCCCAATAGCAGGTCAAGCAAATTCAAGGTGATCAAGGCAAAGGAAAGGAGAAGGATAGAGAGATAAGATTATAATAAATACTTAGAGAAGGGTCATTACCTTCAACCATGTAGTAAAGGCCACCTTATCCAATATAGAACATTGATATGATAGCCTTGGAACTAGAAGAGACACTTGAGGATACCCTCAAATAACTTTTAGAGTCTTATGGTTCAAGTGGAGAAGAGAATCCTTCAAAGGAAACAAATAGGAAAGGAGCTAATTCCCATGGTACCTCAAGAGAAGAGGTAGGCAGAATTGGCCTTGGTCCTATTAAGACCAAGGAAGAATCCCATATTGACCTTCACTCATCCCACTAGTGAATTCAATCTCTTTAGTGATGAATTTCCAATCCATGGACCAATCATTCATAATTGGTTCATCTATGAAAATTGCAAAATATCCCCTCTTTTTTATTCTTGGGTCATGACAAGGGTCAATGATGTGGGAATACAAGATGATATGAAGCCTTGGATAAGGTATATAATGAATGATCAGGAAGAAAGAATAATTATGGTCATTAAAGGGCTAGAAGGCAAGAAGATAGATGCTCTAGGAGCATTTACTAGCTCAAGTATGGAGGTCATAAAACCTCCCCAATTCAAGAAACTAGACACTACTATTCATTTCAACCCTGAGACAACTAGGTTGGAAAGAATCACAACTAGGATAGCTATGGTTGGCATAGAACAATTCACCTTTTAGAAGGTGGAACCATTTTTAGGACTAACCCTAGTGGGTGGCCAGTAGCTTGGAGAGGTTGAAATTCATGAGGAAGATGTGGAAAGTCTAATTGAAGCCCATTCATCACAAGCTAAATTTGGAGTCCAAAAAATGAAGTAGAGGATCCATAACTTGTAAAGAGAGAAGGAAAACTTAGAAAAATAGGCAATTCTATCAGTGCCAGATACAATAATCAATATGCTTGACAAGTCATTTTATGACATGTTTAAAGCACTTAAGTCAATGAAATTAAGGCAAAGTTCATTAGAAGGGCAATATGAACTAGCCAAGAGCTTAGTCACCTAATGGTAGGCCTCAAAAGATAAAATAACTCAACTCCTCAATATTCAGGTTAAAACATAGATCCCGAACTTCAAGACCACCAATTTGGGGCATTTGAGTACAATTCTAGGAATTATGATTGAAAAGGTTCAAAGTTTGAGTGCATGGCATAATAATATGGAAAGTGTCCTAAAATAATATAGGGAACTAATTGCAAGAATTAAATAACTTCTTGGGACCATGCTTATAAAGCTTATAAAATCCAATGCCCTTTGGATCATTAGTGATGAATATTTCAAGCATAGGGCTACTTTGGTAACCCAAGAAATTAGAGGAAAATGCCAAGACAAATCCAGGGGTAAAAACAACAAAATACTAGGCATGATACTCAACATAGGGGAAATAATAAATGAAGGCAAGAGTATCAAAAAGCCCATGGATATAAATGATAAAGAATTTTATGACTAGGTAGATCAAGCGGAAGAACAAATCATGAAGCCTTTTATGGACCTAGACTTAATTGATGAACAATATGAGATAGCTATGAGCATACGCCAACAATGATAGCTAGGGCCCCACCATCAAATTAATCATATTCTATTTTTTAAAAGTTTTGTAACATTTTAAAGTATAGTATCCCCATTGTAAAGGCATATGCTAGTTTGTTAGCATATTTACCTCTAGGTTAGTACAATTTAGAAAATTTATTATATTTTAGGACTTGTAAGGACAGTTGTCCCTATTTTTTTACACCTATATTTTGTATTTGATTGGTATACTACCTAGTCTTCCTATAAAGGCATGTATGACCATTGTAAAGAAAGAGAGATTTTGAGAGAAATTTATATACTTGAAGAAATTAATAAGATCAAATAATTATACAAGGATTATCCATTTTGATGTGTTAATTGCTAATATAGCTTTTCTTTCAATTATCAGTAGGGGTCTTGAATTTAAATAGTGTCTTTGAATTCTGAATAACATTCTTTAATCATAGGGTTTCTAATTTGTGCCTATGTTAGATTAGTTGAAATATCTTAGGTTCTACTTCATTTCATTTTTGTCTGTATTCAGATGTTTAATTGTTATTTGATTATAGTGGTAAATATCTAAAGTAGACTTGGTTCTCACTTGTGATTCTTAAACATTTTCCTTTGAAGTTTGCTTGATATATAGTGAGATTTGAGCTTAGGCTATGTTGCATTATATATTTTTTAAGTGCATATTCATTTTCCATTGATACTTTTTCATAAATTTCAAGACTAAAATTGGTAATCACTCACTTCTTTTCTGTTTTACCTTCCTCTTGGCTCCTTTTTTACACCAAGATCACTTTAGTTTTAGTTACATTATAAATATCCACTTAGATTAGTTTGTAGCATAAAACTAGGACATAACTCACTAAGTATCAACAAATATTCACAAATAATGGACCAAGGTGGCTACCAACCACAAAATTATATAAATATTATGGAACAACTATCTTACTCTGCTACTATTTCACCACAGGCAACCAAATTGTCAAAACCTATAACTCATGCTCTAAATTTTCTAAATTCTAAAATGAGAAGTGTTCTCTAAACACTAAGGGAACCTATGGTACATTTAAAATCATCAATAGAACCAAGTTCCTATTGATTCAAAATGGACTTGAATGATGTTCTTGGTACCATAATCACAAAATGTGAATGCAATATGTAATACCTTAATTGTTTGACTACTTTCACCACTATAAATGGATGCTTTTCTTTAGGATAATATTTTAATTCATAAAATTTGAGATTACAACTCATGAAGGAAATTGAGGTTTCAATACCCTCATTATTATTCTAAATCAACATTTTTGAGAGTGTATGCTCTAAACCATAGCAATAAATAATAAATTATTTCCTAAAATTAGTACAAACTAATGTCGACACATGAGTAATAATAGTATTTATCTTTTCAAATGATTCTTTACCTTTATTATTCCACATGAAATAAGGTTTTTCTTTCATCATGTCTAATGAGATCTACAAAATCAAGAAAAAACCTCTTCAAAAAATTCACTTTCCCAAAGAAGGAATGCACTCCTAGTTTACTAGTTGACAAGGAAATTTTTTGAATCACCTGAACCCTTTATGGATCAATCCTTATTTCTTATTTAAAAACAATATGACCTAAGAGTTTACCTTTAGTCACTCCAAAGACAAATTTCTTAGGGTTGAGAGAAATTCCATGTAAATGACACTTTTCAAAAACTCTTTCTGAATGCACATAGTGATCTTCTCACTTTTTTGAGAAAATTATCAGGTCATTGAGATACACTACAACAATTTTATCCTTAAATTATCTGAATGCCAAGTCCATTTCCCTTAAAAAATTAGTTCCTACATTGATTAATCTAAATGGCATTTTCCTATATTCAAAAGTGACCCAAGTTGTTGTGAAAGCTATTTTATGTTGATCTTCCCTGTTTACCTCAATTTGGTTGTATTCTGAAAAATCATCGAGCATAAAAAACATATCAACACTTGTTACTACCTTGAAAACTTGATACATGATTGGAAATGGATAATTATCTTTGAGGGATTCTTGATTGAGGTTCTTGAAATTGAAACATATTTTGATCTCACCATTCTTTTTATGAACTAGTACTATGTTAGCTACCCAAGTTGAATGGTGGATGGGAAAAAGAATACGATCAGTAAGCATTTTTTGTACTTCAAAAAGAATTGTTCCTAAGCTTTTAAGATTATATTATATTAGTTTTTGTCTAAAAGGTTTTATATTAGGTTTTAGAGGAACTATCTATTACATCTATCTAGGATGAAAATACTTAATATCCGTGTATGAATACATAATTATATCAATATACTTATGGAGAAGACTAACAAACTTCCATTTTTATTTAGGTGAGTAACATTTTCTAATATTGACAAACCTAGGATGTTTCCCTGAACCAATGTTTACTTTTTTGTAGTCAATAGAATCAAAATTTCCTTTTTTCATTTTACTCTTTACAAATCTATCATGTTTATCAAACAATTCTTATAAATAAACTAGGCCTTTAGGAATTTTATTTCCTTTTAACTTGATAAAACCTTTAGCATCCTATTCATCAGTGATTCCCTCTTTCAATGTATAAACTAAAGATTCTCTATATAAGGAGTCACTATCTTCAAAGTAAAAATTTCTAAAAATGATCACTTTCTCAAGGGAAGAGATAATCTATTGATCATCATTAAAAACTTTCTAATATTCTATATTGTTTGGGACACTAGGTCTATATATTAGTTCAATTGTATATTTTTATGTACCACTATCTGCATGAAGAGTCATCAAAGAAGTTGATACTACCAAAGCATCAGCTTTAGAGTTGTGTTCCTGAGGGATTATATTGATAGAGAAGGCATCAAAGATTTCAAAGGTATCTCAGAATTTATTCTTATAATGTCTTAGATAATAATTTTTCACTTGGTATTGACCTTTTACTTATTTCATAATAAGTTCAACATCACCTAAAACTTTTAAATTATTGATTCACATCTCTTCTACTACCTGAAATCCCTATAAAAGAGATTCATATTTGGTTGTGTCGGTACATTCAAACTATAACTTATAAGAAAAAAGAAAATTTTACTTAGATAGAGATATCAAGATTACTCTTACACCTAAACCTATTGATGAATAACTACCTTCAAACTCAATTGTCCAAGCATCATTCATATTTGATTGCATCATTTTTATCATCAAAAGATAGTTACCAATCCCTACATCTTCGTATAAAATATATGATCTAAGATTATCAGCCTTTTACACTATGTACTTTGTTTTCAATTCAGGCATCAGACATTATTTGCCTCCTTTGACTAGAATCATAGTGTGTGATAAATCCAATTGTATTTCACCTACCAATTCTTTGCAAAAAAATCTATCCAAAAGGATGCCATAAGCTATTAGAATGTCTATGACCAAACTATTGATTTTGATTTACTTTTGGGGAAAAGATGCCAAATCCACTTTTATATCCTTAATCTACTTAATGAGTGAAATTTGTTTCACTTCCATGGAATAACAATGTCCAAAGGTTTTAGTACAATTTAGGCCAAGATAATGATCAACTTTGGTAGGGATGACATTGTCTGAGGCCTATGTGTTGATGATACAATTACTAAATTTACATCCCTTGAGGAATAGGGAAATGTAAAATAGGTCAACTTTATTGGATTTGGAAGTGGTTGGAGCCATTGAGTTAACTTGGTTGGAAGCAACATGGTTAGTTAGGATCCCTTTAAAATTGGTTTTTTTAGCATTTGTATTTTTTTCTTTGATTAAATCAACTAACCTATCCAACTGATCTAGATATGTTCTCAAATACTCAACTTATGATATCTAAATCTTGATTTTGTTAACATGATAAATTTTACCAAAAGTAGGTAAATAGCTAGAAAGAGTCTCAATAGGCTGATAAGTACTAACATTAGATGAACTTCCTATTATTAGTTGATTTCCTTTTACTTTCAATGGTGGGGTAGTTCCTCATGGAAGGATAACCTTTAGAGTTTCCTCTTGTGAATCACTGGACTACTTTTTTTGATTCTGAGCTCTCGTGAAAATGGTGAAGGATTAACTATGCTTATCCCCAACACTCTATTCATAGTCATCTTCATCTGAATTATATTTCAAGAACATGTTTACAAAGTCTCCACCAGGTTCTTCAATTTCACATTATTAAATTTTTATTTTTTGATTCATTTTCTTCTTTAACCTCTTCTTATCTAAATATTTCCTCAGTTTCTAAGACTAAATTCATAGGTGCATTAGTATTTTGTTGAGGAGTGGCCTTAAGTGCAATTTTTGGTTATGGAGATTATAATCTAGGATAATCTCTTTGAAAATGAATTTAGTTCCTCCTTGTAATATCTTGATGCGGAGTTGTAATGGTCTTATGAGGTATTTACTTTTTTAGGGTCATTATATCATTGTCCATTTTATATAAAAGTTATTGTATTGAAGATTGTCCTGAACTCTGAGCCTTATTATTTGAAGGCTCTTTTTAAATTTTTTAAGACATTATCATGTCATCTTTGACCTTAATAGCCAATTATTGGGCTACTTCCAAATATACTACCCTAGCCCTCCTCAATTGGCAACTTACTTTAGCTAATTAAGAGTTGACAAAGAAGCATTTTTTATTTTTTTGGGTTAGTCATGTAGTGGTTGGTATCTTATTTAGAAACCTATTGAATTTGGAAAAAACTCTCTCATCGATTCATAAACCTCTTTTTTCATTTGTGTAAGTTAAGTAAGTAAAACATGGGCATCTTCAGCTAATTTAAACTTGTTCTCAAATTTATTCTTCGTGGTGTTCTAGTTAGTAACAGATCCTAGAGTGAGGTGGTAAAATCAATCTGTATCCCCATCATGTACCATCTTAATTAATATCTTGATGGTAATATCATCATGATCTACGCTCAAAATACCAAATGCAATATTGAATGTTGAAAGGTATTCATTTTGATGTTGATTTCCATCTCCATGGAATTTTGGAAAGTTCTTTCTTAACCCTTTTGGAAGGTCATGTAATTGTCCTAGAGCCAACAGGATAATCACATTTCCCCATGGTAATGTCATAGTTTGAAACACTATTTATAGGGGAATAATGGTTCCTGATAAGACAAGATCTTGGCTTGTTAAAGTTACTCCTTCAGGTTGTTTATTTTTCTTAGAGGTCAAAGGAATACTAGTTGTTCTTTTGACATTTCTTTGATGTTCAGGGTTTAACCTAAATCTAGAATGTTCTTGTAACTGATAAAAAGGGCCAATTCACCTTTTGTCTTAGTATCTCTAATGAGTCTCTCTTCTACCAATTTGGAAGAAAGTTATTGGCATTGAGGTTCATTTTGAAGTTGAATATCTCTCTGAGTTGGCTTTCTTTGTTGTACTCTTCGTGTAGTCAATGCTTATGATCTCTATGATAAAATTACTTGATCTTCTTCTTCTTTCAAAATTCCAACTACTCTATGAAAATGTGTCAAAATCATCTTATTATCTCAAGTGAAAGTTCTCAAATCTAATGAAATATCTTCTTGAGTTTGCATTATCTAATTAATATTAGGTTGAATAAATGAAGCTTGAGGTCCTAAATTATCATGAGAAGAAACTCTAGTTGCAGAAAGTGTTTTATTAGCTATACAAACTACTCTTCATGTTTTTTTCCTTGCTTATGTTCCTAAAGTAATCTCAAAATTTCCCTAGGCAATGGCATCATTTGTTTCCTCTATATCTAATTCTACTCTAACAATGTTAAATTGAGCGTTTCTTGTTCTATTGTCAAAAATGAACAATCAAAAGTTTGAACATAGGTCTTCCTCTAAATTTTCATCCCAATTCAAACAAGGGTGATGATTTAGAGTTTGAAGGCCTAAAATGGTCATATGTGAGTTTATTGATTATGAGCTGCTAGACAAACTCTATAGGCCTCTCTTCGTGCATGAATTCTTTATACTTTTTTGGCACATTAAAATTTTATTTTAGAATGGCTAGGATAATTTGAAATTGAGCTATGGAAATTTCATCAAAATCACAAAATATTTGTCTGAGGTTTTTCATAATATCTAGCTAAGTCTATTGTTCCAAGTCTAACTTGGGTTGTTGGAGTGGTCCTTGAGATGATGGTAGAGTCATATGGATAGTATAATTTAGGTAGCATGAAATTTTCAAAATCATGTCCCATGGTGGGTGCCAAAAATTATTGGCATGAAATTTTTTTAGGACTTATTCATGACTTTGCATTAATATCATGGAAAACAAAGTCCATATCCTATTAGCAGGCAGAGCTACCTTTATTGAACTCCAAAATAGGAAACCAATAAATATTTTAAAACAAAGGAATGTAAATCATGGGGTAGTAATTTTAACCTAAATGTATGAAAAGGAAATTTTAAAAAGGAATATGTAGAGAGGGAGAAAGATAAGGGAGATGTTTTTGGAAATAAAATCTCCAAGTTAGAAACTAAGACTAGATGAAAGCATTAAGATAAAATTTGACTTTCAAAGAGATAAAATCTCTCTCATTCAATAGGTTGAAAATACATAATCATATCCTTAAGGATATAAAACATACACCAGAAAACTATTTAACTTTAATAATAAAAATGAATATCCTTTTGTATTTTATAATAGAAACAAAAAAGATAATGCTTTTATTCCCACATAGATTTTCACATGTGTTTAAAATATAAATTATAAATCCAGATGGAAATTTTGTAATCTAATTTATTATTCTTAATTGTTTGAAATTTGTAGTAATGGAAATGAAAATCAAATGCTTTAAATTAAGAAAAAGATATAATCCAAAATATATTACTAACACAAAGTTTAGGAGTGCCTTAATTATTAATTTTTGAAGAGTAAAATCTCTGATCTCAATTTACAAAGCTTTGCCTAAAATCTGTCTATTTTGAACCCAAAAAATAAAGCCCTATTTTATATTTATAGGATGAAATGGGTGCTTATGGTGCAAAACTACTTATTTTTCCCTTTTATAGGGTTGTAAAAACACCAACAAGAAATTATAAGTTGAAATGGTGCAAAAACTTTTCAATCATTTAGCAACATTTAAGAAAAACATTTAGAGTTTTTTACACTGCTTGCAAAATCACATTATCAATTTGCACAACTTGAAAAATCAAGTTGGAAAAATCACAAAATAATTTGTAGATTGATATTATACATTTACAATGGGAAAAGGAGTGCAACAATACAAATTAGGTATAAAGAAACAAGAAAATAAAATGTATAAACACTAATAAAAATTCTTCATTCTTCTTGCTAATGTATTGATAGTTATTTCCCTTTCAGGAAGTCATCAAACCTTTGGAGAAATGTCTTGATCAAATATTCATTTGGTCCATCTGTGTTTCTGTAGGCAATGTCCATTGAGTAGTTTAACTTTTTCATTTCCTAGAGTTTGACTTGGATATTTTTTATCTTCATGTTCAGATTATCTACACTCACTTGACATTTGGCTAACTAGTGAAGCTCTTCATGACCAAATATAGATGTGGGATTGACAATATCATAGATTTGATCTTTGATTTCTCCAATCATGATCTCAATTAAAATTATATTCTCATTTTGATCTTTGTCATTGACAAAAGGAAAATTCAATTTCTTGATCTTAGAGTTAATTTATATCATCACGTCACTACCAAGTGACATTGCATCATTGAATTTTTTCAGACACTTTTGAAGAGATTGGATCTTGAATTTAGTAGTCCAAATATATTCAATCTTATAGATGATTTCTTCCTTATTGATATCTCCATTTTAAATATGGTCAGTAAAAGGAAATTTTGAGAATTTGACCAACCTAGGAATGAATTCCTCTAAATTTTGTTTCTCTTTAGCATATCCACTTAATTTTTTATTAGTTATTCATATTATGACCAAATTTCATAGAACATTATTGTTATGATAAGAATCACTAAGGTTCCTTGATCAATAACATTTTCAATCCAATATTTTAGTGTGTTACCCATTTGGCCTACCTCACTTACTTTCTCTAGTGTCTCAGCATGATGACTCAATAAATTGAAAACTCATTAAATTGGCCCAATCAATCTTTGTATCACTAAGTTTAACTATTATACTTTTTCTTTTAGTTCATCTTTCATTGCCTTATCTTTATCCTTTTTTCAAAAATGGTACCGATTTCCAACTGTACGTCTCCCTTCATCACTTCTCCAGTTGATTTTCCTACATGAACCCTAGATACCTGATAGTCTTCAATCTTGATTTTTGACTTATCTTTTATAACCGCAAGAATTTCCACTTCTACATACTTCTCTCCCTTTTCATTTGTTACCATTCATGAAACCATTATTTCTATCTTTAGCCTCTTAGAGAAAGGAATTTTTAGAGTTACAAAATCTATCTCCTTAGGTTCAACATTTTTTATTGTCTTCTTCACCACTATGGATAACCATTGTAAAGTTTTCATGATTGAGGAAGGAACAAGCCTAACTAGATTTGAAGAAGGTATTTTCTTAGTTGGGGCACCTTAAAAAGATGCTTCTATCTGTTCTAGTGTGTTGATTGTATCAATACTAGTTATTATAGAGGAGACAAGAGGTAATTCATAATTAGAGGGAAAAGAGAAGAGATATGAGTAACCTTTTGTAATGGGAAAGTAGATGACATAGGGAACATCATATTATCTAAATCCAAAAATTGTTGATTCATATTTTCTATCAGTTCTTGAGAAAATGGAAAACTATGAATAGGTATCTTTAGAGGAATTAAAATACTAGGAGAAGAAGAGACATTTTCACTTAACCTTTCTATGTTTAGATTGATAGTATTTCATGGTTGAACATCTTGTTGAATAGAGTCAGGTTCAAGCACCTCTTTTATCATCGATATTTTTCCTCTTAGACCTATTTCATCTATGTTTTTTGGTTCATCATGTTGCTTTTAGAAGCTACAAAATTCATCATCCCCATGGAGTGTAGGGAAATTAACAATCATAACATCCACTCCTTTGTTCTTCAATCACCTAAAAGTTATGTCAAGTACCACTCTTGTTCTACTTATGATATAAATAGCTTCCCTTTTATCCTAATGGACTATAGGTAAGGGCTTTATCACGATGTTTTCTTTTTTAAATATGGGTTCTAATGTGACCTCATCATCCACCAACTACTTTGGCTCTTTTATTATGCCAAATTTGACTATTTTTTTCATGGTAAACCATGAATAGTCTTTTATCTTCACTACTTTATTGTCATTGCAGTCCATCTAATAGTCTTCAAAATGTGGAATATGTTGATATGGAGGTCCAAGAATGTGCTTAATTAAGACCTTATTATCAAATTAAAACCTACTTTCAAATATCTTGAGGCTATTTTGAGACATGTATTGTTCAACTATCTTGGCCTTTACTAGTGAAAGACAAGCATACCTTCCAATTGAGATTGAAAATTTGATTCTTATTTTATATCAGCTTGTTAGGAACCTGTATGTTTTAATAAGTTATCTCACCAAGTCCATCAATGCCCACTTATCATTGACATTTTATGGAAGCATATAAGGAGTAACTTTGAAACCACTGATTCTCAAATAACTAAAAGTTAGGAACTATATGAACCAATTTTTGCATCTTACTATCTTTGTGGTGACTACAATCTATATTCTCATGTTGAAGAGCTCCTTTTCAAATAACTAAATAATGAAATGAACAAAGCAATCATTTTCTCTTCTAAAGTGATGAACATTATATTTCAATGCTAATTGGGGATAGAATTCATACACTCTTGCCTTCATAAAATCACCTACTATATGCAATCTATCAAAATATCTTTAACTCACTATAGCATAAATGAGATATGAAGTCATATAGAATTTTGACGTGAATTTTGCCTTCATGAGTTGGTTGTGAATGTAATCACTGATCAACTACCCACAATTGATCTATTGCTTATTTTTTAGGATGATCCAAATGAATTTATACATCAATGTCTAAAAGCTATCTACCATTTGATTTTCCATGATCATGTGCAATAATGTTATTATGTCATTTATCTCATTTTTGAAATTAGACCTTGTAAGATTTTTTGGAAGTTATGTGGAGGAATATTTTGGATTATCAACCATGCATTATTAACTTGTTTAACACATGCCATACTATTATCATTCCAAAATATTTGGGAGGACTTAGGAGTTAGATGTACACAGGATTCATGATTTAGAAGGCAAAAAACATTGTCAATTTTCTTAGGAATAAAACTCAATACCAATTTCCCCTATGAATCTCTTAACTCCCTTGTCTCTGAGTTATAGTTATTTTTCATGACTAGTACTAGCTTAGGAGACTATACTAACATCAAGAATTATATCATATATGTTAATCCACTATCACAAATACTTTGACCAAAATCCATCTTATGCATTATGTTCATTATTTCTCAAAACTCATCTAAGTCAATGTGACCTAGATCAGTGTCAGTCATATTTCCAACATTCGACTCAAGTGGTGAGGGAGGTGTCACACCCTAAAATTGATACTTCATGGTTTCTTTGTCTTTACTAAGAATCACTTTTTTAGAGTAGGAGATGAATACATGAACTTTTAGAATAAAACTAATAATTGGGAGATATTTACAAAAAAACTTCTTATTTACAAAAATGATGAAATTAAATAACTTAAAATTAAAATAAGTTATCTAATTATAATGGGAGTATGTACTCACAGATTGTTTGTGCAAATTACTCTAACATATTTTAAATTCTACTTATATGAAATTCAAATTTCCCCTGACCAATTTCCCTGCTTACAATTGTACCTATTCAATTTATTTGTGTTCCTTATTTGGCAAATAAAAATGAATTGAAAAGAAAATTTGAAAATTTCATTTTGAATTTTAAAATATTTTCCCCTATTCTTGATTCAGCCAAAATATTAAAAATCAATTGTCAATTGATTTTTACCAAAAATTCAAATCTCTAAGCTTAACAAAATAAATATGGTTTTTAATTTTTAGTAGAAAATAATTTAAACTGTGATTTTTAATTTCCATAAATTAAAACCTTGTAAAAATATTTTTTTAATTTTTGCAACCCTTAGCTTCTTTCAGGAAATGTAATCTTTCAAAATTGTAGTCTTGTTTCTTCAGGGGCATCATGTAGTCATGTAATTTTCAATTTGTAAGTAAAAATGATTGAAATCTACCCTCATTAATTTTATATTTTTTTCTGCCAAACCTATACAATTCAAAAAAATGAAGTCAAAAATTTTGGCACTTTTTTAATTTCTTCCTCTAATCCACTTAGGTCCTACCATTTACACATGAGACAATGAAAGTTTTAAAAATAAAGTTTTTGGCTCTCTTGTATATATTTTCTAACCTCCCTAGGGTGTATGATCAGCCATATGGCTACTATACAGCTCAAATTATTGATGAAAAAGTCCAAAAAAAGTTTAAAACTACTAGAAAATGAAGTCTTCTACCAAGTTGTACAACCCATGTGGATAAATGAAAAATCAAAAAAAGAACAGAGTTTGCCATTTATTAACAAAAATTACTTAGTCAGTGGGCGTACGGTCAACCATACAGGTCAGAATTTTTCTCACAAAGCCAAAATAAAATTTAAAAAAATGCTAATTTACTCTTGAACATGTCATATGGTTGGCAAAATAGAAAAAAAGACACAATTTTGATAATAATGTAGATTTTCACCTTCTTCCTTGAGTAGGGTGTATGGCTTATGTCTGTAAATGAAACATGAATATGACTTTTTGGTTTTTACACTCTCTATCCATCTTTGGCATTGCCCACCTTTTTAGCTTAAAATAATTTTAAAAATTATAATATTTGCTTACTATTTTAAAAACCTTTATGGATTTGCATGACTATTGGCTAAATAAAAATGCTTATTTGAATATTTAATTCTTCCTCATTGGCACTCTTGCACTGTATTTTTTTAGCTAAAGAAGAAATTGAGATAACTTGTTTTCCATTCACTTGCCTCCCTTCCATGATCTTGTGGATGATGGCTAAAACACAAATGGAAATTCAATTTATAATTTTGAAAAAATTATCAAAGTTGAGCATGCAAGTTGAAAATATGTTTTAGAAAGGAAGACAAAATTTATTTAACATCACTCAATAAAATAACCATGTTTTCATGATTATTGTAAAAATTAAATGAGATTACATGCAAGTTGGAAGATGAGACTTTAATTTGAAATGACAATTTGCACTGTTAAAAAATGCAAATGCAATGTGTAGGTTTACATTTACACAACTCATGGAAATGTAAGTTTCATTTTCATGATTTAGAAAAGCATGATTTGCACTTGCATGACTTATGAAAATAAAATTTAGAATTACACAAAAAGGGGAAACTCAAAACAAATTTTTAATTTACATTAAGTCTCAAATCAATTTTACGATTTACATGAAAACTTAAAATAATTTTGCAATTTTTACAGAAAACTTAAATTGATTTTTCAAATTGCACAGAAAATTTTAAAAAATTGTAAATTGCATGTAAACTAAAAACAAATTTGAAAATTGCATAGGAACTGAAAACAAATTTGTAAATTGCACAGGAACTGAAAACGAATTCATAAACAGCACTGAACAAAAAATTGATTTTGTAATTTACATTGAGCAAAAAAATGAAATTAGAATTTGCATAACTTTTATAAAAGTATCATGTGTTTGTGTAACTTATAAAAAGTTAAATGATTTTTACAAATTATGGGAAATGTTAATGACTTTTTACATGGGAGGCTCAGATGTGTTTTAAAATAATTTGGGGTAAAAAGTGATTTGACCATAAATTTTTAATTAATCAATATTTAATTAATTAATTAATCAAAAAAATTATTTTTTTTAAATATTGAGGGTTTCAGGTTTAGTTCAAAAATTTAGTCATTTAACAATAATTGAATTTTCACCTATTTTTATTCATTTTCAAAAATTGTGACAACACTTCTTCATTAAAAACATTTTCTCCCTTGGAAATGTTGGAATGCCCTAAGATATTTTTTAAATATATGCTTTCAATTGTTAATTAAATTATTATATTTAACTTGTCCCTTTGAGTAAGTTGTGATATTAGTGATTATTCTATCATAAATTGATGACACCTTAGGCACACACTTACAACACTTTAGCCACTAATTTACAACATAGGAATGACATATATATGATAAATTGATGACAAATTTTTGACATGTCATTGATAACTTAATGACAAACTTACCATTAGAGGTTCTTTCCATGGTCTATGCACTCCATAATTTCTATAAATACTTACTAAAAATACCATCTATGTTCTTTAAAAATCTTGAGACATTGACATAATTGGTAAAAAGCTAGTTTTGCATGGCTTGATTTGTAGGTGGATAGTTCTATTCCATAGGTTTTAATTTTCAATGATGATGAAGCTTGGGAAGAATAATTATGGGTTTGATCACTTATCTTGGATTAATAAAAGATAAATTGCATGAAATATGTAATATGGTATGATTATCATATAGCTTTATAGAATACAAATAGTTCCATAGGAATTTGCATAAATTACAACATTCTTGACCGCTAGGATGACTTAATGTGACTAGAAAGTGAAGGATAATAAATGATTGGACATGTATTCAAATACTGAAAGAATAGTTGGTGGAAATTTGTATAATTTAGGTAGGTATGAAGTATCAATTAGATGTTTTTTGTTTCATGATCAAGAGTAATTATCACATGGTTGTCAACAAGGAATGGCTAGAGGTCACTATGCTAGTGAAGCTACCATGTGCAAGATATTGGTATTTTCAATTTGGTGGAAAACAATCTATTAATATTATAAGGAATTCACATAAAATAATGGTATTTTTTTATGGATTAGGAAACTAAATATATGTGATGGTATTCCCTTGATCCCATTCTTAACATAGGAACCATTTAAGAAGTGGGATATTGACTTTTTTGGGTCATAACTCTAGTTGTGTGCAGGAGTGAAGCATGGTATATTATAACAATTGTGGAATAATTTAGTAGGTGGGTAGAGACATTCTATGATGTATTACATAGTGTCCATAGATACAAGATACACATGGGAAAATTTTATTAGCATATATGGATTCTTGCTAAGTCTCACAAGTGATAGAGGTAACTACTTTTTTCCCAAAAATGGTGCACATACTTCTTAGTGAGTTAATGATTATTAAACACAAAATAATGGCATATCACCCATAGTATAATGGAATGGTTGAGGCATTCAACAAGATATTGATCACAACACTTACAAAAATTTGTGACATAATTCATAATAATTGGGATGACAAAGTATCAATAATTTTATGAGCTTACAAAATGATTTATAATATATTGAACAAGTATATATACCATTTCAACTAGTGTTCAATAAATAGGTAGTCCTTCCCATAGAATTCATTATGTTTTATTTATGCATCTCCCACACATGATGTTTTGATGATAAAAAATCATTAGATATAAGATCAAAATAGCTTATGAAGATAGATGAAAATAAAATAATGGCAAGATGTAGCCAAGGGATAAAAAAATTAAGGAAAATTATTTGGCATGATGATCAAATCAAGGAAAAGATTTTTCACAAGGATTTTCATGTTTTATTGTATGGTTCTAGGTATTCCAAACACATAGGTAATCTCCACACCTATTGGATGGTATCAAATATCATGCATGACATATTATCGGTTGGTGTATGAAAGTTGTGCAAGTTGGATGCTGAAATTATCCCCATGATTTCTAATGGTATTGTGCTAAAACCCTACCATATTTAATCTATATAAATATTAATATCAATATGATTATAATCCAAGATAAAATTTAACAAAAAAATATTTCATTTAAATTCATTTCTTTTAGTCTTTCATTTGTTTAACCATTTTATTATTGCATAATGAAGAGCCATTTTTTCCCCAAGTGTGGTTGTGCACAGTTTTTGTGTGTGTAGGTAGTTTAATCATTCATTTATTTATAGAATATATAAATAATAAAAATTGGTAAATATGCCTAAATATAAATATATTATGAGCAAGGACATTGCATAAAGCACTCAACATGTAAATAATGTAAGGGGCTCCTAAAGCAATTATTACTATATAACATCTTTAGAGGGAGAAAACAAGAATGTATTAAAGGATAGATAAGGGAATGTGTTGGCGGACCATGCACATAATTAATGGGTAAAAAATATAATTGATCAATGAAAAAGAAAGGCTTGAAACATTGTGTTAATGAAGGGAAAATTTAAGGACTAGTTGGACCTACACGTAAATATCACCAAGTACCTAGATAACTGATTAATTTGGTGTTAGGAATGCATGAGGGTAGATGTACATGTTGTTAGTATGTGAAGCCACTATTCACATGTCACTATTCATAGGCACTATTCATAATCACTATTCATAGTGATGTGGCATGTGAGTGTGCAGATGATGTGGCATGTAGTTAACATGTCATGTAAATGATGTTGTAGGATGGTGATGTGGCATAGGCCCATGATGGTCCTAGGATGTGATCAAGTTGAGGTGACATGGTCAGGGTAATAGCACTCCACTATGGACATGTTTTGTCCTTAGTGGTCACATGTCATTTTTCACATCATGTAAAAGATAAGGGTCATGATATGGGGTCAAATTTATAAAGAGATCCATGATTCACATATGTGGAGAAAGGAAAAAGGTGATTGCGACACCTTTTAGACTCTTGTGTTCACATGTAAAGATGAAGACGAATGCATGGTTGCATATTGACCTCACATGTGTGAGTGGGGCATATTTCTTGGAGTCACATGGGGTGGTTTTGATTTTATCTAAAGTGGAGAATCTACATTGTTAACCCTTGGAGATGAAGATAAGAAGAATACTACTGAGTGTTTGGACTCACTTGTGGAAATGGGGAGAAAGTTTTGGAGACACGTGAAGGTGGATTTAGATATTGTCTAATGTAGGGTTATTTTTTATGACTTTTGGCACATGGGAACAACCACCACTTAGATCACATGACACTCACTCAAATATGGTAAATTTTTTGAGTAGCCATGAAGTTATCTTTCCCTCTTCTGTCTCTCATTGTTGTAAAATGCTATAAAGAATTAAGTTATACTTTGTAATTTATATTCCATTTTAATATTTATGGATTCCCTTTGAGGATCCATGCAATCCTTTGGTTTGCATGTTGTATGAGGTTAGATCTTGTAATTATTAGAAGCATAGCTCATCTAGATGCTCAAGTTGTAAGCATCATTCATGTTATGGTTAGAGCCTATAAGGTTCATATGAGATCATGTCTCACCTATTTTATGGAAGCATATATATCCTTGAGGTTAGAGGTTAGAGCCTAAAAGGTTATGTTAGCTTTGCTCACTTGGTTGGAGCTTGCAGGTTTTTTAGCTTAGCTCATGGAGATTGAGGTTGATGCTTTAGATCTCACATTGGATGCTATGTTATTATCATAATGATGGAGTTGCATGTAGTATCTTAGATTTTGGATCCTTTAAGTCTTGGTTGTAAGATTGTTGAACATTATCATTGATTAAAGGAAAGCTTGTTGAGCACTATCATTGAGTGTTGAGCTTTGATATCTAATATTGTCATTGATGTCAAATGTTCTTATGAAGGTACATGGTTCTTTCATTAATGTCAATATAATATCATTGATGTCAAAGGCTCTTGTTTAAATACTTGGTAAAGTATGCTATGAGGTATGTATATGAATGATTTTGACTACTAGATTAGTTAGTATTTTTGTTATATGAGGAGTAGTAATGTGAAAGAATACTCTTTAAAGAAAGTTTTGATGTCAGCTTGAGTGAAATTATTAATAAATAGCATAAGTAAGTATAGGTCAGTATATAAAGTATAAATAATCTTGTAATAATTTTTCTAGACCTTTTGAGATGGTATTTGTAAGTGGCATGATGAAATGAGTGAGATTTGAAGAAGAAATTGTTTGCTTTGAAGATCTGTGTAAGCAGTTTTGAAGATGCTCTGAATGAGCTATAAAGATGAAAATTATCTAAAGAACACTTGACAATGTTTGAGCATGGGAGAGATTATTTAAGATTGTATATGAGGTGTTGATGATCTTGTAATTTATTAAAATGTAAGCTATAAATACCTATATATGTATTTCCAAAGATGTTATGAAGATCCTAGTCTAGCTCTAAAGATCTATAAGTAGCTCCAAAGAAGTTTTGTTGAAGATCCAAAGAAGAGTGAGTGTATAAATTTTCTTGAGAATACACAAGAGACATTGAAACATGAGAGAGTTTCAAGGTGAAGCTTACATGGTAGCTAAAAGGTCAAATTCTAGCCCTAATAAGACTTTCAAGTTAAGGCTTAGAAAATAAGAGGAGAGATGGTGGCTAGATGAGGTAATAGGATCAATTTCCATAACATGGGTGAGCAGGTGAACATTGAAAGAGGTGAACCAAGTTTTTTTAAGTATGTGCATGAATTTTTAGGTCATGGTTTACAAGAAAAAGGCTTGAAAAATATTTTAAGGTTTCTCAAGTGCACAGAATGAAGATTTATCTACCCGAGAAAGGTTTCTTAGTGCTCGTTAACACATGAAAATTTTGCCTAAAAACCTAAGTTATTCATGGTATATGAGGATAATTTATATCTCAAAGTTATAATCATTGGTTTTTGGAAAGAGGAGCTGAGTTTTATGAATGATTATTAAGACTAGAAGATGGTTTAAACCCACATAAAACCCTAACAGTGACTTGATATTAAATATATTTTTATAAAAATATCAAAATAGTTTGATACAATTTGATAAGTGATTGGAGTTTGAATTAAACTCTCCTAGGCATCTCTAGGTGTGATTGGTTTCTCAGGTGAGTGAGCAAACCCTATAGGAAAGTGCTTTTCTTTCAAATATTTGTTGTAATAGATAAAGTTGACCAAGTCAAAGTTTATGAGTGGATGAATATAAAAGTTTGATACTTGTAGTTGTTGTTCATAAATGTTTTTGGATAGGTTACAAATCTTAGGTATACAAAAATTTTGATCCAAGTTGGCTAATCACTAATAGACCTAGTGGTGTAGACAATAAGGAAATCAGACAAGTGTGAGAAAATGTTTCCTAGTGTGTTTTCACGTAAGAGTGATGCATTGGAATGAATGATGATGTTTTTTGGGTCTTGAATGATCTTTCTATGATTTTAAAAATCTTGGAAGTTAGTTTAAGAACATGAAACATTGAAGCAAAAATGGCTTATTTGGCTGAGTAGAGTCTATGAGAAAGAAGGTCAGCAGATTGGTCTGTAAGACAAATTATTTTCATTAGAGATCATGATCTTATTGGTTGAGGTTACTTTGAGGATGTCATAATAACCTATTCATGCATTGAAATCCCTTGAATATATTCAACCATGTGTCAGATGTTCATGTTTCCTTGACTATGTTTTGAAGTCAATTAGTAGTTCTAAGTGAGCATCTTGTAGAGAATTATTTGAGCCTATTTACCCTAAGTTGAATCATGATATGAATTTTTTGATGACCTTGAGGTCATAATATTTTTGAATATGTAATTTTTTTCAATGGATGTCTGTCAAAATTGAGTATATACCTCAATTGTTCAAGTCAGAGTTTATGTATATGCGCAAGCATTTTATATGCAGTGATTTGAGTAAGGGTTCAAGTGGTAGTTGGACCTAAAAGGTATTTTAGACCTAAAATAAAGTTGTATAAGGTCAATTGGAGTGGAATATGATTTATTATTTCCATGTGAAGTGTTTGGATATACTTCAATAAAGATCAAAGGGTAATATGTTGTTAAGAAGGCCTACTGGGTCTCCTTAAGCCTAAAAGAGTGTAAGGGCTAATTGATGTATGGTCAACCTATTATATTAATTGATTCATGATTAAGAAAAATTATTTTAATATGTTAAGACATATTCATGGATAACCTAAGTGATTTTAATATGTATCTAACTAAGAACGATATGATCAAGTGATTGCTATAAAAGTAAGGCAGTTTAAGTATGCTTAGAGGATGTTAAGTGTGGGAGAGAAAAAGAGGATAAGTAAATGATATAGGTCATTATTGAGTAGAATTATTTCATATGGAACATTAGATAAATGTTATAAATATCCTATATATGTTTTTAATTTGAGGATCAAGGTTAGAAGACCTAATCAAGCCATGAATAGGGCTAGTTAAGCAAATAAGGTTGAAGGCTAGTTTGAGAGGGATAAAAGTGAGAAGAAATGAAAGAGTAGATGATCATGTATTATATAAAAAATAAGGGTTTTTTAATTTTATCAAATAATCAAGTGGTTGAGTTGGTGTTGAGTCACTTATGGGGTTGGTACCTCCTTGCAAGTGGGTGCTTGCTAAAGTCTATCTGAGTTGGTGTTGAGCTAGTTGGGGTTGGTTCTCCATATAAAGTTGGTGTTTCACTAAAGATCGATGTTTGTTTTATAGGAATATATTCCATTTGCTTCATCAGTAGATTTTATGCCCCTATAAGGTTTCCCATGTATATTTTGTGTTCATGTGTTTCATGCTCTTATGATTTGATGTTTATGATTGTTAAGATGTGCATGCATGTTAGAATGGTTCATATATAGTTAAGTGGAATTGAATGAAAAGATTTAAAGACTGATTCACCCCACTTTCAATCATCTTGTTTCTAATAGTTGGTATTAGAGTAGGTCCTTTAGAGCAAGATTGCAATCCTAAAGGAGATCTTACGAAGCAAAAGATGTCTTGTGATAAATAGGGAGAAGATAACATGCACGATGAAAAAGTATTATATGATAATAAATGTTGGGATTATTTTAATGATCCAAAGTGTTTTTGTTTAGTTTTAGTTAATTTTATTTTTATGTTTAAAATAAAGTTGGTTTATGGGAATTGGTTAAATCTCATAACCACTCATAAAAGCTTATCAAGATTTTACCTATTTTGTAAATAAATTATCGAATTAATATATATCAATAGTTTTAGTATGTAAATCTTTATTCAAAATGTAATTAGTTTATCATTTTCACTGTTAGTTAGGCCAATAATAGTATCAGAGTTGACAATTTGAAGAGGAGCGAAGTAATTTGTAGAGTCTAGAAATTTGAAGAGGAGAATTTAAAGAGATCATTACAAGGTAATATTGCCCATTGAAAAGAAAATAATGAAAGAACACAGAAGAGAAGATTAAAAATTGACATAGAGGTAAGTGTGATGCTAGAAAACAAATCATAGAGGAGTAAAGATTTTATTGCAACACTATTTTTAAATTTTAAAATCATATTTTTTTTGTGTCTTTATAGCATAGTATGTCATTTGATTCAAACTGGTTCTCTAAAGCAAATATGGTGGTAGCTAACCAAAAGTTGTGATGAGATAACAGATCTTGGGTGAACTATACAATCTTCTTATCTGCACTAGGTAAGTAGTGTGTGGTCAGAATAAATTTAAATTTGGTCAAACAAATTGTAATTATATTTATTTTGATCAATTCTAATATTTGATCTACACGGTAATCAGAACCAAATCCGTACAATTGAGCATGAAGCCTGAGAAAATAATTAACATGTATTGTCATCTTCACTCACTTAGATTAAATGGCATTTGGAACTTGTGCATTGTAATCAAAAATAGAATACTTGAAAGAAACAAGGTTGAAGAGAGATATGGGATAATGTTAAAATCCCAAGCTGGACTTATATGGAAAATTAGGAGAAATTTATAACATTTTGAAAACCGTATTTTTTCCATCTCAACATTGAAGTGGGTCCAACAAAAGGAGAAAGGTCTGATTAATTATATTATAGTGAATTAAATTGGTAAAAGTCTCTTTAAGAGTTTGGTGAAAGATTTTACCATTTTTTTAATCTTTCATTTGAAAAATTGTGGTTATCTAGAAATTAATGCTTTTTAACACCTAGATTTTTCAAATGCAAGTTGGTTAAAGGAATTTTTTTATTTCTTTGTAAAAAGAGAGGTCCACTATTCTAATTCTATTCAACTATTATTTTTTGGTCAACTCGTGATATAAGGGTGTAGTTATGGTTTATTGAGTCATTTTTGCATAGTCATTCTTTAGTTTGAAGGTGCTCATGTGACCAATCAAAATATAGGTTTTTGAACATGTTGGACACATTAGAATGGTTAATTTTTTAAATTGAAGTGTCCTTATATGTTTTTTTTAATAAACATAATGAAACTAATGTACAAAGGTGCATTTTCAATTGAATCTAACACCTTCAAAATGAAAATTTTCATAAAATCACTTCATGATTGTGCTCTTAAAGACAATACCATCCATTTCATGTCCTAGGATCCTTTTGATTGGTGCCATATAAGTGACACATCCATTAGAGGCTAGAGGAGAATTACCCTCTCCAATTAGTTATTCACTTGGAGTATGGGTGGAATGCTTGAATGGCAAATTTTGGCTTGTGTTCTTGATTTTAGTTTCATTTTTGGCTTTCTATATCTAATATTCATGACATGGAGTAGATAAAGTTAGTTTTTTTTATTTCTCTTGATGCACAACTTCTCACCTCTTACCTGATAGGGGAGAACATTTAGGCATTGGTCATAATTTTATCAATAATTGATGACATTACTAGTTGATAGGGGTTGTTAGCACTAACAATGTTGAGCAAAGGTTATCAACATTTGTTGGGCATCAAGAGATATGTCATATAAAGTACAAGGTTGTCACTTGGATGGGCTCCTATGTGGGACCTTATGTGGGTCAATGTAATTGGATAGGTTTTTATCAAGTTCTAATATAGTATAGTATGATGATCATAGGGGATGGGCAAGCCTTGATCATGTTCTTCAACATTTTATATCACAACTCATAGGGTGGAATTTTGTATCAAGTGACATTGGTTTTGATCAGTACTATGAGATACAGTATACCAGTTATAGTTGTGATCGAGTTTCTCTTATGACTTTAGAGTCATTGCTCTAGTAATTTCTTCTTTTATACCCCTTTAGATCAATGGGGAGTTTGTTGGGATTTTTTTAATGGTCCAAAGTATTTTTGTTTAGTTTTAGTTAAGTTTGTTTTTATGTTTAAAATAAAGTTGGTTTATAGGAATTGGTTACATATTTTAACCACTCTTAAAATCTTATAAATCTTTTACCTACTTTGTAAATAAATTCTCTAATTAATATATTTGAATAATTTCCATATGTAATGCTTTATTTAAAATGTAATTGGTTTATCATTTCTGCTATTAATTGGGCCAATAGTAAAGAAGGAGAAGCCAAAGGTAACCTTGAAATTGAGCTCATAAAAGCCCTTAATTGTTTGAAGAATCAAAATAAGATTATCCATGATCTAAATAGCCAGTTAGAATATATCAACACAAGGTTCAAATCAAAATAATTTGAGTATAACTAGTTTAAGGACAAAATGAACAAGTTTGAAAGAGAACATGAAAAGTCAAAATAATTCAAAAATATCCAAAAACCAATTAGGGAACCCAACATAATAAAAGATAAGTCATCTTGGAACCATGGTAAGTAAATGAATTTTATTTTCTACATCTATCACAATACGAGACATATTGCAAGATTTGCTCTAATAAATTTGAAATACCTACAAGATTCAACAAGACACATGAAGCTTCTAGAATGCACAAAAAGGATCAAACATTGGTATGGAAGCCAAAGCAAGTTAGGACTAGACATATTGATCTCAAGAAATAAGATGGATCATTAGCCAAGAAGGAACTAAAAACCAAAGAGGATTCTATGCTAACCCAGAGTACCTTTCACATCCAAAATGAAGGCATGAAATGGTATATAGATAGTGGTTTCTCAAGCCATATAATAGGAGATAGAAATAAATTTATTACATTAAAGAATAATTTTATAGGAATAATGAGGTTTGGAGATAATACAACTACTAATATAGTTGACAAATGTGTTTGAATATTAGATAATGGAAAGACAAAGACCCAAAATGTGTTGTATGTGCAAGGTTTAAAACATAACCTACTCAGTGTAAGTCAAATGTTCACTCAAGGACACACACTAACCTTTCATGACAGAGGATTTGAGATTAGAATAGCCAAATTGGTAAGGATAATTTCCAATGCCAAGAGAATTGAGAACAACTTATATGTACTGAATGAGATCAATAAGGATAGATGTTTCATGAGTAAGATAGATGAAAGCTAGTTATGGCACAGAAGGCTAGGACACCTAAAATTTACCAATCTAGTTAGAATTAGCACTAAGAAGTCTATGAAAAACATGCATAAGATCATCAAACTTAGAAACATTCTTTACAAGGCATATCAACATGGTAAGTAGACTAAAAGAAGGTTCAAGTCCAAGGAGTACTCCACCACAATATCCCTATAGATAATATACACTGATCTCTATAGGTATATGAAAATTTAAAGCATTCAAGGAGATAGCTAATTCATATTACTCATTAATGATTACACAATAATGAATTTGGTTGGTTTCTTGAAAGAGAAATCAGAAGCTCTTGACAAGTTCAAACCATTCAAAGACCTTATTGAGAATGAGAAAAATGGGAAGATCAAGTGCTTGAGATTTGATAGAGGAGGAGAGTTTTGGTCCAATGATTTTAATGACTTATGTGAGGTTCATGGAATAAGAATAAATTTATCAGTAGCTAGGACACCTCAACAAAATGGGGTAGTGGAAAGGAAGAATAAAACAACTCAAGAGATGGCTAGAACTATGTTGCATGAATATATATTATTTGATTGATATTGGAGAAAGGCAGTTAGCACTATTGTCTACATTTTGAATAGAGAATAAATAAGGATAAATGGTAACAAGACTCCTTATGAACTATGGAATGGTAGATGTGCAAATGTAGAAAAATTTAGAGTTTTTGGGAGTAAATATTTCATCAAAAGAGATGATAAAAACTTGGGTAAGTTTGATTCCATATCTAATGAAATCATAATTTTAGGATACTCGCCAATGAGCTCAACCTATAGATGTTACAAGAAGATACTAAAAAATATAATGGAAAGTACAAATGTAAAGGTTAATGAGACAAGAAAATCTCACTTACAGTCAAAGAATACTTCAAAAAAATTGGACTTCAAGAATGATGAGGAGATAGTAAAGGTTGATGAGGAGGAAGAAGAAATTGAAGAGAGACAACACTCAAAAGGACCTTCAAGATAAATTTAAAGAGATCATCTTGAATCTCAAATCATTGGGAATACGAATGTAGGTATAAAAATAAATAAAATATTGGTAAGTAATCTAAATCAAGAGAATGTTATTCTATTATCCAATATTGAACCTAAGAATCTTATAGAAGCAAGTAAAAAAATATTGGATAGACGTTATGATTGAGGAGTTAGATCAAATAAATAAGAATGAAACTTGGAAACGTGTTCCTAGGCCTAAAGACAAAAATGTCATTGGGATAAATTGGGTGTTTAGAAATAAATTCAATGAAGATGAAGAAGTTACTAGGAAAAAGGCCAAATTAGTATACAAGGGATATGCACAGGTTGAAGGGATAGACTGTGAGGAGACCTTTGCATTGGTAGCTAGATTGGAGGTAATTATATTGTTTAGCTTATGTAAGATTCAAATGATTTAAGGTATGATAGATGGATTTCAAATATGCCTTTTTGAATGGGATTTTAGAAGAAGTGTACATTAATGAACCTAAAGGGTTATCTTTAATAGATAATAAAGACTATGTTTGCAGATTGAAAAAGGCTCTAGATGGTCTAAATCAAGATCCTAGAGCTTGGTATGCTAGGATAGACAAATATATACTAAATCAAGCATTCAAAAGAGGAGTGGCATAAAATAATCTATATGTCAAGATAGAATATGACCATCAGTTGATAGTATTTTTTTATGTGGATGACATCAACTTTGGTGGAAATAATGAAAACTTGAAAAAGGCTTTTGTAGAAGTGATGAAGAAAGGATTTGAGATTTCTATGTTAGGAGAACTATCACTCTTTCCTAGGTTGAAGGATCACTCAATATAAAAAATGTATATTTATCTCACAATCCAAGTACATTAGAGAGATGTTGAAAAAGTTTGAGATGGAAGATTGTAAGGCAGTTAGTACACGCATGGTCATAAGATGTAAGTTAAGCAAGGAAGATGATTTTTCAAAGGCCAATCAGACATGATATAGGTTAATGATTAGAAGTCCTTTATATACCACTAATCCTAGACCTAAAATCATGAAAGTAGTAGATATTATGGGAAGATTTCAAGTAGATCGAAATGAGAATCATATTAAAGCAGTCAAAAAGATACATAGGTATATTAAGGTGACTATACAATATGGATTGTGGTATCCAAAAGGCAAGGAGTTCAACTTGATAGCCTACATAGATATTCATTGGACATAAATTATAGATGATAGGAAGAGTGCCAGTGGAGGAGCTTTCTTCCTAGGAGGATGCCTAGTCTCATGGATAAGCAAGAAGCAACCATTAGTAGCTTTTTCTACTTGTAAGGCCAAGAACATTACAACAACTTCATGTTGCACATATGTCCTATGGATGAGATAGACTCTAAAAGACTATAAGGTGGAGTATGATGGTCCAATCCCTATTTAATATGAAAATACAAGTGTTATAAGTGTCTTAAAGAACCCTATCATGCACTCAAGAACCAAACACATTCCCATTAGATATCACTTTATAAGAGAGTAGGTAAGTGAACACAGTGTCAAACTTGAATATGTTTCTACATAGGATCAGATTGTAGACATCCTAACCAAACCTATATTAAAGGTAAGTTTTGAACATCTAAGATAGGAATTAGGTGTAATTCCTTCCCCTAGTAACCATTGAGATAGTCAGGTTTTGAGGGGGAGCTAATCATGCTCATTATCTTCATGAACAGGTGAGTTTTTGAAGAAGGTATGCATGGTTTGATGGGGAGATATTCAAGTAGGTTAATTGATCCTAATCTATGTTGAATTGGTCTTTCAATTTGAGTTCATACTAAGAGAGGTGATAATTGTAGAAGATCTTTGTCATTGATTTCAAAGGGGTAGAAAGATCAAAAAAGGCAAGAAAAGGAGAAAGATTAGAAAGATCAAAAAGGGAAAAAGAAAAGACAAGAACCACATCTAACAGATGATTTCCATCAAGTGTGGTTAAAAGAGTTTTCAAAGTATGTTTTCCATCAATCACAAAGGGGGATATTTTTGAATATTGTCATTGATTAAGGGAAATATTGTTGAGAATTGTCATTGAGAGTTGAAATTTGATATTTAATGTTGTCATTGATGTCAAAGGCTCTTGTGCAAATTCTTGGTCAAGTATGCCTTGAGATATGCATATCAATGAGTTATGTTTCCATCTTAGTTAGTGTTGTTATTATATGAAAATTAGTAATGTGAAAGAATATTGTTTGAATAAATTGTTGATGTCATCTTTAGTGAAATCATTAAAACATAGTATAAGTAATTACAGGTCTATATATAAAGTGTAAAGCATCTTTTAATACTTTATCTATACCTTGTGATATGTTATTTTTAGGTCGCATGATGAAATGAGTGAGATCTAAAGAATAAACTGTGTGCTTCGTAGATCTATGTAAGTAGTTCTGAAGATGATCCAAATGAGCTACAAAGATGAGAATGCTCCTAATAACACTTGATATCATTTGATCATGAGAGAGATTATTTGATATTATAAATGAGGTGTTGAGGATCTTGAAATTGATTACAATGTTAACTCCAAAGACCTATATATGCAGCTTCAAATTTGCTATGAAGATCCTAGTCATGTTGTGAAGGTCTATAAGTAGCTCTGAAGAAGTTATATTGAAGCTCCAAAGAAGAGTGAGTGTATGAAGTTTCTTGAGCATCCACAAGAGACATTGAAACATAGGAGATTTTCAAGTTGTAGCATATAGGATGATGAGAATGTTAGATTGTAGGCCTAATAAGACTTGCAAGTCAAGGCTTAGAAATCAAGAAGAGAGATGGTAGCTAGATGAGGTAACAAGATTAGTTTCCATGACATGAGTGAGTAGGTAAACATTGATAGAGGTGAGTCAAGCTATTGTAAGTATGTTCATAAAGTTTTGGGTCATGGTTTGTAATAAAAAGTCTTGAAAAGTATTTCAAGTTTCTTAAGTGCATAAAATGAAGAGTTATCTACCTGAGAAGGTTTTCTCAGTGTTCATTACCACCTGCATCTTCTACATGAGAACCTAAGTTATTCATGGTATATGAGGAGCCTCATGAAATTATTATGACCATAATTAATGTGATTCAGGTCTGCACATCACCTATAACTTCCACATATCCCTTTTTAAGACCTTGACCAATCAATACTGAGTATGATTTCTTGACTATGTTATGCCTTTATTTATTATTCTAGAAGGTACTTATAGGTATTTTTATGCACATAACCCCCTAGTATTAAATTTTATATCACTCTTTGAACCTTTACAAACTCTTTTCATTCATTCTCTTACCCATCTCCCACCTTTCAGTTGGAATACCTTCAAAACTAGTCATAGGTAGTTGATTGTGGGTTGTTGTGTTCTTCTTCAAAAGTGACTCTTGTAGGGTTTTTTTACATGTTTAAGCTTGAAATAAAAGTCTATAGACCCCATTATAACTCCTTGGAGTCATTTGGATTCTTCTTGGATCTATTTACTTACTTTTTTATGTTAAACTTCATCAAACATAGTCATTTTTATTCATTGTTTGTCACAATCACCTAAAGTGGTTGTAGGTGCATTGTAGTCATATAAAATGTGAAAATTGGTAACTTGAGTGTGGCTTGTGACACCCAACCCATAGGTCCCTCCTAGTTGCTTTCATGACCCTTATAGGCATCTTTTAATTGAGTCCTAGTCATTCATAGCCTTCTAGACCTAATCCTAGTTTATCCAGACTGATCTTTCCATGATAAATTCATTGCCCTAGGCCCCATTAGTTAAGGACAATAATTCCCAACTTAGACTACAGCATTGGTGCCACTAATGTCTTATTTTGGTGCTCCTATCTAAGTGCATTTTTAGACCCAATAGTCAATTCTTTCTGATTCTTCATCCTTCTCCTTATCAGCCTAATGCGAGCACATTCAACCCATGAACAATAGATCCCTATAAAATCATATTCAAATATTATTTGGAAAGGGTTGGCAACTATAACTAAGCAAGTAAGAATATAAGCAAGACTACTCAAGCAGTCTTCCCTATTCTCTACATACAGCTAGCCAATACTATTATAAGCTTATTTAAATCCTTACACCAGTCCCTAGCCACCTCAATCACACTTAGTTTTAGCATTTGCATCTTCATACACACTATTTCATAAAACACATCAAGTGAGAGAACTACATATGACTTGATCCCTCCTTAGAGTATTGGTATGTAGGAAGCTTGCCCACATAAGAGGTGTGGATACACATTCAATGCATCTTACACACACTAACCCTGCCTTTTTCTCAAAAAATTTCAAAGTATAATGGAGTCTAGGGTTTGAAGACTAAATCATCTATATAAGGAGTTCTTCAGACATTTGATAGTCAAAATTTCATAGGTAGGCTCATATAGACAAAACCCAAAAAGTTTAGATGTCTTGGATAATAGTGGTAAAAGAAGACTACATAATCTAACCCTAGGGTATCCTATTTTTGTGTTCCTATCCAATCATAAAACAAAGTCTAGATCTTAATTTATGATAGTGTCCTAATCCTATACAGTGAATTTCAGACCCTACAATAGCCATCTCAATCATTTTATAGCTAAGTCTTATTTTCTCTCCCTTATTACTATTTTTAGAAAAATTCAAATTAGGTCAAATTACACAAATCAATAGCTTAATTATTGCATATTTATTTATTGATTATATTACTCTAGACCCTTAACTAAATTAGGAAAAATACACCAATATTCCTAAAATTGTTAAATCATTTGGTGAACCTGACTTACTTCATTTGTGCACAAAAACCCTAGAAATCCTATGGTAAATTTCCTAATGATTTTTCCTATATTTTTATGATTTTTTACCTGCATAATGAAATTATAAATTAGCATTAAATTTTAAATTTTTGTAGTAATTTTAAAATAATTTCCTTTCAAACCCTAGTTTCCCATACTAGGTATCGATATTTTCTAAGTAATTTTCCAATAATTTTTTTATTTTTTATTAGTCTATTAAAATTAGAAATTCACCTTAGATTTCAAAATTCAATAGTAATTTTCAAAAATATTTATTTTTTAAAACCCTATTTGCATCTACTAGGTCTCTTTAAATCACTAATTTTCTAATAAACTCTTGATTTGTTACTTGCATATTTCACTCAAAAATTTACTTTAAATTTCAAAATTTTATAGTAATTTTCAAAATAATCATATTTCAAACCCTAATTATGTATACTAGGTCCCACTGCTTCTTGAGGTATTACCTTATATGTTTGTGAGCTTCGTATCCTTTTTACGCATCTTCTAGTTCATTGTTTTTAGGACTTTATGTTTCCTATATTCATTACTTTCCTTCTTTAGCACCTTGCCTATTATAAAATATTGAAAAAAAATCAATCAAATTTCAAATTATTTTCCTACTTTAACAATGGCCCAATACACCAATTTTCATGAAACTAATAAAAGGACACTTCAAGAACTCTTAACTAAACACCTTGACATGCAAGATGACATACTGAAAATAATACAAGAAGAACAACAAAGAGTGAACAATGGTCAATTTTCTCAAACCATAGAGTATCCAATTACAAATGACACTATGGGGGCAACTATGTCTCAACAATGCCCCTATAACAACCCAAACTTCCTCTATACCACTAGCTACAGCTAGTACATATTTGTCTCTTGATGTGGTATCCCTTGTGTAACAGATAAGATCTCTTCAATCCAAGGTGCTACATCTTGAGCAAGGTGCCTCTAGACCTACATAGGCTTTAGATTCTTTTGCTTTACTGCATACATCTTTGGTATGTCACATTGCTTTGACACCCTTGTCACCAAGTTTTGTTCAACCCAAGCTCACTCTATATGATATTAAGGGTGATCCAGAGACACATTTGAGATCCTTTCATGCAGTATGCTTGGACTATGTGCCAAATGACTAGATACTAACCAAGTTATTTCCATAGAGCCTAAAGGATTATGCTTTACAATTATTCTACAATCTACCAAATCAGTGGGTGAATGAATACAATCCTTTAGCCAACATGTTCCTAGCTCATTTTAGCATTAACATTGGTGATAAGGTTTCATATGCCTAAGTTTTACAATAGAAACAAAAGTCAAATGAGCATCTCACAGATTGTGTTGTTTGATATAAGACTACCTTGGCTAAGATGACTAGCCCATGGCTGATCAAGAGTTATAATATCTCTTTAAATAGAATCTCTTATTAGCTTTACATGAATCAATTATGTTCAAAATATTCTCTTTCTTCAATGAATTGTGTCACACACTAAAGGAAAGAGAAGTCAAACTAATTTTAATGGATAAACTCACGTACACAAGCATCTCAAAAACAAGAAACAAGAGTAACAACAAAGTCCCATACAAATTCAAGGCCAATGGTAACAAGAGTAAAAATCAATTGATAGTTAATACGGCTTTTAAGCCCCCTCAGCATGTGATTTTATTAGCACCTCCTCAGTGAACCTTTACTAATCTACCAGTTTCTCTAGCTAGATTTTTATAGTATCTATTCAAATGTAACATCATATCTCTCCCTCCTATTTGGGAAGTTTTCTCAATAAAGCCACTTCCACGAGGATATGATTAGCATGCATTTTGAAAGTCTTACAAGGTACTAGACCATACAACAAATAGATGAATTAGTTTAAGACACAAGATACAAGATTTCATAGATGGCAATCATATTGATCTTGGTACTTTAGTTGAGCCTCCAAAAGCAAAGAAAACACAGGATAAAGATTTGAAAATATTCTCAAATCCCTTTTTGTAACATAAACAAGAGATAGGGGACATATCAGGGGTTCACCATGCATATCATTCACATCCACCACCAGATACATATAGAGCACCTTCAATTGAGTCAAATCCTTTAAGTAACATGATTGGTGTATACAATTATAGATTTCTATCTAGACCTTCCATCTCCTTCTTAGATTAAGAGATAGTTGAGGATGATTTGGATTATCACAAACTCTTTATCAGAGCTTACATTCATAATCATCCTATTCATAGTGTTCTCATAGATAATGGATCTAGTGTGAACATGTGCACTATGACATTATTATAAAATTTGGAATATTCAGAGTAGGATATTACTCTAATGGAAATAGTTATCAATGGATTCAGTGGGCAAATACAGAGTTCATTAGACAAGATTGTACTTAATCTACTAGTTGGTCCAACACATGTGGCCACACCATTCACTATTTTTCCTAGTGTAGGAGTTTTGGATATGCTACTCGGTCAACCATGGATTCAAAAACTTTAATTAGTACCTTCTATAGTTCACAAATTCAAGAAATTCATTCATGCAAATCAATTTGTTATAATTGATGGAGTTTCATATGAGTTACCACTCCCCACTTTAGAGCTATCTACTATTTTGTAGTCACCATTTTTAGTTTTGCCACCAGTTATATTTCTTCTTCTAGTTCTGATTTAGACAAAATTAAGGCATCCATCACCAATATAGAGAGTTCATACACCTCCATAGCTTCAATATTCCAGACAACTTATAGCTACAGTGTTCACACATAGGGCAGTATCATTGAGATATCATATGTCTACACATAGAGAATATTTTTAGAGAGCTTATCCTACCACCAAATGGGTCCCTAAGAGCCCTATAATTGCATCCATTTCTTAGAGATATAAGGGGAGTCCATATTTAGTTTATAATTCAGATATTTTAGAGCATTTATAGCATATAGCGCTTTTAGAGCCATAGGTCAATATTTCCATCGTGCTTCATGATCATGCACAATTCCTCTCCTTGATAGAAGACACCATGATAAGGAGTCTCCCATGAGACTCATCAATTAGTATTATCTCTTCTCATCATTACATGTACATAGTTTCCTTAAGATTGATTGTACATAGTCTTCTTACGATTGATTATATATAGCTCAAATCCCAAAAAATTTAAAAACATTCAAATATATCAAAAATTCAAAAATATTCAAACATTTAAAAATATAAAAACATGTAAATAATCGAAAAACACCAAAAATATTTTGATTATATGCATCATCCATGATTTATATTTATACTATCATGTTAGACTTACATTTATTATTTTATGTTATTGTTTGATGATTTATCTACATCACCATACTTCACTTGATCTTATTTGAGTGTGTGTAGTGATGTCCATCTCCTTGATTGATTCAGTCTACCCATTTAGGGGGCATCTTACTTCTACATTTGAGACACATATCAATATATCTTCCCCCTAGGGGCATATTCTACATGACTACACCATCCAGATTATGTCATTCCTACACCACACACTCTAGTTATCATGTTGATATACATTATTTACTAGCTTACATATATTACTCTATCGACACTCACTAGTATATATTACTTTTGTATTTCTTAGTATATACCTCGTCTTGTCTAAATTCACTTCTTGCTTTGATGAGTTAGATGTGATTGTATTTCTATTTATTACATGATTTTCTTTCTTACTTAGCATAACTAGATTTTTTTGCATTTCTCAGTTCCTATTTGTCCCCTCTATGTGCCTTAGGGCATTTTCCAATGTCCTTTGCTTCTATGTATTATGTGTGCCTTAGGACATTTGTCAATGAACTTTGTTTTTAATCTTCTATGTGCATGTGGCCCTTATGCCAACCTTCCTAGTTTCCAATCATATGTGTATATGGGCATTTGAACATGTTTTGTATGCTTGCCTTCTAGTTTGAGTGACATGTGCCCATGTCCTTTCTTTTCATGGCCCCTTGGCCACTCTTGTATGCTTATAACTTCTTACCTTGCATGCTTGTTTGCTTCTCATTGTTTCCAATATCATGATCCACATCATGCATTATCTTGCTTTCTTAGATGCCATGATGGACATCATGCTCTATCCATCCATAATAACTAACTAGACTTCCAGTTCTAGTTCAGTATATTACACATGTTATTAGATTGTTATATCTATCTATGCATACCCTCATTAATCTAATAATCTCTCATTACAAACCATTCTATATCTTGAGACATATTGTTGATTATCACTATTATATCATGTATATTTGCAACATAACACACTTATAGGGCTCTTTCTTCTGAGAATAGTCATTGTAGGATCTTCATTCCTACCATTAGAAGAGGGGGAAATAAATAAGGGTTTTATAATAGAGATCAAAGCTCCTAAAAATTAAAAAATTAGCATTTAAAACACCTAAAACAACAACCAGATAGAATAGACTAGACAGACAGTGAAAATGTCAAAATAGTTATCATATTTAGTCTAAGATAATAGTGCCAAGATTGGACTATGGCATTGTACCCTCTAGTGTCTATTTTTGGTGCTCTTATGTAAATAGCATAAAATCCAAACTTTGTATAAGAAGGGAAAAAATAAGGTTCAGCTATAGTTTTGCACATTCAGACCAATTTAGAATCAACAATTTTTAGTACAATTTTTCTTAGAGAATCCAAACATATGGGGCATCATGCATGACATGGTGGCTCTCACTTCTAGTTTTAGATTAGGCCATTGATATAAATTCTAGATCAAAATCCATATTTTAGACACCAGTGATTGGGGGCAATGTGTGTGGCACATTTGACTTCTTTTCTTTTTGAGTTTAGTATGTTACTCAGGCATTCTCAGTAGTTGCATGCCTTATTCCATCTGTAGGTGGTTGGCCTCATTTTGGAAAGGATTTCATATAAGCCTAACCTCCACATTTTTAATTGGCTTTCATATAAGCATATATCCTAGTTTTAGAGTGTCTTTCATAGAAGCCTAATCTCCACCTTTTTTTGAGTTGGCCAAGAGTGGTCTAGTTTTTATAACACATTCAGCTATCCATGCCACATTGTCAAATTATAGAGAATTTATGGGATTTAGGAGCCATCTCATATGACACACATTTCATAATGGTATAAGGTCATAGCTTCACTTCATAGGGAAACAATGTAACTAAATAACTAGCTAGCCTTTGTATTCTTGAGCCACTTACTCAGAGAGATTGGACACACAATCCTAAAATAAATCAACATAAGTATGACCACCTAGATTAAATTACTAGGTGAAAATTAAGCCAAAGGGATAGCCTTTACATTCTTGAGAAACTCTTGGGGAATTGATCACTCAACTCCATTCATAATATGACTCTTGGTACATCACACATCTAGCATCACTCAACATCACAACAGGTTGTGTATTGGTCCACATAATCGATGAGGCATATTCATTCATTTTTATTCCTATCTCTCTTACCCAACTTTATACATTCTTCTTTTATATATAGCATATCTAGTAAGAACTGATCTACTCTTTGTTTTCTTTTATAGATTCACACTTCACAACGTGCTCTCTCTATGCACACCTAGTATCACATAGCTTCATGAGCTTCACCCTTATAGGTAGGTTTAGGTATGCTTTATATTTTTCCTTTATCTTAGTATTTCACTTTGCTACATCACTTGACTAAAAGGGGGGAAATATATTCATATAAAATGTGAAAATTAGTAAATTGAGTGTGGCTTGTGACACCCAACCCATAGGTCCCTCCTACTTGCTTTCATGACCCTCATAAGCACCTTTTTTTTCCATAGTCATCCATAACCTTTCAAACCTAATCCTAACACAACCAAACTACTCTTTTCATGGAAATTCGATCCCCCCAGGCCCTGTCAGTTAAGGATAATAGTACCCAACTTGGACTACAACACTAGTGCCACTAGTGTCCTATTTTGGTGCTCCTATCTAAGTGAATTTTTAGCCCCAATGGTCAATTCCTTCTGGTTCCTCATCCTTCTCCTTGTTATCCTAATTCAAGCACATTCAACCTATGACCAATATACCCCAATAAAATCCCATTCAAATATCATTTGAAAAGGGTTAGAAATCATCACTAAGCAAGCAAGACTATTTAGACAATCTTCCCTATTCTTTGCATACAACCATCCAATACTATTATAATTTTATTAAAATACTTACACCATTCCCTAGCAACATTAATCACATATAATTTTAGAATTTTCATCTTCACACACACTATTACATAAAGCACATCAAGTGGGAAAATTACATATGGCTTGATCCCTCTTTGGAATATTGGTATGTAGGAAGCATGTCCACACAAGGGGTATGGATACATGTTCAGTGCATCTTACACACACTAACCCCCCCACTTTCCTAATTTTTTTCAAATTATAATGGATTCTATGGTTTGAAGATTAAATCAGCTCTACATGGAGTTCCATGAACATTCGACAGTCAAAATTCCATAGGCAAGCGCACATAGACACAGCAAAAAAAACCTAGAAAGATTAGATCTGCTAGACAAAAGTGGTAAAAGACAACTATAGAACTAGACCCCAAGGTTTCCTATTTTTTTGATCCTATCTAATCATAAAAAAAAGTTTAAATCCTTATTTTTGATAGTGTTCTAATACTGCACAGTGAATTTTAGACACTACAACAGTCGTCTTAGTTTCTAGCTAAGTCTTATTTTATCTCTCTCTTATTACTATTTTTAGAAAAATTTAAATTATATTCAAATTACACAAATTAGTATCTTAATTATTGAATATTTATTTACTAGTTTTATTACTCTAGACCCTTAACTAAATTAGGAATAATACACTAATATTCCCAAAATTGTTAAATCATGCATGTTTTCAAATGAAGGAATATGTATAGGTGGCATTTGCTAACTTCTTGGGTCCTCTTATAAAATTATAAGATCCTTTACCAATGGTTTGAACTTTTTCACTCACCCAACTTATCTATATCATCACTTTAGAGGTTGAAATGCTCATAAGGCCAATCATAGGTAAATGACTATGTTGAAGCCATTTAGACCCTACATGTAGTTACAAACCATTCTTTTGGAGCTATATACGTTGATATGGTCCTATTAAAATTATAATACCACCTCATAGTTATTTGAGTGATATGTACCATGCATTTTCCATGGAAAAACTTAGACAATTCACCAACTAAACCACTGTCAACTGTAGGTGGGTGTTTAGTTATTTGTATGGATTGTAGGTGCATATCAAACCTTGAAACCTCACTAATAAACCTTTCCTAATGGAATTCATGATAAATGGTATCTATTTCACTCCATAAGGTCTTATAAACATGGAATTTTACCTTGTTTACTCCTTTAATTTATAAGGTAACATTGTCGTTCAAAGCCTATAGATGAATACGGCCTATTTTTAGTTCATAAATTGACAAGTTTAAGTCTCCCAACAACTATCTTCCACTAACCATATTCCATTATAACTTTGTATAACTATTCTCCATGATATAGGATTCAAATAAAAAACATTAGGATGAATCAATAGTCTTTATGCCCCTATTAAAAAAAGTCATTAAAACACCTAAGAACTGTGTTTTCATCTTTTGGGGAAAGAAGGCCTGAACACTATCATTTGAACTTTTAGCATAGCTTGCAATCTCTATATAATCATATAACATAGAAAAAAAGTCTTCCATAGAGTTTTTTTAATACTAATACCTAAATTAGAGATTCATCATCAACTTTAACACTTCAAAATGGTTCTTTTTCTCTCTATTAGGCCACTTGTAGGTGCGCATTCAGTGTGCAAGTAGTAAGTATGAGGAGGTGATCGATAGCAGGCATTGTCTTGACCTCATGACTAAAATCCATGATATTTTAAAGTATAAAAAAATATATCATGGTCTTAATAACTTGAATAAAGTTTCTATATCACATTTCAATGCTTGAAAACTCTTGTAGGCACCTTGAAAGGTATGCAGGTAGACTATGTGTAAGTGTGTATAATGAGTATCATTTAGCCTTAAATGAGTTTAATCATAGTCCACTACCTCAAAATTAATTTTAAAAACCTATATATGTATTCAAAGAGCTATTTTCATAGTTTCCACATGGTTTTATTTAAGCAAGTACCTATAGGTAAGCATGTTCATGGTTGTCTAACTAAAAATGTTGCATATGATTATAATTCCATGAAGAGTTTCCTTGAGAAAAGAGATTGAGTGGTGAATATTATCAATATAAAATGGAATAATTTAAACCAAAACATATTCACATTCCAAGACCATCATCAAAATAATAAAATCCTATAAATAGTGAAAAAACTACATGTTGCATAGAAAAGTGTTCCCTCCTAAAAATTAAAGTGATTAGCATATCAAAACACCTTGAACTGATAAAATAAAAATGGAGAGAATTATATAAGGAATATAAAAAAATTAGGATCAACTTCAACAATTGGTTCATATGGATTTGACCAAAATAGAGTAAAACTTATAGGGTGCATGAAACAGTAAGTAGAAAAGTATAATCAACTTCATGTGGATGGTTCATGAAGAATAAGACACCATTATTCAAAATCTTTATATTTAACTTAAGTCTCTAAGTTTTAATTTCACTTCCTGAAATATTTTGATCTAAAACCTCCTTTGCTGGCCATACGAAGTACAAACCTAAAGATTATTTTTGCTTGCCAAGAAGGGTGAAAAAGGAGAAAAAGAGTTTTGGGAAAAAATGGAACTTTCAAAGTACTTAAAATGTGTATTTTAGATTGGATAATCTTAATATACATACCATGATCTTTTCCCATGTGTCACAATTCCCCATTGGCTGTACAAGTGCCAAACACACATTTTTCCCTAAGAAAACTACCCTTTGCTCTGAAGAACCTGCCACTTTTCAATTTTGACAATTGATTTATACATATTAGGACACATGTCACATGAAATAATCTTTTATAATATTAAAACTTCCTAATAAATTTGTACAAGTCATTAAATGTACCTTTTTTAACCTCCAAATGACCCAAAATAACTAAAAGGACTAAAATGAATAAGGATCAAGGCTAGTATAACATCAAATGACATTAATTAACCTATAAAACACCTTTTGACATATGTATTAGACCCATAAAACACATAAAAGTCAATTAATTACCTAGGGGTGACCTAATTTGACCTAAAAGTCAAATTTGGTCAACAGTCACATCATTACAAATTGAGCTAATTAGTCAATTGGGGTAATGAATGATGTGATTTGGGATAAATTGAGTCCTATAAACTAATTATTACTTTAATGATGTTAATTGAGGATAAATTGATTGGTTTAAGGTTTAGTGTTTAAACTTTAGGGTTTATGGTCCAATCATAAAGGTAATTGAACTACATGAAACCATTTATGAGTATAAAAGGTGATTTTGGGCACAATTAGCTCCAATTCCATCACAAATTAAGCCAATCATCTAATTGGGATAATAAGTAATTTTATTTTATTGAATTTAACCCTATGAAAGTAATTAAGTGGGGTTAAATTGAATGGTTTAAGGTAAATATGGTCTATGATTTAGGGTTTAGGGTTTAGGGCTTAATGCTTAGGGTATATAGGGTTTAGGTTTTAGGGTATAAGGTCTAATAGTGAAGGTAATTAGGGCCAAATTCAGCTCCTTTAACCTATTTATGACTACATAATGTGATTTTGGGCTTAATTATCCCTCACATCATTATGATTGAGCCCATTAGTCCATTGGCGTAATGAGTGATGTGATTTGGACAAAATTGAGCCCTATGAACATAATTCTTACTATAAAGGATGTAAATTAAGGCTAAATCAATTGGTTTATAGTTTAAGGTTTAGGGTAGATAATAGCAAAGGCAATTGAGTTTATTGAACCCATTTATGAGTACAAAAAGTAATTTTGGGCATAATTATTGCCAATACCATCACAAATTAAGCCAATTAGTCAATTGGGCCAATAGTAATGTGATTTGCATTGAATTGAGCCTTATGAACATAATTAAGTGAGGTTAAATCAAATGGTTTAAGGTAAATATGGTTTATGATTTTAGGTTTTAGGGCTTAAAGCTTAGGGTATATATAGTTTAGCTTTTAGGATATAAGGTCTAATGGTAAGGGAAATTAAGTCCAAATTCAAATCCTTTAACCTATTTTTGACTACATAATGTGATTTTTCCCCCACATCATCAAATATTGATCCGATTAGTCAATTAGGGTAATGAGTGATGTGATTTGGGCCAAATTAATCCCTATGAACATAATTCTTACTCTAAATGATGTTAATTGAGGATAAATTGATAGGTTTAGGGTTTAAGTTTAAAATTTAGGGTTTATGGTCTAATCATGAAGGTAATTGAGGATAATTATAGTCACTTAAACCTATTTGTGACCATTAAATGTGTTTTTGGGTTTAATTAGCCCCTATGACATCACGTATAGAACAAAATAATCAATTAGGGTAGTTAGTGGTGCAATTTGGACCAAATTAAGCCTTGTAGACCTAATTCTTAGTCTAAATGAAGGTAATTAGGGCTTAAATGATTTGTTTAGGGTTTTAAGAGTTTAAAATTTATGGTTTAGGCTTTATAAATATTTTGTTTTAGTGATTAAGGTTTAGTTTTGAGTGTATAAAGTCAAAGAGATCAAGGTTTTAGTGTTAAAGGTTTAGGTTATGGATATTTATGCATATATCTAAGATTGCATACATAGTAGCACTGCCTATATAGTTTGGTTACTGTTAAAAAACAAAAAAAAACATTTAGGTCAATGTCTCTTTTTTGGAACAAGACTTATGTCCCCTAGGTACTGTGTTATCTTCTATTTTATACATTGTAGGTCTATTTTTTACTAATTTGATGCATGTCCCCACCCTCAAAAGTAAAAAACTTTGTCTACTCATGGTTAACTATAGAGTTCATATCTATTTATTTAAAAATTTGATTGTTGTCCCCACTTGGTACTACACATAAATTAGGTCTAATTTTTAATACTTAGATTGTTGTCCCCACACTCAAAAGTTGACAACTTTATGTAATCATGGGTGATGGCTTTCATAATAAAAAGAAGTTAAAGCAAAAAACATCGGATAAATTACAACTGTAGAGAGAAAAGCAAAGGTAGCTAATGCAAAAACTTTATGTAAGTAAGTATACTATCCCTAATGAATTGAATGTCAAATAATGATGAAACGAACAATGATATTATACCAAATTCTAAAAGTATAATTGACAATTCTGATAATATACAAAATTATAATGCAAGTCCACATTCAATTTTTTTGTTTTTAAATTTGATGATGATGATATAATGCATGATGATGTAAATTTCATGCAAACATGATTTTGTGAAAGTAACAATCAAAAAAACACTATGGAAACACCATTGAATGAATAAAATAATATAGATACACCAAATCAATCAAATTTACCACTAAGAACACCTCCTAGGATTTTGAAAAGAAGACCCATGCATTTAATTGAAATTTATGAAAACATTTTGAAACCAATGCCCAAAAAAATGTCTTGGTTCCATATGAGAAGAAAATCTAAAAAAATTGGGACTCACACTTTTAGAAATTAAATAAAACTCAAATATGCCAATTGTTTGTTACATTGATGAAAGTGCATAATATGAGACCTACAATGAACACCCTAGGATTAAAAACATCTAATATTTACGGTGTAAACAAGGTAATTATTGAAAATTTTCATAAAGCATACCATCAAGTAGGTGTGAATAAATTCACCAAAGATGCTAATGATACCTAATTCATTATTACAACTTCTATGGTAAGTTGTCAAATAAATAATAAATGATTGATTATACAAACAAGAAAAGCATTGTACATAAATATAAAAACACTAATTAAAGCAATTGGGAGATGTAGAAGACTTTATGTTTTTGAAAATAATGACCTATGGGCATTCTCTGGTAAACTCTCATGGAAAGATAAGGATATAGTTAATGACCTAAAAGATTTACTTACATAATTTTGAAAATATAACATAAGGCTATCACCTAATATTAGATATGTAGTGAAAAGAAGAGTTGGTTCTTGTAACTATGAACCATATCTAAAACATTTTTTGATATGACTCAAACATAATTATACTCAAAATTTGTTAAAAAATATCCACAAATTTCTATTAGTCAAAGATATTTTTAAATGTCCAAACCCTTCTATGTGAAAATAAATCACACATGCACAACTTCTTATTTTTGGCAACATGTTGAATTTTTGATGCATTCTGATATTTTTTGTCATGTTCATTGTACCTTGCATACTGACAACATTTTGCTAGAGTGCAAAGTGGAAGCCCTACAAAAATTATAAATGAAATTTATTCCATATTTTTTTTGTGAACAACGATATGGACAATTTTTTTATAATAAGGCATGTTTGGATAGAACTTGTAGCATTTGTGGTGGATTGCTAAAATTGAAAAAATGGAGAGTACACACATAATTTGATGCAGGGGCATATTTAGTTGTCCCAATTTTGGGTTATTTTAGGTGATATAGGTCTTATAATAAGTGTCTATAGTGGTTATAAGTCATATAAATTCATAGAATTTGAATTTGAAGTCATATTGTGTTTTCTTACCGAAAGTGGGATTTGAACTTGTAATTATGTTTTAGAGTGCTAGTTGAGGTTGATGAAAGATGTAAGTGATATGATGTGTTTTAGACTGTTAGTTGAGGTTGATGAAAGATGTAAGTGATATGAAATTATTGTAAATGTTAATTTATGAGTCCTTAATATAGGTTTGATAATAATTAGGGTGGTTATGAGCCTCTCAATGTTCTTGAAGGGAATCAAGAACTGTTAGAGGAGTTATAAGATATATAAAATGTGTAAATGCTTATATGAGAATTCAGTTTTGGAGATGGATTCAAGTTGTAATGGATGTTAACCCCAATAAAATGAATATAAATTTTCTCCCTTTGAAACCTAACTATGCATACCCATTATAACCTATATTTTGTGTTCAAGATGACTGAGTTTGCATTATGAGCTGAGAAGACTTTGTGAAATATTAAATATAAATATGTATATGTGTGTGTGTGTGTGTGTGTGTGTGTGTATATATATATATATATATTGATAAGTTCTTATTTCAATGTTCTTAAGGTCCCCTACATAGTTTCAATTTGTTTTGAACATATATGTCATGAGGAATTATGCTCAAACCCTGTAGGATATTATGTTTGCACATACAATCAGACGCAAACTTGTGTCAATTGATAAATAGAGGCATCAAGAGAGGGATAAAATGAGTGAAGAAGGTGAATAGGATAATATAGACCCTAATAAATCATCATAGTAGGATTACACTTGATTTAAAGTTGAATGTAACAAATTATACCCTCTCAGGTTAACATAATTTGATATAAACCCTATATTAGGGTTTTAAGAATAAGATCTTGTTTTATAGGAGTTACCACTAGTCAAAAACCACGAAACTTGGTGATTAGTTTGAGATAAATGTTTAATAATAGATTTTGAAATTTTAAAATCTATATGGAGTTATTATGTATGGCATAAAGTGATTGTGTGTAAAATAGGGGTAAAGAGACCTAATTAGGTCTTGTCAAGGTTTGTAAAGTGTATCTTAGAGTGTAATTGGACCAATAAAACTCATGAATATACGGATTTAAATAGAGGGTATTTAAATATAATTTTAGTTTCTCAAGATTAGTCTGCATCTGTTTTTACCTTTGGAAAATGTAGAAAAAAGGCTACTAGAAGAGAGACTAGGGCTAGTAAGAGAAAGGTAACAAGGAGGAAGAAGGGGTTATTAGAGAGTTAAAGATTGGACATTATTTGGAATGGTAATATGTAAGAAGGGAGGTTTGTATGACCATTTAATGGGTGGAGGAGCTAAGAATTAGAATAGAGACATATAGGCATATGAGCCAATAATGAGAAACAAGCTTGAAGTGAGAAGATTGGGAAAGACTAAAGAAAGTTCATATGAAAAAAAGGATAGTGACATTAAGGTGATGATATTATATTACATAAATAAATGATAACTGTCTTCAAGTAGAAAGATAAGTTTGGAAACTCAAGAAGGGAATTGAATATCCTAGTAGAGACAAGTGTCGTAAGAGCTCAAGAAGAAGAATTAAGGGTCAAGAAAGAGTTTTAGAGATCAAGAAAATCAAATCAGAGTTGGTTTTGGTAGAGGTAAGGTGTATAATTTCATGTTTAAATCCATACCAGGGCCAGTTTATAGATACCTTTGCATTAGAATTGGACAAGAATTGGTTGGTTTTAGTAAATATAAATCTATGGCATATCAATTAAAAGATGGAAATGAATATAAAGGTGTGAGCTTGTTAAAAAATAAACACCTATTTCCAAATTTATGGATAAGTTTAGGGAAAAAATTACATATGATTATGCAAGGCACATATATAGAGCTCGATGGCTAGATTAATAATTCAAGTTAAGGAAGGACACATTCCCACTTTGTACTATTGTTTTAGTAGTTGAATTTGTAGAGAATTATACATTTTAACCACAAAGAGAGGTTTAGTCACAATACTACCATTAATTATAGGCTTCCCTTTTTATGCATATAGTATTCATGTATTCACCTAACATTATAGATCATGATTGAATAATATTAAGGGAGTACCACTTCTATGTCAGTGATGATCGAACACATTCTTCAGAGTATGTGTAAGGTTGTTTTTAGATGTTTTATGGCAATTTGAATGAAAGGAACATTACTTTCAATCAAAATTATATTTGGCCAAATAACTACACATCAAAATTTAATAATACATGGGTGTTCTATTGGCTAATCAGGATGCATATGACCATTGGTATACAACATATTTATAAGCTCACTGAAGCAAGCGTTAGAAAAGGGGATCATAATAGTGCATGATCATGTGTCGAAATAGAACTTGCAAGAGAGGAGTTAAATTTTGAAGAGGTCATTGATTTGAAAAATTAAAAAAACATAGTTGAATGGTGTAATAAAATCATGGGCCATAGTTCTCAATAAAATTCCACTATTCATAGATATTTTTGGCTGATGGAGGATGAATAATTAGTAATGTTTGAGGATTGTATGATAGTAATAAGATCAAGTGAGTTACACTCATTTAATATCTCAAATTCAAGTTCTTGGATGGTTCATATGAGGCACATGGCATGCTTTTATTCTCCATGCATTGGTTTTATTTGGAATGTCTGTGAGTCACAAGAATGGCTGGATGAATGGAATTGTAGGCCTCTAGTTCCAATTGTCACTTATTAGGTTCCACTAGCATTATAACTTATAGAGCTAACATCATCATGTGACTTTGACTATGTATCCAATATAGTGAAACTAGGTACCATATATTTAACATGTGTTTCATGTACTAAATTTGGTAAATATATAAATAGATCATGTTCATAAATCATGTTTTATTTTGAGATACAGGGCATATTTATGTATTTATTGTAGATGAGGATAACGAGGAAGGGACAGACTACTACTTATACCGGTGTGTAGAGGAAAAATAAAAATTGACTTATGTAGTCACAAATGGCGAAAACATTCACTATCCCATTGGGTCTATGGTAGTTATTGAAACTTGGCTTTGACACTATCCTATCAAAAATTCAAATGTATAGTTTTTTTATGACTACAAAGTACATACAAGATACTCCACTATTCAATTTTGGTTCTTGAAACAAATGTTTAGTTTCAAAAATATAAAGGTAGGCCATTAAAAATAACTCTATGGAAGGTTAATGAATCTGATTATGAAGCAATTCTTGATACTATAAATAATAAAGTTGATCCTAGTGGTTCCTTAGATTAAAATCCTAAGGTATGTTGACTTCTCAAATGCAAATGTGTTTAGTTTTATCAAATTTTATTTATTTCTTAGGTATTACATATAATGTCAATTTAATTGCATATTAACATATATATTTTAGGTTAGTGGTGACAAATTAGCCTCCACCTTCATGTGGTTGGCACCATTAGTAGAGAATTCCATATTCTCAAAGCTAAGAGAAGCTTTTAGTTAATCTAGATTATTGATTATTTTACCTTTCAATTCATGTAGATGATTCCACCTTTATGTGGTTGACACTTTTAGTAGAGAAGCATCTTACATCTAGGTAAAAGTGGTCTTGAGGCCCAAAGGGGTGCTCTATCTCCTAGCTAGGTGTATTCAAATGCTACAAAAGTTACATTGTAGGACTGATCACTGAATCCTCTACCATGAGTTTGTCAATGCTTTTTGATTCAAGAGATTTGGGTTTTAATTAAATTAATTTTATGTGCACGTGATAGTTATTTTAGTTTGTGTATATAACTTATGACTTTAATTTTATGGTTGTTTAAATTTTACCAAAAAAACATCGATTTTACCTTATAGGGACAAGTGGTCTTAAGGCCAGAATAGGTGCTTTGTCTCCTAACTAGGTATACTCAAATGCTAGGAATGTAGGATTAGAGGGAAATACCCACCCCTGATGTGGTATTGATGTCAAATTTCACCCATGAGCCTCGAGAGATAGAGATATTTCACTATGGCTTACATCTTACATCTAAGGACAAGTGGCCTTAAGGCTAGAACAGGTGTTTTATCTCCTAACTAGGTGTACTGGATTCTAGGAATGTGGTCATAGAGGTTAATCCCCACCCTCAACATGGTGTCAATGTCACTTTTCACCCATAATCCCTTAGAGATAGAGATCTTGCAATGTGACTTGCATCTTGAATCTAGGGACAAGTGATTTTGAGGCTAGAACAGGTGTTCCATCTCCTAACTGGGTGTACTCAGATTCAAAGAATGGGATCATGGAGGTTAATCTCCACCCTCAATATTGTGGTGATGTAATTTTCTACCCATGATCCCCCAAATATGGATATCTTTCATTATGGCTTGCATCTTAATAGCATTTCTTATCAATGTTACTCGAGGCCAGAATTGTTGTAAAAAAGGGTATTCACATGAATTCAGAGGCTGTGGTTGTGGGAAAGCATGTAAATTGCACATCCTAAGGTGTTGGAAGTTGAATTAGAGATCTTGAAAGTGGAAATGTCTATTGGAGGCAAATAACTTGTCTCTTAACTACATGAAATTTGCATTTTAGGACTGATCACTGAATCCTCTACCATGAGTTCGTCAATGCTTTAAAATCTAATATCTTTAGGGTGTAAGTATATTACTTTGAAATGCACATTATGGTTCTTTCTATTCATGGATATGACTTATGATTTCCATTTTACATTTGCCTAAAGTTTTCCTAAAAAACACTAGTTTTGCCTTGTAGAGACAAGTGGTCTTGAGGCTAGAACAGGTGCTTCATCTCCTAATAAAGCATACTCAAATGCTAGTAATGTGGTCCTAAAGGTTAATCCCCACCCAAAATATGTTGGTGATGTCATGTTTCACCCAAGATCCCTTATAGATAGAGATATTACACTATGGTTTGCATCTTGAATCTAGAGATAAGTGGCCTTTGTTGGAGAGTTGTCAATGATGTCATGGAGGTGTCCAAGTGAGTGGATGAAGTGTCTTGATAGTCTAAGTGTCAATGACAAAGTGTGTAGTTTTATTGGCTTAGTATTCTTTAAGTAGGATTAGTTAATCTTTAGTTCTGGCATGATTAAGGATGGGTCTAAAGTATTGAGCATGTGTGAGGGGTCCTATCAGAGGTATAGGATTATTGGAGAGCTTGTGGAAGTGCATGGTATTTATTTGGTTCTTCATTATGTTTATCTAAGCATAGTCAATTCTATGGCAAAAAAATCTAAGTAGGTAGTTTACTAACATTACCATTTCCACGTATAGAAGAGTCAGGGGGGTTGGTCATATGGGTGTGATCACATTAGTCCCAAGTTACTATGTTCCAAGTTTCAAGTCATGAGTTTGAGTGTAGCTAAAGATATGTGGGTGAAAATTTATCCTCTCAAATAGAAGTTCACTAAGTTTCTATAATTAGCTAGACCATCAGTGTACGTCATGCAGAAATGTATGAACCAATAAGTTTGTTCATTTAATTTAGGTATGAATAAAGTAAATAATGGTTAAAGGTTTACATTGAGAGGTTTTATATAGTGCCAAGAAGATACCCAAAAAATTTGGAGTCTTGAAGTGATTTCTACCTCAAGTTATAAAGCTTTAATGTTGCTCTAGTAGACTATGATGGGACAGAGACCATCAAGTTTAATCATAATGAAATATGAGGTCATTGGTCTAGAATATCCAATGGTGAGCACTTAATCATACATATTGAGATCAAGGGTGCATATGAAGTTAATATGTCAAAGGTTGCACGTGTTGGTGACAGGTGTCATAAGCTCACTAATCTGATAAAACATCAACAGTGAGAGATGGTTCATACTTATGAAGATCAATAGTGTAGGACATGTCAAACAATAAACAAAGCACATGGGACTACCAAGTGTCACAAATGCATGGACTAATAGCAAAGTGTTTAGAAGGCATGTGAGGGTGTCAAGTGTCATAATCATGGGAGTTATGATCAAGACTAATGGTGAGCGTTGTCAGATAAATACCTAGTTAATCAATAGAGATTGATAGAGCACATTTGTTTCAAATTTTTAAGAAGTGATATGATGACAATTGATCAATGTTGAATAGTAAGCAAAGGTAAAGACCAAGTTACTTCCAAGGAGATCAACAGTGTGTATTTGGTCAAAATTATCAAGAAGCATGAGATGAGGTCAAAGTGATAGATGTTTATCATAGTTACATATCAAGATACTCTCAAAGAGATCAATGATGCATATTCATAAACATTATGTGAGTACACGAGATGTTGATAAAGTGTTCAATGTTTAACTATGACCGTTGAAATTTAAATATTTAAATTAATAAAGGGAAAAACTAGTTTGTAATATTTTGCCCATATCTTTTGATCCAGGATGAATTCGAAGTAAAATCAAAAGCAAATTTGTAGAGGAATTCAAGGGAATCCATTAATATTTATTTGAATGCCTTAATATTTGTATAGTCAAAGTTATTGAGCTCTATAGTTGACTATGTGTTTAACCATGGTTTGTAAGTAACTTGAGAAGGATAATTGACATTGTTCTAATGGTATTTGGATGTTTTAAGGTGACTTAGATATTGGATAATGTTTTACACTCCCTAAGGATGATTTTTATGGATTTTAAAGGTTTGACCAATACATATTTAGTATGAATAAATGCTTAGAAGTTAATTTTTTATTCATTCATGGTGTTCTTGTGTATAAGGCTAATGTTTTAGTAGATTGAGCATACACATAGGTGTTTAATTATGACTATAATAATTTAAGGGTGTTTAAGAGGTCATGTGGAGTGGACCTATGCATTTATACTTAGTCGTACATTTCTAATTTTCTCATTGAAGTGCTAAATGTGTGAATAGGTCTCCATGAGACCTATAAGGGATATTAAGGCCTAATTGAAAGGTGTAGCTTCTTAAGTGTGACCCATGGATGCTATGGCCAACCTATGAGGATAGTATTGATCTATGTAAGATGTCTTAAGGGTTAAGACAATTTTAAAGTTTGACCAAGAAGATAATAATCATGAAGTCTCTATAAATGGTGAAATCAAAGATGATGATTTCTAGATGTGCGAGACCTGAGAGAAGAGGTGTGTGTGAGAGTTGTGGAACAAAGGAAAGGGTGTGTGCCTACTGGATGGGTTGTAGAGTAGAGTAAGTCTACAACTATGTATATGAACCATATGTCATATTTTTTATGTCAAGAATAGTATTCTTGTAGGTTTGAATATTGAGGATGAGCGAAGATGTCTAGAGTGATCCAAAAGGATGGTTTAGATGCCTTAAGTGTGAGTGAAGGATATATGATGTTTATGTGAGCTTGGTGGTTGATTTGAGAGGTAGATCAGAGTGTGGTCTATGTGTATGACCATTTGGTCATATTTTGAGGATGTGATAGATTTATTTTTTAGAAGTGTAGTGTGATCCAAAAGGTGGTTTTAGATGTTTGTGACTATGTAAAAAAGTAAAGGGAGTTGATATACATTGTATCTCCATTAGATTGGCAAGAAATCAGTGTCTAGGACATATTCATATCATAAGTGTTCAGAGGGCACTCAAAATCTAGGTTTGAAGGACTTAACCATCTTAGGGGTATGTGTTCCTTATGAAATAAGTGTTTCACTAAATTCTGGTCAGAGGGACTTAACCATCCTAGGGGTAGGTGTTTCTTATGGAATAGGTGTTTCACTAACTTCCAATCAAAAGGACTTGACCATCGTGGGGTAGGTGCTCATTATGGAATGGGTATTACACTAAAGTATCATTTTTGTAATACCTTATATGACAAGTAGTTCATGTGTTTCCAGGCTTGAGAGTGGGTTTTATTCCCCAATAGGGTTTCCCATATAGATCTTGTGTTGTTTGTATGATCTTGCATTATCTATTATTCATTGTTATGAATGACTTATATATTCTATGAATGTTTGTATTAATTGAATAAGGGTTTGAAAGGATTGGAATTGAATTTTAAATTTCTTGCATCATTATTTCACCCCATCCTCTTAGTGATTGCACCTCTAATAATTGTATCAGAGCAAGTCCTTTGGTAAAGTCTTTATAGCTTGAAGGAGATCCAAGGTACAATATGGGTAGCCATCAAATGCAAGTAGGTTTTTACACTAACCAAGAACCAATGTTTAATGGATCCAGTTATATTTTGAGTGTGAGGATGAGGACCTATATCATGTCCCTAGGTTTTGATAGTTGGAAATATATTGTGGATGGTTATTATATACCTACTATTCCTCCATCTAGTGTTGCAGATAAGAAGTTCTTTGAGAACAATTCTAAGGCAATGAATTTTATCACTTGTGGTCTCTCAGAGACTGAATACACCAAGGTAATCCATTGTATATATTCTAATAAAATGTGGAATAAATTGAAGACTATTTATGAAGGAGATTCAAAGGTTAAGTTTTTAAAGTTTGAGACTCACAAAAGACAATTTAGGAGTCTTAAGATGAAAGAAGAATATTATGTGGCATCTTTTCTACAAAGAGTTGATGAGATTGTGAACATCATTAGAGGTCTTAGAGAGAATTTTGACAAATTTATTATATTTCAAAAGGTATTAACATCTCTCTCTCTCTCTCAAGTTTGATTCTATAGTATTTGTTGTATAAGAAAGTCATGATCTTACTTAGTTGAAGATGGATGCATTGCATGGCATTCTTACTTCCTATGAGATGAGAATCGATGATGATAAACCACCAAAGAAGGAAGCAACATTAAAGATAGAAATGAATCTAAAGAGGAAGTTTTAAGGTAAAAAACTCAAGGAGGATGACATATATGATATTTATGAAGCTAAACAAATTGCTTTGTTTGAAAATAAATTGAAAATAGGGTCAAGCAAGTATAAGGGTAAACTACCCTTCAAATGATTCAATTGTGGAGAGGTAGGACATTTTGCTAATAAGTTCCCTCATAATCATAAGAAGAATGATGATAAAGATCATGGTGATGGCCAAGATGAAGACAAGAAGACATGCAAGTCTGATAAGAGGAAGAAAGAATTTAGAAAGTGTGACAACAACAAGAAGTCCTTCAAGAGAGAGAAGAGTCTTTACACCAATAAAGTTTGTAACTCATTAGATGAGAGTGAGGACAGTAACTTTGAGTTTGATAATGAAGATGATGGTCCTATAGAAGATAAATCCCTCTTCATGGCTGAGAAAGGAAGTTGTTCATATAAAAAGGAGTCTACTTAGAGTGATTCAAATGATAATAAATATGATGTGGATGTGAGATTGAATTTATGAATTCTATTGAAGAACTAAATATTGAGAATAAGATTAACAAGAAGATGAAGTCTCAAATCAAATACTATGAAGAGTAACAGTGTGTTTGAGGTGAGAATGAATGAAGACACCAAAGAGCATGAATATATAGTCAAGTATCTCAATTGTTAATTGGAAATCCTATCTACAAGCCTCAAAGCTAAAGAACATAAATGTTCAAGGTATGTAATTGAAAATGAGTCATTAAAATCTAAGTTAGAGAATACATCTAGAAAGATGTAGTCATTTATGAGATTTGAAAAGGGCTCAAGTGATTTAGACAACATTTTGAGTGGTCAAAGCATGAAAGTGATAGAACTAAACTTGGATACAAAGAAAAACCAAAAAATACAACTCAAGACAAGATGAAGACTAATGTAAATAAGAACTTGAAGGTCAATAATCAATCAAGGAATGAAGATGTTGATAGAATGAAGACAAATTAGATCAAACAACTAAATGTCATGAGGTATGCAAGTTTTAATGGTTACTACTACACATATAATCAGTTTGGGCATAAATTTAGAGAATGCAAGAGACCTGTAAGAAATGACTTTGCATGGAACTATGATGGGGGACATTAGTCAAAAGGTGTGTCTTCTTAAAAAGGAGTGGTTTTTTTCAATTATCAAAAGAATGGTAAAAATTCAAAATTTTGTTCTAATTAGGAAAGGCAGGATAAGCTTCTTGCAAAAGGTATGGTGTGCTTCAACTATCAATAAAGAGGTCACATTTTTAGATTCTACAATTAAATGCCTATAAGATAGAATAAGTTTAATCAGGCTCCTAGAGTGCAAGAAAGAAGGCAAGTTAAATCATGGAAACTAAAGGTGTTAAGTGTGAGTCATGATGAGTCTGTAGGTCCAAATTCTATTTTCTGTGGTGGAGAATGCTCTAGAAGTTGGAGAGTGCCAAGATATCTCATTGTCAATTAATTTTGTGAATAAAGAGACTAAGCTCAAGGAGAAGACCAAGGTTCTAGTTGAGGCTAGTTCTGAGGTGTGTTTAGATGTTAATGATCAACCTACTATGTGTGAGAAAGTTTCAAGTTTAGTTCCTATGTTGTCAAAGTTTGAAGGTGATGTTTTATAATGCAAAGAAGCTACTTTAGTGATCAAGGTATGTCAAGACTCCATAGTTGTTCCAAATGTTATATATTCTATCATAGAAGAGAAAGTAAGTGATGCAAAAAGGGAACAAGTTGTCAAAGTTTAGACTAAGAATAACAAGATCAAGAAGTCTTATATCTATAAAATTATTCTAGTGGTTATTGAGGAGATGTGGGCCACTCCTAGCTTCACTTTGTTTTAAGAGCATTATGGTGTAGAGGAGGTCTTTGTCTATGCTTCTTAAGAGACTCCTTTCAATGGAAAAGCAAGCGTTGTTGTGGCGTTCTTCAGAAGGTCCTAGAAGGCAAGAGATGAGTGTTTTTAGTTGGAGTAGGTATCTCTAGGTGGAAGTTGTGTTTTAATGAGGTCACATTGATGTCATAAGGTGATTTTTCCATTTTGGTTTAGTTTTTGTTGTGTATGCAGTGTTTACAAGATCAGAATGGGTGTTTCCAAGTTACATAATGAGATTGATGGAATTTCAAGAAGATTTTGGTGCCCTAAAAGGTATGTGAACTTCTTTGTGATGTGTTTCAGGTGGTTTTATGTCTTGATGATCCTATTTGTGCCATTTGGAGGTTTTTGTGTGCTTTGAGGTTTATGTTTTTTATTGTATATCAAAGCCATGGCATAGGAAGTCAAGGTTACCAAAGTTTTAAGGGCTCAAATATTGGTATTTGATGGTTTTGTCTAGGTGTGTAATAAGTTTTAGAGGTGGGTGTTGACTATAAGGAGGTTTGTTTACCTTGTTTTTTTTTAAGATTCTAGAGTTTTGGGCTATGCTAGAAAAGTGGTTTACCTTACGATTTGAGGAATCAAAATTCTTAATAGGTTGAATGGGCCAAATGGGTTTTCAAATAAAGCTTCATAGAGATTTGAAGGTTTGTGTTTTTCAAATTATTCAAGTTTTTTCAAAATGGAAGCTTAATTAGCTAGTAGACTTGTGAAGGAAGTATGTTGTAGAGGAGAAGCTAGGTGATGCAAATTGATGTGTTTAAGGGGGCATATAAGAGTGCTCCAGATATGAATTTTTAGGCCTTGAAATTATGTCTACTAAAGTTTGTGGGCTCTTCAAGTTATAGGTAGGGCTATAAGGAGTTTAGATAGGCCTAATGTGAAGATTTAATGTTTTTTCTTAGTTTCTCCGAAAGGGTAATGCATGAGTGTTTCAAGGTGAGTTCTCAGGTTGGTTTAAGGCATGTTTCTTATTTGGTGAGTGGCATGAAGTTCTATTGGTGGTCCTTGAGGTGGCTTGAGAGAGAATGCTAGTAATCATGTGTGGTGGTTCTTCATGGTGTGTGAAGATCTAAAGATGATCAAGAGGTGAAATGGATTATATATCTTAGGGGGAGTCCCTCTCAAATTTACCTTAATGAGTTCTATCAGATTTTAGTGCTTTTGTGTGATTTTTATTCATTGGTTGTAGTGCTTAGTTGAAGAGAGTGTTGGCATGTAGCAGGAGGAAGTTATTAAGGCAAAGAAGAGGTAGGCTCTCTGATCTAGGAATTTGACTCAAAAGAGGATGGTTAGTATGGTGTTAGTTCCAAATTGAAATAAACACACTAATAGCATAACATCTTTAGGCCTAGACAATAGGGAGAGCTTAGTTAACAAAAGAAAATGGAAATCACAACTAAAAATTAAGGGATCAAATACAAGAGTTCCTTCACCTTCTTTAGATGCTCTAAATGCCTTTGTAGTAGTGGCTTGCTCAGCTTGTGCTCATAAAGTCATTGGCAATGGAAGCTTGGCTACCTCCATCTCTCCTTGGCACCTTTGGCTTATGGATTTGCTTGGCTTGGAATCAATTTGGCATGGTAACACTAGTTGCATGAAGTTTTTGGAACTAATCCTACATTATAACTTTACACAAATTAATCTTAGAAATGATGTTGTGAGGCCTCCTATTTATATATTTTTAGATTTGATCAAAATCAACCTCAACCATCCATCTCAAGATTGAGATGTGTGGTTGAGGATTAATTCAATTTTTTCAATTAAGTTTGTAATTATCCTCATCATGACATTAGAAGAAGGGTAAATTAAGAGTCATGGAGGGAATCATGGAAGGCATTGATGAGGCATGGAGGGCTTGAATCCTGATATTTATGGCATTTATGGCTTAGAGATGCCTTCCCAAGAAATAAGGTCACTTGATGATGCAGATATTCAATATTCATTTCTAAAATAAAGTATTCAACAAGTTTCCATGGAATTCTTGATTAGGCCTTGATTTGAGTTAATTAGCTTTTAAACATGATTAAGCACTTTATGCATAAATTACTCAAATTGATCAGAATACCTTGTTATTAGTCCTAAATTGGACTAGATTGAGATTGGAAGTCACTATTAGATGTGTTAGATGTATATTCCCATTTAGGATGTTGTCAACAACAAATAACAAAGTCATGAGTCTTGTGCAAAATATTTGATAGGAAAGAGTAGTCTAGAGCATGTGGGTGCAAAATTGGCATTTTGACTCAAAATGAACTGATCAAAGCTAGCTGACCCATAAATTTCATTGCCCCATTCAGTGATACCCTGGCCAAAATTATCACCTTAATATGTCAATTTCACATCATTTATCATGTTTTAGTGTTTTTATTCCAAATTGTGTATTTTGGGTAGAAATTGGCCAAAACCCTGATTGGAGGTTATCGGTGGCTAGTTTTAGGTGTCTACAATTTTCCACTATTTGTGAAGGCATTACAAGATATAAGCATAGTATCATCTTCTCAAATAATTAAAATTTATTGTATGCCTACAATTTTAATGATGATAAACTAATTTTATGATTACCCCTTAAAGGAATGGTTGGCACAAGCAAGTTGGAAAATGATCCCTCAAAAAGAAAGAAGTGAAATGAGGGGACCAAGGAAAGGAAGGATGATGGGGTGAAAGCATAATGATACTAAAAAATTAGTTAAAATCATTTAAAATTCAAGTGGGATGGTGTGTAATGTTTTTCCCAAAGGCAGTTATAAGCATTGTACCCTGATAGTGGCAACTTGGTATGATAGCACAATGATTTGCCCAAAGGTAGTTATAATCATTGAGAAGATGGAGTTGCCCCAGTTAGGATAGATAAACAACATAATAACATGCCCCTATATAGGCAAAGTAAATTGGTGACAACAAAATGATTTTCCTAAAGGTGGTTATAATCATTAAGAAATGTAGGTGGAATAGTGTGCAATGATTTGCCCATAGGTGGTTATAATCATTGGACCTTGATTATGGAAAACATGATAAACTTGTTTGAGGATGATGATAAATTGACATAGAGGTTAATGACGAATTATAATAACCTACTATTAGGGAGATGCTCATTTGAACTAATAAAGGTTGAAATTTTTTCATGATCAATTACTCTATTTGGGATATGATTGGGATTGGAATCAAGATGTCGGTGTTGAAGAGATGCCACCATTGTTAAATAGAATTAATTAAGCTTAGTTTTTTTGTATCACATGATGGTAGGATTTATGATAGAACACCATAAATAATTGGCCAAAATATGCATAAGTATTGACTCCTCTAATCCAATAGTCAATACAAAATAATGCATCAATGATAGAAACCATGATGACAATGTAAACATATGAATATGGATGGATTCAAGTATAAGTGTGGGCAATAAATAAACCAATGAACACACATAAATTGAATCAAGGCAAAAATTCTAAAAGCAAACAAATAGGTAGACAAATAAATAGAAACAAATAAATAAATAATGCAATAAAAACCCTACTAACATTGCCCCTAGAAAATAGGCAATAACTTAACAAATAAATAAAATGGGGGAATATAAGAAAAGAAAGGGGGTGGTCGATTTGTCTCCATATGCATGAGGTAAGTGGATGCTACCTACATAGTTCTATAGATATAATATCCAATAAAAAACTTCATGCCAAATGTAGTTCTCCCAGGGAATGGGAAGAATATGATAACTAAGGAAAAAAATAGAATGTATGTGATAGAAGAATAGGAATGGTCTTGTAAAATGGAAAGTGCGTGAGAGAAAAGGTTAAAAATGATGGGGAAACTAAATGACAAGTGATTTTCTTGTAACTTAGAAAGGGTTTCCAGAATCTTTAAGGCAAAGAAGCGGTCAATGTTTTTGTTTTTTTCTAACAATGTTATAAATTTTTTTGGAATATTTGGGAGTGTCTCAACTCAATCGAGAATGATGAGACACTAAATGGTTCAATCTCACAAAATGGTGTGAGGATGGCTTAGGTTTCTCACAAAATGGTGAGATCATGGGGAAAAGGGTGACTGAGCTGACCTCAACAAGTATTGAGCATTGCCTACATAGTCTTAGAGTAGGACCTCAAGTCACTATCGTTCCACCATTTCAGCAAAGGAATTTGACTAAAACGGAAGCCAATTCAAACAAAACAAGAATATTTGGTAAAAAGACAAAATATGGCATAAGAAGTGGCAAGTTGGTACATTAAGGCTTAATGTTACCCCTAGTTTACCCATCGATAGTTATAACTAGGACACAATGGCATAGATCAATGGTACTATTTTTCTCAAAGATGGTTATAATTAGTAGTAAGAATAGTGTTATAAAAGGACTAAAAAATGAAGGATGCAAATATTGAAACTTCTATCACACTATCCCAAGATATGCTCCCTATCTGAAATACTTGAACTAACTAATGAACTGATCATATACCTTGATGCTAAAACTACGTAATGAATGACAAAAATAAAGGTCAAACAGGTTAGGCTTTAGAACACGTTGGTTTGATAGGTTGGAAATGGAAAGTAGATACAAGAAAGAGGATGAATAAGGGTGGTATGTGTTCAAAAAATAATAGTAATAAAATGGTATAACTGAAACAGTCTTTACAGATAATACACCTTAGCATTCAAGCATAGTATTGCTTGAGATGAATAATATTCATTAGCACTGGAAGTTCATCATCATCTAATGTGGTAAGCATGTATGCTCTTGATCCATAATTTTTAGTGATGATGAAAGGCCCTATCTAGTTTGATTTAAATTTACCTTTATTTTTATTCTTAGTCATGGTATTCTTTTAGTTTTCTTTAAAAACAAGATCACCAAGTTCAAAATATTCTATACTTCACACATTGATTATAGTGGCCTTTGAATTGATTCTGATATACTTGAAGATTATTGAGCATGACTATGCATTTTTCATCAAGTAGATCTAGCTCTTACAGCCAAGCTACTCAATATTCATGATCATCTAGGGCATGCATGAAAGAGATGCATAGTGAAGGCAACTCAACCTCAATGGTAATGATGGATTTAGTACCAGAAACAAGTGAGTATGGAGTGGATCCTATGGGGGTATGATTATTTTTATGGTATGCCTAAAGGGAAGATAATATCTTGAGGTATTAATCACGACTAGTAGCATTGACAATATTTTTGAGAATGTTGACAATGGTTTTGTTGGATGCCTCAACTTGGCCATTACCTTCAGGGTAATATGTGATAGAAAAATGTTAGGTGATGTTGTATTCAGTATATAATTGGTCTACATATTTGTTCTTGAATGATCCTCCATTATCAAATATAATGTTAGAGGGGATATCATAGCGGTAGATGAGATGGTTGAAGATGAATTTATAAATTTGATTTCTAGTCACGTAAGTGAGGGGTATAGCTTAAACCCACTTAGTGAAATATTTAGTGGAAATAAGGATATAGTTATGGCCATCAGATGAAGTGGGGTTAATCTTCCCAATGAGGTCAAGTCCCCATGTATAAAATGGCCATGGTGTCAACATTCATTTTAGAGTTTTTGTTGGGGCATGAATCAAATTAGCATGTCATTGATATTTGCCACATTTCTTTACATATTCAGTGGCATTTACATCTATTATGGGCCAATAATAACCAATACACAAGATATTTTTGGATAATACTTCCTTGCTAGAGTGGGCTCTACATACTCCTTTATGAACTTCTCTTAACTCTAGTGTAGACTCTATCGAAGTTAAACAATGAAGCAAAGTTCCATCAAAACTACGATGGTAAAGATTAGATCCAATTAAATTATAATGAGTGGAATGATGAATGAAGGATTTGGTTTGTTTTCAAGATAACTTAGGTGGTATAACTTGGTCATGAAAGTAGTTGTAAAGGTCTAAGTACCAGATAGAATTAAGACCAATATTATCACAAATCATGGTAATGATTAAAGGTTCATGAGCTAGTGTTGACAAATTCTTGATGAATAATTGATACTCTCTAGCTTTATCTATTTGTTGAATTAGAGAGCCAATAGTATCCATGGCATCTATAATTCTTTTACTAGCCCTCAGTATCTACTCAAATTGAATGTTGGCAATTTACTTTTTAAAACTATCAACCATGGCTTTGTATGGAACCATCTTGTCATATTTGGTATGAAAATGATATGTGACCTAATTAATGATTAAATAAAAATCACCATAAAATTGAAGATGAGAAATATTCTAATGCACCACTTGTTGAAGTCTTGCAATAAGTGCTTCATACTCGGCCATGTTGTTTTTACAAAGAAAGCTGATTTTGAATGATTTAGGGATTAGATCCCCCTGTGGTGTAATAAAAAAAAGGCCTACCCCCGATCCATGTGCAGTGAATGAAACATTAAAATATAGCTTACAGGGCTATTCCTTAAGGGGTGTGTCTATGATGGTCATGATGGATTCATTAATAAATTTAAACATGTGTGGTTGGGTGTCTATGAGAGGTATTTCATCAATTTGATCTACAAGAACTTATCCTTTAATTGCCTTCTAATTGATATACTTTATGTCAAACTCATTGAGAAGCATGATCTATTTAGCCATTCTACCTTGAAAAGCTATTTTAGGTAGTAGATACTTGAGCGGATCTACTTTTGAAATGACCGTAGTTTTATTATTCAACATGTAATGATGTAGTTTTTGAGCTGCAAAAATTATGGCTAGACAAGATTTTTCAACAGGTGCATAGTTATGTTCATCTGTAATCAAGGTATGACTTAGGTAGTATACATCATGCTCCCTTCCTTTGTCATCATGTTGAGCCAAAATTACCCCCAGATCATGGTTGGTAGCTGATAAGTATAATAAGAATGGCTTTCCTAGCATAGGAGGTAATAAAATAGGTAGATTGACAAGACAATCTTTGATCTATTAAAAAGCTATTTGGCAGTGATCATCCTAGTCGAATACAACCCCTTTATTTAAAAGGTGTGTAAATGGATGGCACTTGTTTTCTAATTGAGAGATGAAACATCGGATTGACTGGATCTTACCCTGCAAACTATAGAGTTGTTTTAAATTGGTTAGTGGTTGCATCTCAGTTATAGCATGGACTTTAGCTAGATCAACTTCAATACCTCTATGAGACATGATGAAGCCAATTAATTTTATTGAGGTTACACTAAACACATATTTATTTGGATTTAGTTTGACATTGTACTCTCTTAGTCTTTTAAATATCTCATGCAGTACTATTGGATGGTTGTCCCTAGTTTTGGATTTTCTTAATATGTCATCGACATAGTCTTCAATAATATCATGCATCATATCATGGAATATGACAGTCATGGCCCTTTGATATGTAGCTATAGCATTATTAAGGCCAAATGGCATCACTTGATAACAAAATATTCCCTATGAAGTGGTGAATGTTGTTTTATGCTAATCTTTTGGTGCTATTTTGATCTGATTGTATCTTGAAAATCCATCCATAAGTGAAAGCATTTCATAACCTACCATGAAATCAATGATCATGTAGATACTAGGAAAGGTAAAATCATCTTTAGGATATGCTTTGTTGATGTCTCAAAAATTAGTAAAAATTATGATCCTTTCAACCTTTTTACTAATAGGTACAACATTAGAGATCCATTCAGAGTAGTTAATGGATCAGATACATCCTTCTTCTAAGAGTTTTTCCAACTCTTTCTTTACCAATATAGTAATGCAAAGATGCATCTTACATAGCTTTTGTTTTACTAGTTTAGCATCAAGATTAACCACAAGGTGGTGTAGATTCAAGGCATTGTCTAAACCTAGCATGTTAGAAAAGGCCCATGCAAAAATATCCACAAACTCTCTCAACAGAGATGCAAAAATGTCATGTTCATCCTCAGTGAGAGATGCTCCTAATTTTATCCATTTTAGGTCTGATGGACTCTTGATATTTACCTCCATTGTATCTTTGACTAGAAGGGTCAAACCATTTTCTAGAATAGTAGGCAATGACTTGAACTGTTGGACTATGTCAGGATCCTCTATTAGGAATGATCTTCAACTTCTCCTAGGCATGATGAATCTAAATCCCCTAATGGGAGATCTAGCCATGTAAGAAAAAAAGTCAAAAATTCTTGAAGTATTTGATCAAATATTTGTTGTTACTCAAAGCTAAATTTAGATCTGTAGGAAAGTTCATCATTGGTATTCTCCTAATCTAAATTCGAAGAAGAATGAACACCCCCATCTAATGGTGCCTAAAATATGTTTTCACCACTAGACTGGATTTTATCTTTACTTTTTCCATGGTCATAAAGTGCCTCAAAGAGGTTTTCACTTTAGGACCTCAATGTTTTACTAATTTGTTTTTGTCTAAGGGTGTTCACTCGCTCTCCAAAATAGGCTACAGGATCTAATGTGATTGATAATCTTGATTTATGATCTCCTAATAGAACATTATCTCTAAGGCCTAAGATATCATAAAATGTCTCATCTTTATGAAACTCATCAATCAGTAGACTGGATTCTTGTTGGTCCCAATCTATCAGTTGGGGATAATATAATGGCAATGGATTGCGATGAATAGCTTGGATAAGGGTACAAATGGAATTGTTTTCAAATAGGTTGGTTTCAGCTAGGTTATCAAAGGTAAGGCTATGATCAAATTCTACTTCACTATCAGCATCATCATCACGAGTCGCTAGTGATGGCGTTTGAATAAAATATGTGGGGTCACCCCCAGGCAATTTAAATCCAAGTCCGTAAGGTCTTTCATACTTAGTCATAGAAATTGGCTTGATGGTTCTTTGTTGATTTGATCTAAAGCCTCTTCCTTCATAATTGTGATGCTCCATGATCCTATTAGGAATAGGATACTTTGTATTTTTATAAAAATCAGCTTGGTCATTGTTATATAACCCATGATTTGTCCCCTTCAAGAGGGTCAGGTCCTAGGCCAGATGTTGGTACAAATGTGACAGGTCCCTTATTTTTGTTCTTTCATTACCAATGCATATGTAAGATGACCTTAAGTCACCCAAAGGTTTTTAGATTCTAAGGAAGATTGGTAATATGAAATGTATCATGTGTCACATATTCTCCTGATCAATTATCTAAAATGGTGAAATGATTAGAAGTTTCAAGAGGTAGCATGTGGGAAAGGAAATCCAAGGTATTAGGATCTATGTAATTATCTAATGAAGGATCAATAAGTATATATTTTCCTCTATCCTGCTTGGAATTTGGATTCATATTGTACTAATAATTATAGCTTTGAAACTCAGCCTCAAGATGCTTCCAGTGCTCATATGGGTGTAAATCTCTTGGAATATTCACTTCCATCCCTAAGTGGAAAAACTTGATACATTGGTGCAGTGTTGACAGGACTTCATGAATCTCATGTAACCAAGGCCTACCTAGAAGCATATGGTATGATAACTCAAGATCAATCACATGGAAAAGTGTATCATGTGTTAAAGGCCCAATGATAATTGTCAAGCTAATGGTTCCTTGTGACTCTCTTTCCTAATTATCATAGGCTTTAATAGTTATTGTTTCTGGCTAGAGATATGTCATTGTGTACCCAAGAAGCTTGATGACCTTTAGAGACACTATGTTGAGGCCAGATCCATTTTCTATAAGGAAACATTTCACTTTAGACCATCTGATACAAAGCTCAATATATAATGGGTTATTATGGAGTGGGCCAAGGGAAGACATATCATTTTGGTTGAATGTGACTTGGGCTAAAGCCTGGTGTCCAACCAAAGCCTAAAATTTATCAAGGGATATGTCACTAGTAATAGTGGATTGGGTCAAAAATTCATTAAAGATGTTCTTATAAAATATTGACATCCACAACAAATCTAAAATAGAAATTTGTGCTAGTGTCTTCTGCAATTGTTTCACAATATCAAACTTCTTATCTTGGTCAGTAGTGAATGGTTTATTCTGAGGTTTAATGGTTGGTTGGATGATAAGCAAAGTGGTAGATGGTTGTGGGCCTAGGATAATAATATTTGACCTTTGAGTTGTGATTACATAATTGGGATTAAATGTTGAACCATTATTGCTAATCGATGTTAGGAATGGTGTGGGACCAGATAAGACAAGTCTCAGTTACTGATGCACTTATATCTATTCACATGGCAAACACAAGTTGTCATTGTAAGATCCAAAAGGGGAAGTCCTAGTTTTCTAGTTTGTCTGTATGCACTCCCAGGTCAAAGAAGGATTATCCATGTGATTTGGCTAAATATTATTTTTTAACAATGGTCTAGCCTAATTAGTGTTCAGTCTAGGATTAAACGAGATGGTATTAAATCTACCCCCTGCAATATGACCTATAACCCTATTGTAGTCATGTGAAACTGCATGGTAGGTTTGTTGGTTGTTACCGTTCTGACCTTATTTTTGTGTATTATTTTGTCATTGTGGGTTTTGCTACTAATTTTATTGGTTTTATTGGTTTAGCCTTTTATTTTGATACTATTGATTTTGTTGTTGCACTAGTCATTATTGTTGTTGATTGTTTTGCTATTGTTGATTGTTATGTTACGGAAAGGGGTTTTGATAGATCCCAAGAGTTTGATTGGAAGTGGAATCACCATTATCCAATTTTATCTTCCCATTATCTAACATATTCTCAATTAAATGCTTGATTTAGACACATCTTTTTAGATTATACCTATTGACCCAATGATAGTCACAAAATTCATTTTTACGATACCAATCAGGATAAGGAATGCCTTACAGATAATGTTTTGGTATGGGCTAACTAATTAGATTAGCAGTAGCAAACTTTCAAAATATAGACTCAATAAGTTTTCCTAGGTCACTAAAGACATGACATGCAAGGATGGTTCTTCTAGGAGGAGGGGTTTGCAATGGTAAAGGTTGTATTTGTTGTGTAGGTCTTGGTTGTTACACTTGCGGCATTGGTTGGAGAGGTTGTTGGGTAGGATTAAGCTAAAAAGGTGGTATATATGATGTCTATATAGTATGTACATGACAAGATCTAGTTACTCCATTTCCCACAACATTCCTATCATGGTTGAATTGCTTTAGTCTTTCATGGTTATTGGCCTATGCCAGTTGTGATGCTTATGCTTGGGTGGGATGTTGGTCATTTCCATGATTGGTAGCTTGATTTTTGTTAGTTTAATTAAGCTTAATGACTCCTTTATTAATTAATACTCTCTCTATCAACAAACCTTTATCAATGATCTCTTTGAATGTATGCACACATTGTAATTCCAGATGATAGGCTATCTCATTATGCAAATTTTTGGTAAACACAGTGGCTAATTATTTATCTGGTAAACTATGGGTGAAATGACTTTTATGGGCTCTCTATCATTTTAAATAACTTTCAAAAATCTCTCCAACTTCTTTTTTTGCTTGTGTCAGGTCCACTAATGAAATCTCATGTTCGAGATTATAAGAAAAGTTCTACACAAACTTATCAAAAAGATCATCAAAATCCATTACTAAATTTTTGGGAAACTTCAAAAACCACTCCAAGGCTTGTCCAGCCAAGCTCCTTGGAAATAATAACAAAAGGTATATGTCATTATATGCCATTAGTTGGCATGCGACAAAGAATTTGGTCAAATGAGCTTTAGGATCACCTTTCCCTTTGTATTTATCAAATTTTAGTGGTATATATCCTAGAGGAAATAGTATCTATAAATACTTCATATTCAATGGATAGGAACATACGTCATCCAATTTGAACTTTTTGGTCTGCTTCCCAGCCTGAATTACAATAATTGCATCCTTCATCTGTTGTAATTATTAGGATAGGAAATTGGATGGAATATTGGTTTGAGGGGGAATTTGGGTTTGGATCGATGGTTGGGAGGTCATAAGTTGAACACTTTATCCAAGGTATGATGGAGATACATGTTGGGGTATATTGGTTTGGTTGGAGAATAGACCAAGAATATGCATATGTGGATTAGGATGTACTTGAAATTGCACATTTGGCTACATGATATTCTAGTTTAGGTTGGTGATAAAGGTTTAACCTAGGGGATTTTGTGGTTGGGATGGAGGCATATAATTATAATGTGCCTATTGTGGTTGAAAAGGGATATGTTTTCAACTAATCAAACCTTGTTATTGAGTGGGAAATTGTGCACCAAGACCCTATCTCTAGATTTATGGCACATTTTGAACAAATGGTTATCTAATAGGTCCCTAAGAAACATGAGGACCTCCTTATTATATGAATCCTTGTGAGGTAGTGAAATTAGGTTGTAAATTCAACATCTATCATTGACCAATATATACACTTTACTGACTAGTCATTGCTTGGTTTTAGACTAGCATATTAGTCTATGACTGAAAAGGTATGTTCAACATTACTTGGCGAGGTGGAATATTTATTTCCCATGATTAAGGTGGTAATGTATTCATCCTTTATTGTCTTGATACACTAGATTATGTCTGATGTTGTGTAATACTCCTCACTACCTATTGGGGGGAGTAGGATTTGTCACATTCTATCATTGAGGTGTGATATTGGCTATTATTTGATTACCTAACCCCATAAGTTGTATAGTTGAGGAAGAAGTTGGTTGAGGCTAGGGTGCAAAAACTCCTATCCCTTGGTATGATGACTTATTCATAGGAATAACTACAAGCACATGTTTTTGGATAGTTATTTATGTATTAGTACCACTTTGATCAGGACTAGATGTTGTTTTCACATTATCTACTACATTTAGCTTACTATTCAGTGTAAAGGCTGAAGACACTTCTTCAATAATGGGCATATGCATCAAGTTATCTATTGAATCAGTTTGTATAAATGGGTCAAAATTTAGATTATCTTGTCCAGTTAACTCTATCATCACTCCTATTGAAGGAACTAGGTCAATGAGAGGCTTACTTACCAATTTCATCTGATTGAAATCACATGATAGATTTAGATATGTTTGATATGTTGTTTTCATTTGGTTAAAGTGATCTTCTATGATGTTTTTGCTTTGATCAGACATATTAGGATCTTAGTACATTTTTTGGACTAGAGCCATAGGATTTATAGAAGAAGCCTATTGATCATAAATGATATTATGGGGCATTTTTACTAGACTTGGTAAATTTTCATGGGGGAAGTCTATTGGAAACTTAGCCCCTACCTCTATGGCTCTAACCAAAATCTTGTCTTTGTTCTCTAAAAAATGTCACTCAAAAAAAAATGGATCATATGTGGAAGCTATATTAGTAGAATATGACTATTGAATTATTGGCTCATCCACTATAGTTATTATAGCTAAGTATTGTGTGGTTTATTCTTGGTCCTATTCTATGTAAGGTGGTGTGTTAACCAGATAGTTAGCTAATAAATCTTGGCTTTGTGCCCCTAATTGAGTATTATAAGAGGGATAAGAATCCACCTCATAAGCAATGTTATCTACATAGGGGTCTTGCACCATTTCTTCTTGTGTAACTACATTACTAATCCCTAGATTGCACATGAGTACACTATGAGTGTAGGAATACATGTTGGGATCCATAGTTAATGTTTTGTGATAAAAGGTCAAAGAGTTCTACAAACTCTAAAAAGGATAAAACCTAAAACAAATGATGCCTTCAACTTGGTCAAGATGTGTCAAAAGGATCAAAAGGTTTATACAAAGATTTGTGAGGAAATAAGCTAGTGTAAAGTATCTAACATTTGGCCATTCACACAAAGGTAAGCAAGTAAATGGACTAAAAATTCAAAATACCAAACTCTAAGGTTGAGGTGTTTCAAATCAGTCTAATCTAGGAAATTAAAAGTTGCTAGGTCTTTTGGCCAAATGTAGCATCAAAATCTAGGCTCAAACAAGGCATGTGCTAGGACTCTTGGCCTAACCACATCAAAAGCTAGACTTTGAAAATAGATTAAAGTTTTAATCTAACAGATTTGAAACACTTCTAACAAACACTAGGCATTTTATTCTTAGACATGAACTTGGTCAACTAGGTATAAGGTATGAAACAAAAGTCAATTTAGCTATAGTTTATTTTCTCACAAAAAATGGTATAAAACTTGGTTTTGTTGACAAACAATCTAGACAAAGGTGATCGGTATAACTATTTTAGACAAAAGATCACAAAATTACACTTGGATTGGTATGAAAATATAGGAACAAATTTGAAATTCTATGCAAGAAGGTCTATGAAACAATATTCAAAATGTTTTGGGTAGTGTAATGATGCTATACTACCCAAAAAGGTGTGATAAAAAAGTTTGATTTAAAAACTTTCTAAGGCAAAGATGTTTTCCTACACTTTTGGTAGCATAACAATACCTTTCTTGACTCAAAATGTTGTGGTGTATAGACCTAAAGTTCAAGTGTTTATCACAAAATGGCTTAAGTCTATGAAGTGATGATAATGATTATGAGTTTTAAACGGCCTTCAACTTAAATTGGAATTTAAACCTAAGTTCCCTCAAGTTCAATGAAAATGGTGATCCCACTTAACACATCAACCTTATGAACTTGTAAAGGTGTAATTTCAAATTTAAATTATAAGTGAAGGACTTAAACAACTTTGGTAAAGGTATAAACTCAATTGGGTAGCATAACTATGCCAAAGTGGATGATATGACTCTCAAGCTTTTGATGAACTTTGAACAAGGCAAATGGATGATCTCACATGGGCAGCATAACTCCTCTTTGTTCAAAGTAAAATTTGGACTATGTGTTTGGTTTGGATTATTTGTTTACACCAGTTTTTTGACTCCACACAAGACTTTAAACTAGGACAAGATCAACTAATTAATCACCCTTAGATCCTAAACTGACAAGGTTGCTTGGTATTATTGGAATCCATCAATATACATCATTTTGAGAGGATTTTAAGTGTTCATCCAAAAGTAAATGTGCATTATATAGTAGGTTTTTTTACAACCCCCTTCTCTCAAATGACAGTACTATGACATGGACCTTGAGGTGCTTATTAGACTAACAATACTTCCATGACAAGTGGGGATTTGTCTAAGATCTAACAAGTTTTCAAATGATCTAAGGGAATCAATTACACAATGACTTTTACGTCAAATAATGTAAAATAAAAGCATGGATTTTGGGTCCGTATGACTTGGCTTGTTGCAAAAAAGGTCTAGTCCTTTTTGCAACTACTACATCATGTTGTTCGCTCAGTGTAGTGTGATGTCCAAAGTGCCACTACATCCTATGTGCAACTCTAAAGGAGCCAAATGAAGTCATTGTTGGGAGATGAAACCTCAGGTCAAAGCTTCCCTAAAGAACTTGTAGGAGGTGATGGCATGCCCCTCGCAATCCAATAGGCATAAAAATAAAGAATACATGAAATAGAAATACTTTAGGGTCATTTTCAAGGTCACCCAAACTTTGATGAGTTTTTGGGGAGTGCTTTAGATGACTTTATTTCTAAGCCTTAGACTAGGCTATTTACAATATGAATGGCACTTTTGATTCCAAGGGTTCCCTAAAGGGAAAAAATGGAAGAGCATACACGCAACATCCCTCTTCCTTCCAAACAAAAATTAGGTCAAACAACTATTAAAGACAAAAATGACAAGTGTGTTCCATTTTAAGCCCAAATGAAAGATTTGGTCATGTTCATTTGACCCATTGGTCTTAATTGTAAACTTTGAAAAAAAACATTGACCAAAAACATCTAAATTCTTTGTTAAACACCCAAAACAAGGTTCTTAATTGATTTTTAAGCATGGCAAGGTGATTTAAACATGTTTTGAATAAATATCAAACTTGGTCTTACAGCTAAATTATTAGCATGTCCTTTAGCTTTGAAGCTCTTTTGAGTTTGAAACAATAAACTTTAGAAAAGTAACTCTCAAATCTATGTATTTATGTTAGTTTTATTGAATGACATTGACTAAGTAGGTAATTGATGTCGGTATTTCTGTCAATGTCAATTACTGTGTAAAAACTGTGGTAACTAAAAATGGTAAAACAAAGTTAGAAAATTAATTTACAAGAGTTTTAATGATCTAAATGAATATTTTAAAGATGTAAAATGATATTCTTCATGTTTGGGATGTGTCTAATCCCACTAGGCATGTCATTATGTGATCTAGGAATTTGACTCAAGAGAGGATGGTTAGTATGGTGTTAGTTCCAAAATGGAAACAAAATGAAATAAACACACTAATAGCATAGCATCTCTAGGTCTAGACACTAGGGAGAGCTTAGTTAACAAAATTAAATAAGAAGCACAACTAAAAATTAAGGGATCAAATACAAGAGATCCTTCACCTTCTTTGGATGCTCCAAATGCCTTTGTAGTAGTGGCTTACTCGGCTTGTGCTCATGAAGTCCTTGGCAATGGAAGCTTGGCTACCTCCATCTCTCCTTGGAACCTTCGGCTTGTGGCTTGGTTTGGCTTGGAATCAAATTGGCATGGTAACACTAGTTTCATAAAGCTTTTGGAACCAATCTTTCATTACAACTTTACACAAATTAAGCTTAAAAATGATGTTGTGAGGCCTCCTATTTATATGTTTTTAGATTTGATCAGAATCAACCTCAACCATCCATCTCAAGATTTAGATGGGTGGTTGAGGATTAATTAAATTTTTGGAATTAAGTTTGTAATTATCCTCATCATGACATTAGAATAAGGGGCAATTAAGAGGCATAGAGAGCATCATGGAAGGTATTGATGAGGCATGGAGGGCTTGAATCCTGATATTTATGGCATTTATGGCCTAGGGATGTCTTCCTAAGAAATAAGGTCACTTGATGATGCAAATAGTCAATATTAATTTCCAAAACAAAGTATTCAACAAGTTTCTATGGAATTCTTGATTAGGCCTTGATTTGGGTTAATTAGCTTTTAAACATGATTAAGAACTTTATGCAAAAATTACTCAAATTGATCAGAATGCCTTGTTATTGGTCCTAAATTTGACTAAATTGGAATTGGAAGTCACTGTCAGATGCATTGGATGTGTATTCTCATTTAGGATGTTGCCAAAAATAAATAACAAAGGCATGAGTCTTATGCAAAAGATTTGATAAGAAAGAGTAATCCAGAGCACGTAGGTGCAAAATTAGCATTTTGACTTGAAATGAACTGATCAAATCTAGCTAGACCATAAATTTCATTTCCCTATTTAGTGATACCCTAGCCAAAATTGGCACTTGAATATGTCAGTTTAAGGTCATTTAGCATGTTTTAGTATTTTTAGACCAAATTGTGCATTTTGGGTAGAAATTGGCCAAAAGCTTGATTGGAGGTTATAGATGGCAAGTTTTAAGTGTCTACAAGATCAAGATAAGGGGGAGTTTGTATCATCTTTCTAAGGTGGTCCTCTCTTTTTGGTGTTATTTTCAGGTCATCAAGATCAATTTGTGCCCACTTTGTCATTATGTTAAAGCAGGACAAGGTTCCTATTATGAGAGTGATTAAAGACAGAGAAGGAAGGTGAGTTTTATGATGGATGTTGACATTAATGATAAATGGGGATATTGTTGGATATTTTTTAATTATTTCATGGAGGTATCCAAGTGAGTGGATGAAGTGTCTTGATAGTCTAAGTGTCAATGACAAAGTGTGCAGTTTGCTTGTCTTAGTATGCTTGAAGTAGGCTTGGTTGATCTTTAGTTTTGGCATGATTAAGGATGGGTCTAAAGTATTGAGAATGTGTGAGGGGTCTTATTAGACTTTAACGATGATTTGAGAGTTGTGTAAGTGCATTGTATTCATCTGGTTCTTCATTATGTTCATCTAGGCATAATTGGTTATATGGCAAAAAAATTGAGTAGGTAGTTTGCTGACATCACCATTGTCACACATGGATGAGTCAGGAGAAGTTGGTCATATGGGTGTGATCAGATTAGTCCCAAGTATCTATGTTCTAAGTTTTAGGTCATGAGGTTGAGCTTAACTAAAGATATGTGGGTGCAAATTTGGCCTCTCAAACAGAAGTTCATTAAGTTTCTATACTTAGCCAGACCATCAATGCATGTCATGTAGAAATATATGTACTAGTAAGTTTGTGCATTTAATTTAGGTATGAATAAATTTAATAATGGTAAAAGGTTTACAAGGAGAGGTTGTCTATAGTTCCAAGAAGCTACCCTAAAAATTTGGAATCTTGAAGTGATTTCTAGCTCAAATTATAAAGCTTCAAAGTTGATCTAGCAAACTATGATGGGCCAGAGACCATCAAGTTTAATCATGTTAAATTTTGAGGTCATTGGTCTAGAAGATCCAATGTTGAGAACTTGATCATACATATTGATATCAATGGTGTGTATAAAGTCAATTTGTTAAATGTTGCACACGTTAGTGATAAGTGTCACAAGCTCGCTAATCTGACAGAAGATCAATGATGAACGGTGGTTCATACTTATGAAGATCAATGGTGTGGGACAAGTCAAAGAGTAAATAAATCATGTGGGACTACCAAGTGGCACAAGCACATGGACTGATAGCAAAGTGTTCAAAAAGCAAATTAGGGTGCCAAGTGTCATAATCATGGGAGTTCTGATCAAGATCTAATGGTGAGCATTAGAAGATAAAGACCTGGTTAATCCATAGAGATCAATAGATCACATTTGTTTCAATTTTTTAGGAAGTATTAATATGATGACAAGTTCTCCATGTTTAACATTAATCAAAGGTAAATACCGAGATACTTCTGAGGAGATCGATGGTGTATATTTGGTTAAAATTACCAAGAAGCATGAGATAAGGTCAAAGTGACAAATGTTTAGCATAGTTAAGATCAGGGTACTCTCAAAGATATCAATGATGTGAATTCATTCAAGAAATTTGAGGACACGAGATGTTGACAAAGTGTTTGATGTTTAACTATGACCATTTGAATTTGAATATTTAAATTAACAAAGGGGAAAAATAATTTGCATTATTTTGCTCATATATTTTGATCTAGGATGAATTCTAAGGTGTAGTAAAAAAAGCATTGTAGAGGAATTCAAGGTGAATCCATAAATATTTATTTGAAGGTATGAATGTTTGTATAATCAAATTTATTGAGCTCCAAATTTGAATATGTATTTAACCATGGTCAGTAACCTAATAAGGATAATTGAGTTTGTTTTGATGGTATTTGAATGTTTCAAGGTGACTTAGCTATTAGATAATGTTATATCTCCTTGAAGATGATCTATATGTATTTTGGAGGTTTTAACACTTCATATTCAGTATGAACAAATTCTTAGAAGTTGACTATTTATTCATTTATGGTGTTCTTGTGTACAAGGCTAATGTTTGAGTAGATTGAGCATATGTAGATGTGTGTAATGATTATTTTAATCATTTAAGGATGTCTAAGAGGTCATGTGGAGTGGACCTATCCATTTGGAAGTGGTCTTGTGTTTCTAATTTTCTCATTGAAGTGTTAAATGGGTGAATAGGTCTCTATGAGAAATATAAGGGCTAATAAGGCCTAATTGAAAGGTGTAGTTGCTTAAAGGTGACCCATGGATGCTATGGCAGACCTATGAGGATAGTATTGACCTATGTAAGATGTCTTAAGGGTAAAGTCAAGTCTAAAGGCTTATGAAGAAGATAATAATCATGAAGGATCTATAAATGGTGAAATTAAAGATGATGATTTCTAGATGTGAGAGACCTGATCGAAGAGGTATGTGTGAGAGTTATAGAGCAAAGGAAAGGGTGTGTGCTTAGTGGATGGGTTGTAGAGTAGAGTAGGTTGATGGTTATGTGTATGACCTGAAGATCATTTTTCTAATGTTAATAATAGTGCTCTTGTAGGTTTGAATATTGAGGATGAGTGAGGTCTAGAGTGATCTAAAAGGATGTTTTGGATGCCTTGAGTGTGAGTTAAGGATAGATGATGTTTGTGTGAGATTAGTGGTTGATTTAAGAGGTAGATCATAGTTTGGTCTATGTGTATGATCATTTGGTCATATTATTGAGGATGTGGCAAAGTTATTGTTGAGAAGTGTAGTGTGATCCAAAAGGTGGTTTTGGATTTTTGTGGTTATATGAAGAAGTGAAGGGATCTTATATACATTGTATCTCCATCAGATTGGTAAGAAATTAGTGCTTAAGATAAGTTCATATCATAATTTTTTTTAGGGTACTCAACATCTAGGTCAGAATGACTTGACCATCCTAGGGGTAGGTGTTCCTTATGGAATAGGTGTTTCACTTAATTATGATTAGAAAGACTTGACCATCTTAGGGTAGGTACTCTTTATGGAATAGGTGTTTCATTAAATTCTAGTCATAATGACTTGACCATATTAGGGGTAGGTTCTCCTTATGAAATGGGTGTTCTACTAAAGTCTCATATTTGTAATACCTTATAGGATAAGTAGTCCATGTGTTTGCAAGCTTGTGAGTGGGTTTTATTCCCCAAGAGGGTTTCCCACGTAGATCTTGTGTTGTGTGTATGATCTTGAATTATCTATTTTTCATTGTTATGAATGAATTGTATATTCTATGAATGTTTATGGTAATTGAATAAGGGTTTGAAAGGATTGGAATTGGATTTGAAATATCTTGCATCACTAATTCACCCCCCTCTCAGTGATTGTACCTCTAACAACCTTGATGTTAAAATGCGTAATCCATTTCTTAATCGAGCTTATACATATGCAATTAATGTGGGCCTAGATGTTAATCCACACCCTCGACATGGTGGTGATGTCATTTTTTATCCAAGATCCCCCTAAGATAGATATTTTGCACTATGGCTTGCATCTTGCATCTAAGAACAAGTGGTCTTGAGGCCAAAATGGGTGCTCCATATCTTAAATTGGTGTACTTGGATGATAATAATTGGATCCTAGAGGTTAATCTCCACCCAATACATGGTGACAATGTCAATTTTCACCCACGATCCCCCGACGATATAGATCTCACATTGTGGCTTGCATATTGACAACATTTCTTATCAATGTTGCTTGAGGCCAAAATTATTGCAAAAAAGGGTATATGTATGGATTCAAAGGTTGTGGTTTTGGGAACGCATGTAAATTTCACATACTAAGATGTTGGAATTGATGGATGTCTAAGTGGAGGTCATGAAAGTAGAAATGTCTATTGGAGGCAAATAACCTATCTCTTAATTACATGAAAGTTGCATTTTAAAACTAATCACTAAATCCTCTACCATGAGTTCCCTGATGCTTTTCAATATGATATATTTAGGTTAAAATTAGAGGACTTTAACATGCATGTGATTTTTATTTAATTTCATGGATATCACTTACAATTTTTATTTTAAAGTTGTCTAAAGTTTGCCTTAAAAACACAAATTTTTCCTTGTAAGGACAAGTGGTCTTGAGGCCAGAACAGGTGCTCCATCTCCTAACCAAGCATAATCAAATTAAATTAATTCATTTATATAGGGTAATCCCCACCCCCAACTTGGTGCATATTCATTTTTAACCTAGATCCCCTAGAGATAAATATCTTGCACTGTGGCTTGCATTTTGCATATAGGGATAAGTGGCATTAAGGCTAAAATAGATGATATATCTCCTAACTGGGTGTTATAGGTTAATCCACACCTTTGATGTGTTATAAATTTATTTTTTCACCCATAAGCCCCAAGAGATAGAGATATTGCACTGTGGTTTGCATTTTGCATCTAAGGATAAGTGGTCTTAAGGTTGAAACAGGTGCTCCATATCCTAACCTAGAGTACTCAGATGACAAGAATGGGGTCCTATAGGTTAATAATCACCCCCAACATTATGGAATTGTCACTTTTCACCTATTATCCCCCAAAGATAGATATATTAAACTATGTCTTGCATCTTGATAACATTTCTTGTTAATGTTATTAAAGGCCAGAATATTGCAAAAAAAGCTATCAACATGGATTTAAAGGCCATGGTTGTGTTAATGCATGTAAATTACACATCCCAAGGTGTTGTAAGTGATATATTTTAAAGTGGAGGTCCCAAAAGTAAAAATTTATATTAGAGGCAAATAACCTATCTCTTAACTACAAAACAGTTACATTTTAGGATTGATCGTTGAATCCTCTACCATGAGTTCATCGATGCTTTTCAATATGATAGATTCAATGTGAAAGTATAAGAATTAAACATTCATGTGATGCTTCTTTTGTTTTTTGTATATGAATTATGGTTTATATTTTATGGTTGTCCAAAGTTTGACTTAAAAACACTAGTTTTTCCTTATAAGGACAATTGGTCTTGAGGACAAAATAGGTGCATTATTTCCTAATCAGGCATACTCAAATACCAAGAATGTGGTCCTAGAGGTTAATCCCCACCCTCGACATAGTGTAAATTTCATTTTTCCCCCATGATCCCTTCGAGATAGAGATGTTGCACTATGGCTTGCATCTTGCATCTAGAGAAATGTCATCTTGAGGTCAAAATAGGTGCTCCATATCCTAACCAAGTGTATTCAAATGACAATAATGTGGTCATATGATTTAATCACTATCCCATATGTGGTTTTGATTTCATTTTTTATCCATGAGGCCTTGGAGATGAGAAATAAATTTTTATCAACATTCTGTCATGGTAATAGGGTTTTGTGTATGAGGAAACTTGATATTCTTGAAACCAAAAGGGATATGTTTGTTATATTTGTTCTATTAATATTTTCCTTACATAAATAAAGATTAATAAATTCAATTTAAGGAGAATTTACACTTTTTTCAATGTCTAATTAGTTTAAACCTTCAAGCAACCCTGACTTATGCATTCATAGTCATTTGCAGGCACTTAGAAGAATATTATTTTGTTCAAGAATTAATAGTCTATAAGTATAAGCATTGGTATTTAAATTTATTATATAAGGATAAGTATAATATATGTTCATGCCTTGTGATAGACCTCACATGTAGTGAAAACCACCTTTACATTGAAGCATGTGCAAAAATAATTTGTGCCCTCATTGCACTTTATGCACCAAAGGTATTTTCATGTTTTTTTCAATCCCTTCATTGATTATCTCTTCCAAAATATTTCCATGTTTTCAATACTCCCTTATATCAATGGTTTTATGTTTGAATCAAAACTTATAAATACTTTTATCTTTGGTGCAACCTCAAGAGCTTCATGTGAATCCAAATATGTCTTTGATGCATGAATTTTCTTAAAGAGGGCCAAGAGTTCTCAAAAAAACCACATAATGGTTGGAATTATGAAAAATAAATATTAAACTAGAAACATATTATTTACAAATAGATATCCCACTACCTTTCCATTTCTACTTAATGCAACAACATAGACAAAAAATGGATAAAATTGAAATTTCTAGAGCAAAGCTCAAAACACATACTTATAAGATATGCTATATATAATTAATTTTCCATAATTAAAATCACATTAAATTTTGTATTGTATTTTGTGTATTTAACAAAAAACCAAACCAAACCATAACACAAAAATAGTTGTATTTACTTCAAAAAATATATTCTATGATCACTGCAAGGTAGATTTTTAATCCTCAACAAAACTTTAATCCATACAATGATGTGAACATGTAATAGAATATGTAATATAAATTTTTAAAAAATCTAAAACCTGAAATCAATGAGAATATTTATAAATTTAAATTTTTAACAATCTATAATGTATATAATATCTATAAAAGCCATATAAAGGTGTACAAAATGTGAACACAAGTGATACAATATCCTAGGTCAATTCCATATAGGCATACAATGACAAAAAACTATACATCAAGCCATATAGGCATACAAAAAAATGTCATAAAACATTATCCTAATCATTAAAATGCATTTCTCTCTTTTCCTTGCTTGTAGAAACCTCTACCTTGGATGCCTTGCTCACAGTTGGATGTGTCAGATCTGGTTGACTACGAGTGAACGTTCACTCAAAACTTGCATGTAGATCCAACTATTCATATGCAAATATTGTCATCAATTACACATGTAATAGATAAACATACTTAAAAAATTAACAAGTTACGATTTTAAAATTCTACAAAAATAATTAATAGGTGCACTTACTTCAAGCTAGCAATCATGTTCAATTTGGGACTAGCACTTAATAGGGTCAGTGATCAGGTCACGCTAGCGAATGGGAGTGTGAAATGGATCACCAATAAGATTCAGTGACATGTTCATGATAATGAAAGGGATGTCTCCTTATAAACATGTGTGTGTGTGCGCACGCGCGTGCATGCGCATTAGCAGGCATAAGGTGGTATAGTTGACAATTTAATTTGTAAAAAAAATATATTACATTTCAATGATTTAGTCAATTAGTTTTTATGTTTATGATATAATTTTGAATATTATATATATATATATATATATTCAAAATTAGATCATAAACATTTAAACCAATTGACTAAATCATTGAAATGTAATAAAAAATTTTACAAATTAAATTGTCAACTATACCACGTTATGCCTACTAATATATACATATATATATATATATGCATGTTTGTAAGGATCCATCCCGTTCATTATCATGAGCATGTTACTGAATCTTATTGGTGATCCATTTTACACTCCCATTCACCAGCGTGAATTGATCATTGACCCTATTAAGCACCAATCCCAAATTGAGCATGACTGCTAGCTTGAAGTAAGTGCACCTATTAATTATTTTTGTATAATTTTAAAAACTTAACTTGTTAATTTTTTAAGTATGCTTATCCAGTGCATGTAAATTTGATGACAATATTTACATATGAATAGTTGGATCTACGTTTAAATGTATATGATCTAATTTTTATATATATATATATATATATATATATATTGTAAATTCAAAATTAGATCATAAATATTTAAACCAATTGACTAAATCATTGAAATGTAATAAAAAATTTACAAATTAAATTGTCAACTATACCACGTTATGCCTACTAATTATTTTAATAGGACCAGAAGACATCATCACAGGAATCCACATTGACAATTGTTTCATGCATCAACTATTTGTGTAAGTATGAAGGATAATTACAAAACACACATCTATATTACACCTAAATATTATAATAACTCTCATGTACCTCAATGAGTTACTGTGTAGATGAAATCATAGCAGTAACACCTATGTTTGTTCCCTCCTAAATAGATGGTGGAGTGTCTAGTGTGGTCATCAACTGAATAAATAAAATATCATTGTTGGTCACTTCAGAATATATATACAAAACCATACATGTATAATGAACCATGATAGTAATTATTTCTTTAAAAAATCACCTCTGTATAGGTATATACAGACATAGTAGCAACAACACACATGCTTGTGTGGCATCCATAATCCTATTGCAACATAAAAATATTCATATAGATTATTGATATTTCTATATGAAAATTAATTATTACCTTTTAAATTGTATAAAAATTTGAAATTTAATAAGTCTGACAATTTTTTACAACAAGTAAAATATTAAAGTTTCGTGGGAAGTTACAGCCAAGGTGTCCAGATCAAATGTAGATGGCTAAAACATAATGAGGTTGACATAATCTAGGCCCATAGAAATACCACCATGAGTGGGTTGCATTATATCCTCTTCCTCCTCAGGTCCAGTGCATATAGCACCACATGATATGTAATAGTGAGCTCATCAGGTAGCAACGCTAGATGAAGCCTCACCATATCCACCCTTGTTAGTAGGAGTATGAGAAATTTGGCTCATGTGGTGAAAAAGGGTGTCAGTAAGCACCTAAAGTGCATGAAAAGTATCAATCTCTAGAGTCTATTTGACTGTAGAGGGTAGGGTCTCATGAAGATATGATTTTTTGATATGCACTCTCACATGTTGATTAGATACATGGCATGCACCTGGCCTATCCTACGCAAAGCCCTTTCCTCTGCTAAAGAACTTTGATAAATCAAAATAGTTTAGAATTTTATTCAAAACAAAATCACAATGCAATTTTCTCAAAAAATACATCGGGACCTCATTATTTTTTTAAGGCAGGTGATCAAATACCATCCATCATCGGTCCCAAAAATTTAGTTTGATCAAATGGTGAGTGCACTAGTGGATTGAAATCCATTTGGCCATCACATCTACTGGTGCACCAGTTTTTCCATCAATGAATAAGGCACAAATTTGGTCTTTGGTTATATTTTTATCTTTCACAATGGATATAGACAATTTGTTTGAATAGTATTCCATATGTCTATTTTTGTACTCATCCCACCTATCAATTTGACTTGTTAACGACTCAACTTCACCTAATAATGTTTGTATTATGTTTTTCAAATAAATTTGGTGATGTAGCACCACTATTTAAATTGATGAAGTGTTTTAGTGATATGATTTTATGTGCTATAGTATCATGGTGATGTAGCTCCACTTGGTGAAGTGTCATGGTGGTTCCTACATGTAACTATTCCAAATTAGCACTATTCCAAATTGTCACTTTTGTTGTTATCTACTATTTTTGATTTCCTATGTGTCATGGGTAAAAAAATTCATGAGAAGACAAATAAATATGGTCAAAAAGGGAACCAATCAACTTTTGGAGGTTTGTGATGATGGGAGACAAGGTGCACTATTCATAATTGGAATCTACTTTATCTTTTTTAACTAGAAATGAAAGGGTGGAGCCAAATTTTGCACATGGGAGACTTAACCTTGGTTATGATGACCCAAAATGGGATATGGGGAGTAATTATGTTTGTCTTCCACTCCTTTTTCTTTGTCTTTGACCCTCATGATAGAAGGTCGATGAATTTTCCTTGAATAATAGTTTTTTTTTAGCTTTTAAAAAGGATGATAATCCTTCTTTATATTTTCATAGTGGTTTGTGTTTATTCCCTTAGAAAGAAAAGTAAGCAAGGATATTTTTTTTGGAGGATTTTAAAGTGGTAGTGGTGAGGAAATATTGTAATTCCATAATATTGAATATGAAGCATATGTTGTGAAAATATTTGCACACTCTCCCTTCTTGATTCAAGTTTGCCATAGAATTTCTTGAGAGATATTTGCCTCCACATCAAGTGGTATCAAATCAAGTAGAATCATCAGGAGGATTTGTGTGGTTTTTATTTTGTAGGTATGGAAAGAAGACAAGCAAGAGGAGGATTGGTTCAGATGAAGAGAGATATACAAGAGCTGAGAAGAGAGATGGCACATCTAGCCACAATGTTTGCCAACATGGGGAGAAGATAAAGAGAAGAAGACATAGAATGAGAGACCATGTATGATGAAGAACATGAAGAGGAATAATTTCAAGGGGAAGAACCACTATCAATGGAGGAGAGGATGATTAGAGCATTAGAAGGAAGAAAATATGGAGTTAATATTGAATTTCCTAACTATGGGGGGAGTTTACAACCAGAGGAGCTTGTTAATTGGCTTAATAGCATGGAGAAGTTATTTGAATGGAAAACTATGTCAAAAGAAAATAAGGTAAAGTTTGTATGTACCAAGTTGAAGGGTCATTCCATGATTTGGTGGGATCGTTTAGAGAAGGAGAGGCAAAGAAAGAACATATCAAGAATTAATACATGGAGGAAAATGGAGAAGAATCTTAGATAGAAGTTCCTTCCTTTAGATTACTCCCAAATCCTTTATAGAGAATTTCAAAATTTGAAGCAGATAGAGAAGAGTGTACAAGATTACATACATGAATTCTATAATCTCTCCATAAGAGTGGAGCATGAAGAAATAGATGTGCAAATGGTTGCAAGGTATGTGAATGGATTGAAATATTCCATTCAAGATGATATTAGCATGCATAGAATGATGAGCATGGAAGAGGCTTATCAATTAGCCTTGAAAGTAGAAGAGAAGTAGAATAGACAAGCTACCAGAAGGACATTTGGTCCAAGGAGAGGATAATGCATGCCAATGAGAGGGAGAGGTGGTTTCAACACCACTAGATGTGGATTTAACCCTGTAAGGGGAGAATCATCACATGTTATAGAAAGGAGAGAAGATAATAGACAAGGATTACAAAATAATCAAAGGGGAAGAGGATTACAAAGAGGACGTGGATATAGAAGTTCAAGAAGTTTCTTTCCTAACCAACCCAAAGCCATTATTTATTACAGATATGGAGAAGAATGACATAAAGCAAATGAATGTCCTCAAAGACAAGAAAGAAGACAAGAGTACCATCTAAGGGTGAACTTGGTTGAAGCAGAGACTAAAGATCAAACTACTGAATCTGTAGTAGTAGATGTGGGAGAAAACCTTATGATGAGGAAAACCATGATAGCTCCAAGGCAAGAACTGGAGAAAAACAAAGCAAGTGATGCATGGATGAGGACCAATATTTTCTATACAAGATGCACTTGAGGTGGTAATGTATGCAAGGTAATCATTTATGGAGGTAGCTATGAGAATATGGTTTCAAAATAAATGGTAGAAAAAATATGATTGCATTGTGAGAAGCATCCTAATCCTTATAAAATTTTATGGTTTAAGAAAGGGAATAAAGTTATGGTTGATAAGAGATGTTTAGTTAAGTTTTCCATAGGAAAGAGCTATAAGGATGAATTATGGTGTGATGTTTTTCCCATGGATGCATGCCATGTTTTGCTAGGAAGGCCATGGAAATTTGATACAGAGATCATCCATGACGGAGCCAATAACATTAACACATTTCATAAGGATGGTACAAAGGTGATATTGTTGCCTCTTAAAGAAGAGATAATAGAGGAAAATTGGTTAGCCACTAAAGAAATTTTTGATGACATGAAAGTTTTGGGTTATTGTTATGCACTAATTACAAGGAATGAAGGTGAAGATGTGATGCAGATTCCAAAAAAATCACCAAAAATTTTGAAATCATATGCAGATGTCATTCTTGATGAGCTATCAGATGGTTTACCACCAAAGAGGGACATTCAACATCACATTGATTTGATCCCAGGATCATCTCTACCCAATCAAGCAGTATATAGAATGAGCCTAGTAGAGCATGCAAAATTAAACAAGAAAGTTACAAAGTTATTAAGGAAGGGCATAATAAGGAAGAGCATGATTCCATGTTCAACACCAGCATTATTGACTCCAAATAAGGATGGAGTATGGAGAATGTGTGTGGATAGTAGAGTCATCAACAAGATTACTATTCAGTATATATTTCCTATACCTCGATTGGATGACATAATGGATGTTTTTGCAAGAGCAAAGTATTTCAAAAAAATTGATCTAAGGAGTGGATACTAACAGATCTAGACTCATGAAGGAGATGAATGGAAGATAGCATTTAAGACTAGAGATGGACTATATCAAATGTTAGTGATGCCACTCGGGTTGTCTAATGTACCTAGCACATTCATGAGAGTTATGAACACAGTGCTACGAGATTACATTGGTAAGTTTTTGGTGGTTTATTTTGATGGCATTTTGATATTTAGTAAAGTTAAAGAGGATCATTTGGAACATTTGAGAGTAGTGTTAGAATTGTTGAGAAAGGATAAATTCTATGTGAATTTGAAGAAGTGTAGTTTATGCAAGAAATTTTGGTATTTTTGGGATTTGTAATTTCAGTAGATGGTGTTAAAATTGATGAAGAGAAGGTGAAGGCAATTATTGAGTGGTCCATTCCCAAGAGCATCAAAGAGGTAAGAAGTTTCCATGGTTTGGCAACTTTTTATAGAAAATTCATTAAGAATTTTAGTAGTATTATTGCACCAATAACAGATTGCATAAAAGGAAATGAGTTTATGTGGACAAGAGAAACAACAAAGAGTTTTGAGTTGTTGAAAAGCAAGATTATAGAAAGCCCTATTTTGGCCTTGCCTGATTTTGACAAAGTGTTTGAAGTGGATTGTGATTCTTCATATGTGGGAATTGGAGCTATGCTAAGTCAAGAAGGGAGGCCCATAGCATATTTTAGTGAGAATTTGAATGAGGTAAGAAAGAAACATTCTACCTATGATGTTGAGTTTTATGCAATTATTCATGTATTGAGACATTGGAGACATTACTTGATCTCTAAGGAGATTATTTTATATACTAACCATGAGGCTTTGAATTATGTGAATACCCTAAATAATTTGAATTGTAGGCATGCAAAGTGGGTATCTTTCTTGCAGGGATATAGTTTTGTGTTGAAGCATAAATCAAGGAAGAAAAATTAGGTAGTTGATGCTTTGAGCATAAGAGTTGGGTTGATGACTACTTTGGTAAGTGAAGTAGTTGGATTTGAGTTTATTAAGGAGTTGTATGATACTAATCTAGATTTTGGTAAGATAGTTGAGTAATGCAGGAATCCATTAACCAAATATGCAGGTACTATTCAGGATGAGTATCTTATTCAAGATGGTTACCTCTTTAAGGGAAGATAGTTGTTTATTCCAGTTGGGTCTTTGAGAGATAGCATTGTAAGAGAGTTACATAGTGGAGGTTTAGTTGGCCATTTTTGAAAAGCTAAGAGCATAGCTTTGGTGGAGGAGAAGTAATTTTGGCCAAAGATGAAAAGAGATGTGGAAAGATATGTTTTAAGATGTAGAATATGTCAAGTGGTTAAGGGACATGCACAGAATACAGGATTGTACATGCCATTACCAGTCCCAACAGAACCATGGGTAGATTTGAGCATGAATTTTGTGTTAGGATTACCAAACACACAAAGAGGTAATGATTCTATTTTTATTTTTGTAGACAGATTTTCCAAAATGGCTCATTTCATTGCATGCAAGAAAACTAGTGATGCCACTAGAGTTGTTGAATTATTCTTTAGAGATTTTGTGAGATTGCATGGTATTCCAAAGACCATTACTTTAGATAGGGATACCAAGTTTCTAAGTCATTTTTGGAGGACTTTGTGTAAGAATTTGGATACAAAGTTAAAGTTCAATAGTGCATATCATCCACAAATAGAGGTTGTAAATAGAAGCTTGGAAAATTTATTGAGATGCATTGTTGGAGAGAAGCCTAAGCAGTGGGACTTGGATTTACCACAAGCTAAGTTTGCATATAATAGTTCAGTGAATAAATCAATAGAAAAATCACCATTTTAGGTGGTTTAAGGGAAAAATCCAATAGGATTTTTAGATTTAGTACATTTGCTCATTACATAAAGAGTGAGTGAGGATGCTTAGACTTTTGCAGAGCATATACATCAATTACAAGAAGAAGTGAGAAGGAGATTACAAGAAAGTAATGATAAGTACAAGATTGTTGATGATGTTAAGAGGAGATCAAAGTATTTTGAGAAGGTAGATTTAGTGATGGTGTATTTGAGGAAAGAGATATTTCCTATAGGGACCTACAACAAGTTGAAATATAAGAAGATTGGCTCTTACAAAATTGTGAGGAAAATTAGTGACAATGCCTATGAGGTAAGCTTGCTAGAAGAATTTGACATTTCTCCAATATTCAATGTTTCATATTTGTATGATTTCCATGGTGAAGTAGATGAAGAGGATGATGAAAAAGACATCAATTGGAAACAATAAATTCCAAAGAAATAGATGGGAAGGATTGTCCAATTTCTAGACATGAAGGTTGTACACACAAGGTAAGGAAGCTAAAATAAGTATTTGATATTGTCATGTCCCCTTTTTTAGTGGACATCATCAAACTTGATGGTTAACCTATTATGCAACCCTCGTAGGCTGATAGGATGAATAGAGGGTCATGATGGAGATTGCCTTGGCTACGATTAGCAGAATTCCTACAGTTGGCTTTCGTTCGGGCTCTTTCAGACATGAATTAAGGGAGATATTAATATTTGATTGATTTAATCAAATATTAATTATTTGGTATAATTTTAATTAATTATTAATTATTTGGTCTAATTTTAATTAATTATTAATTATTAATTATTTGGTCTAATTTTAATTAATTATTAATTATTAATTATTAATTATTAATTATTAATTATTAATTATTTGGTCTAATTTTAAGACCCTAATTCTAATTTAAGAATTGGTATAATTTTAAGACCCTAATTCTAATTTAAGAATTGGTCTAATTTTAAGACCCTAATTCTAGTTTAAGAAACCCTAATTCTAATTTAAGAAAATCTAATTTTGGAAACACACCTTTTTGGAGGGTATAAGGGTTTCTCATGGGAGAGAGTTTGAGAATATGATTGATTATTGATATTGATTCTTGTTAAGAAATTCTTCTGTGAAGACTGAGCCAAGGGTTCCAAGATTCCATTTGCATTGAAGAACGTCAACTCTTCATTGTGTGCGATTCAGAGGTTGTGAGAGATCAGTCAATCTATTGCCAAATTGAGAGATAACTTCATACAGAAGTTATCACAGGTGTTTACAATTTTGAGAGATAACTTCATACGGAAGCTATCACAAGGGTTCACAGGTATTTCTTTATTTTGGTTTCTTAGGCAATAATTATCTAGATACAGATCTTTTGTATTAGCCCACAGTTCTTCAGATCAGGGCCAAGCTTACAGGTTGTGCTATATTGGTGGCCGTACGAAGTCCGTACAGATCCATGAAAATCTGTGTGCACCAGCAGAAAGATCAGACACTGACATCGGCAGGCAGAGACCTACAGAGATTGACATCGGCTGACCTCGCACTGACGTCGGCAGGTTAACGACCCCAGTCGACTGACGACGGTAGTATAACCGACGTCGGTGACTATGTTTTTGACACAGTAGGCCGAGACATACCAAATCTAGATTTCTTTCCCAATTTGCAGAATACTCAGGCTATTAAGGCCGTACTTTCAATATTCTTTGTATACTTGACAGAGGACCTCTATTGTAAGCATATGAGCAAATAAATAAGAGATTATACTGTGATTTATTTATCTATTTGAAGATATTTTTTAGAAATATAGATAAGCAATTCAGAGCTTTTGTTTTGGTATCCGAAGGGATATTACAGTGGTATCAGAGCTCTTGTTAAAAAAAGGAGCCCCTAAGTTAGGGATATTATAGTGGTATCAGAGCTTTATGTGTTTCTATATTCCCTGTTTGAAGGAGATATTACAGTGGTATCAGAGCTTTATGTGTTTCTATATTCCCTGTTTGAAGGGGATATTACAGATATAATGGGAAGGATTGCCACCAGAAGACAACACTTGGATCATAGAGTGGGAGTTGAATAAGATGGACAAATAAATATGGCAAAATTATCATCAGAACAACTCGTAGGAGCTGAGATGACTTCAACCAAAGAAGGATGATGTAGCACCACTATTTCAATTGATGAAGTGTTTTAGTGATGTGGTTTCATGTGCTATATTTTCATGGTGATGTGGTTCCACTTGGTGAAGTGTCATGGTGGTGCCTACGTGCAACTATTCCAAATTGTCACTTTTGTTGTTATCTACTATTTTTTATTGTCTATGTGTCATGGGCAAAATTTTTGTGAGGAGACAAATAAATATGGTCAAAAAGGGAACCAATCAACTTTTGAATGTTTGTGATGATGGGGGATAAGGTGCACTATTCATAATTAGAATCTCCTTTATCTTTTTTGACTAGACATGAAAGGGTGGAGCCAACTTTTGCACATGGGAGACTTGACCTTGGTTATGATGACCCCAAATGGGATATGGGGATTAATTATGCTTGTCTTCCACTCCTCTTTCTTTGTCTTTGACCTCATGATGGAAGGTGGACGAATTTTCCTTCAATAGTAGTTTTTTTTAGCTTTAAAAAAGGATGATAATCCTTATTTGTAATTTCATAGTGGTTTGTGTTTCTTCCCCTGGAAAGAAAAGTAAGCAAGGATATTATATTTTTGAGGATTATAATGTGGTAGTGGTGAGGAAATATTGTAATTCCATAATATGACATATGAAGCATATGTTGTGAGAAGATTTCTTGTGTTAAAATTTTTGCACATTCTCCCTTCTTGATTCAAGTTTGCATTAATATTTTTTGAGAGAGATTTGCCTCCACATCATTTGGTGGGGTTTATTTTCATGAGGATCCCTCAATTTCATAATCAAACTCTCAAGTTCGATCTTATTTTAAATGATATGGGTTGCTAAATCCTCTTGACTACCTTGGGGGCTTGAAAAACTACAGGAGGGTTAGGAGAGTTTTGTGGGTGAGGAGGGATAGGAGGGTTTTATGGGTGAGGAGGGATAGGAGGGTCTATTTTTTTCTCAATGCCACTTGCCTCTACATGTGCTAAAAAACAAAAATAAAATACAATTTCAATAAAAATGCAACAAAATTAACTAATTTTATTTGTAAATGTAATAAAATACATTTTCATTCCTCTTTTCTAGCATGTCATTATCAAATTTGGGTTGTCAAAGTGTTTGCTTCTTGCCCTAATTACATGTATTTGCTCTTCTCCTCTTCTGCTTGTAATTTTCATTGATGTCAAATGAATGAGATCGATGGTTTTTTCTTTTGTTTTAAAATGGCAGAATTGCATATGTGGTTTTGTCATTATAAAACCATGTACACGGTTTAGATTATAAAACTGTGTATGCAGTTTTAGCTCGATGACTATCGATCCTATGGCATAGAATAGCATATGTAGTTTTAAAAACTATGTACATGGTGTTTAATAACTATGCACATGGTTCTATTTTTTTGAAAAAATGTTCACTTCTTAGCCTTGCATCTCCATGCACTTACCCCTATGTGAAAGGTAAATCTTGGAGAGCTTTAAGAGTTCTTCAACTTATACAAAGTGATATTTTTGGTCCCTTTATAAAATTATCTTTTAATTGGGCCCAATATGTACTCACCTTTATTGATGACTTCTCCAAACATACTTATGTATATTTTTTGAAGAAAAGAATTCAAGGTTTTATAACTTCTTTACTTCTAGGCCTTTGTTGAAAAGGAGTCTAGAAAGTACATCAAGTTTTTTTGGATAGACAATGGTGGAAAATATGTGAATTATTACTTTGAGGAATTATGTGGCACATAAAACATACATATCCTTACAATCCACAATAAAATGGCATTATTGAATGTAAAAATCACAAGCTTAAATAAATAGCCACTTGTATGATTTAGTCTTAAGCTTTATTTCTTCTTTTTTAGGTTGAAGTTGTTTTACCATATTTTGGATGAATGTTATCCCTTAATAAGATATAAATTGTTATAATAATTTAGATTATAATGTATAAGAATTAAGCATATATCTAAATGTAAAGGATTGAAACTGATTTGACACTAACTTGTTAAATATGGAAAGTACAAAAAAGAGACAAGATACTTAGCTATTACTTGCTCTGTGAGGACTAAGATTAGATGTAAGTGGTAAGGTGTGAATAACACAAGACTGGAGGTTATATAGATCAAGGTTCTGATCTCTACATGCACTTAGATAGTATATTCATCCTCAAGTTGGTATAATTAATTGTTATGTTCTGAATCTGATGATTTTTTTTTGCGTGAATTGTTCCCTTATATTTAGATACAAGCTAGTATAATTACTTTTGTTATGATTATATTTGTGATCTTGAGGTCTGATTGTGCACACGAATCTCAAAAATATATCTCCTTTACTTGAAACCTTAGGTTTACTTGAAATGATAAATTTAAGACTGTAAAATGGGAATTCTACTTGAAATGATAAATTTAACCCTGTAAAATGGGAATAAAGGTGTTTTGAGATTACCCTATTGAATCGTTAAGCATTGCCTACATATCCAATACTTTGAAGAGGGAAATCAAATTACATGTAGTTCTCCCCATTAGGTGTATGTGTGAAATTTATGATCCTTGAATGTATGAAACATGTGATCTATCTTTTAACACCTGTAAAATGATAGCGTTTGCTTGGCTTCTAGGTTCTTTAAGTTTGGCTAAGACCTGATCATTGTGATTGATTTAAAAATTGGGAAGAATAAGATAGTGTTGGACTTAGAAATAGGAGGAATTTCACAAAAAAAAATTAATATCCAAGCATGAATATTTACATGTTTATTGTATTTTTTTACAGGATACAATGGTTGGTTGTAAAAACCAACCAACAAGGTGTAACTAACTCCAACAAAAAAAATAACTACAAAACTAATAAAGTAAACAAAATAATATTTGGATCATAAATGACCCAGCAGGTAGTTCCTTTGAATGGGTAAGTGTTTGAGTATGCTTGATAAATACTTGATAGATAATTAATAAGACAACTTATTTTATATTTATATGAGATTAATTGGGTAATTATTCATGCCACCAACACACTAGGTAAATAGAAAAAAGAAAATTGTTCGGAAAATTTTGAAACTGTCAAATTTAAATGATACCATTATAGTATGTTCTAAGTTTGAAATTACTTTCAATGAGATAGGAATATTGATTCAATGATCTGGAGATGTTTGAGTATGATAGTTTTCTAATTTGGCATAGACTAGAGGAATTCATGTAAGTGACCGAAAATAATTAGAAAGATTGGACCCATAGATAGCATGTGGGAGAATGATGAATTAGATTCATATATGTATGCGCAAGTCATGTAGGTTGAAGATAATTCAAAAGTAAAATTAACAAGGGTCTACTAACATATTTTAGTATATAAAAATTCCCCCCTTTATTCTAGGAGTGAAATGTAATACAAATACTAGAGTAAAAGGATAAATATGTACCTGAGTGTTAACTGTTGTCCCCCAAAAATATCAACTATTTTTGGGACAACATTTGAACTATTTTGGTCTTACAGACCAAAATTATCTCTTCCCTTTCCAAATTTTGTCTTGGGCATTCAAATAGCTCATTTTTCAAGCTTTTCAAAAATCTACGGACTGCAAAGAGGCTCATTTCTACAAGTTCAACGGGTTTCACGACTTCTACAGGTGTGTTCAATCAAAAGAATCAGTTTCTAACAATTGGTCATTTTTAGAATTGGTTCATCACCTTGGTTCAAATAGAAATTTCCATCAACAAGCATCAGTGGCAGGTTCAATCAAGCGGTTCAATGCTTTGTTTCAACATTTGGTTCATCCACTCAGTTTCAGTGCTTTGATTCATTCTTTGGTTCAATCAGACGGTTCATCAATCGGTTCAAGGCTTTGTTTGAACCATTGAACCAAATTTTGGTTCAAAATCTTGGTTAATTGAAAAGGTTCAAAGCTTTGGTTCAATGGAAAGGTTCAACAGCAAGTTCATTCACTTAGTTCAACCATTTGGCTTATTGGATGGTTCATCTGCTTTGTTTCAAAGGGGCTTGGCGCACTTTGTTGAACTGGTTCAATGGATAGGTTCAATCAAATGGTTCAACTATTGGTTCAAAGGCAAGTTCAAATGCTTAGTTTATCAACTTGTTTTATTTGTTGAACCATCGGCTTGACCATTGGCTTGAACCATTTTGGTTCAACGTCTAGGTTCAATGTCAAAATTCATCCAATGGTTCATTGGTTTTTGGTTCAAACGGACTTGGTGCGCTTCATTGAACCTTTGAACCAATTCAACTAATGGTTCAACGCCAAGTTCAAATAGGTGGTTCAATGCCAAAAGAAGACTTTTCGAAGGACAAGTGCCCTTGCGAAGGGCACTTAATCAAGAAAAGCACCTTTCTGGAGGATTCTTTCTTTTAAGTAAGCCAAAAGGTAATTTTTTTGGATTTGTTTAAGGCAAAACCCGAAGACTTGTTCAAATACTTGGTGAAACGAATTTTACCCAGACTTTTTGTCCACGAGAATTTTACCCAGACTTTTTGTCTGCGGGAATTTTCTGCGAGACAAATGTCTGTGGAATTACCCACGGGGAGCTTTCAACTCAAACACCCAAGATTTTTCCCTAGGGATTTGTCCATGGGAATAAAGCCCATGGAAACATTTTCTCGCGATGACTGCCAAAACAAGAGGGACTGCTAAAACAAAGGGCTGCCGAAAGACCCATAAGGGTAGATGCCCTTGCGGGGGACTCTCAGCGGCCAAAGTAAAGGGGTTTTCTGACTTGACAAGGATCATTTCTCAAAGCCCAAAAGGATATGTCCAATTTAGAATAGTGCTAAGTAGAAAGCCAAAAGTTGAAAGAAGACCAAGAGGTGATGCCCACAAAGACATCAAATTCAGCATAGCCAACTAGCCGTTGGAAACATATTGACAGGCATGTAAACATCAATTTTAAAGATAGTGATATAGCCTTTGTTTTACAAACCCAAATGCATTTCTAGAATTCAAGACAAAAACCGACTGAAAGTGAGGAAAGGCAGAACAATGGATGAATCCAGGACCCGATTCAATTAAACTAGAATGGAGGAATGATGAAGACAAGATCAGACTGCCAGGTGGACATTGAAAGTTGTAATCTTTCAATTGCACAACTTGTTTATCTACATTGAGAAGATCAAATGGGTAAAATGCCTCAAAGTTCCAGCTTGTCTTCCTAACATTTCCCAACAAATCATGATGTATTACTGTTCCCCAGTCCTTCTTGAAGTGGCTATATAAGGGACTTTCTTTCATTGTAAAGAGGATCTTTTTTTTGACAATCTGAACAAAACTCTACCAAAATTGAGAGGCATTATTGAGACTTTGTGCTTAGTCTATTGATCATATTCTATTAATGAAAACAAGAGACTTTTTTAGACTTTGTGTTATGATATCTTTTATGTTTCATTGATTTAATAAGCAGGATTAGTAAATTAGTCAGGAAGGTGTCCTGAAGAATTAACTATGGAAAGACTTTGCGCTTCCATAAGCTACCTTTAGTGTGTTTTCTTTATATTGTTGTGCAAAGGACTTTGAGGATACTTTGAGCTTTCATTTCCCTTCGTATATCACTCTTGAGTATTTCAGGTGCAGACTTTGTGCTGTGTCTTGATTTGTTGGTTCCTACACTTTCAGTCATATTCTACTTTTATTTCCAGGAGTATTCTTGTGGCTGGTTTAACAGTTCTTCTGAAAGAAGAGTGTTTTCTGTCATTCTCTTGAGTTTTTTCTTTGTTTTATATACATCATCTCTGAAGAAAGAGAGATGGATGTCTGGTCCTACCCTTGAGTATTATTTTCTATTTATACATATACATAGCATATCCACAAGGAACCTCCCCTTGATGAGAGGAGAGATAAGTCTCCTTCTGATGTGATAAGCTTACACATTAGGATGACTAATCTTCTTGCTTTGGCTGATAAGACCTATTTTGTTTACCAGTACGCTCATAGACAAAATATTCAACCAATAGCTTTTTGGCGACTTCGTTGGGGAAAGAGAGCACATTTTTGAAGTCTCAAACTTCAAACTGAAGCAGATCCTGCTCTTTTCCAATTTTTGTTCTGCAATCTGGCAACTTCACGATATACTAGAGGCCAAAAATCCCATGGTGTTGTAGACCCTATTTTTGAGTTGGTGCGATAGAGTAATTTTGAGTTGTTTCCTACACAATCTCAACTTGGATGAACTATTGGTCAAGCCTTGCCTGCCCACACTCCACCTAGATTAGTGATCCCACTTTTGCATAATCAAATCATGGCTTAAGGACCCTGGGGTAATTATTTTGGTCCCCTAAATTTGACTCCACCTTTGCATGAGCTTCCACGTAGTTCAAAGAAGAATTTCCCTAAATTCTTCAATGATGGGAAGGTTCATCCCGATGAACACATTACAGCTTTCAGCATAGTCTGTGGGGTAATAGGGGTGAAATTTTAAGATATAGCAGTCAGTCTATTCATGGAGACACTACAAGGTGTTGCTGCTGACTGGTTCTACCACTTGTAGGTTGGGTCAGTGACTGATTGGGACACTTTGAAAGACAAATTTAAAGCAAGATTCAAGCCTGTAGAAGACGCACATGCCTTGCTAGCCGAGCTAACTCAAATGAAGAAGGAGCCTCATGAGCCTACGAGAGAGTTTATTGCTAGGTTTGACAAGCTGAGACATAGGATTCCCTTGGCTGCCTAGCCAACAACTCAGAACCTCAAATGCTTCTTCATCAACTCAAAATTACCTGAAGTGAGTTTCTTACTAAGATGAGAAAGACATGTAGACCTTGTTGCTGCTCAAGACATGGCTACTGAGGTATAAAATGACCTTATCTTGGCAAAAAAGATAAGGAGAGACCCTAATAAAGGTAAATCCACTTCATCTTCTGAATACTCCCCTGCAGTCACTACTGACCCAATGGTACAAAAGCTAGCAAATGAAATGCTAGCTCTGAGAAAGCAAGTGGCACAAGGGATGTCATCTGCTCCTGCATACAGAGATATGCCCAGGAGGACTTTCCAAAATTAGGTGTACCAAGACAATGCTACCAGGAATCAGGGATAGAAAAATCATCTTACTCTTCCATAGAGGAATCTTGCCCTTGAAGCACCTTTAAACAACTTGGCAGTTGGATATCTTGAAGCTGAAACAAATTTTTCATTCCAGTCCGAGCTAAATCTCGAAGATGATGCTAATCTCTTCATTGAGAAAGAAGAAGAATTAGCTGGCGACTCCCATATTGGTTTCCTTAATTATCAGGATGAACCTAGAAGTGAAGGCCATGCAACTGAGGGGTCATATGCTGTATTCACCTTGTCTAAAAATTAATCAGCTCAACAAGTTGATAAAGATAAAGCAGAGGAGCAACCTCAATCAATGATTTCAACTCCTAAACGGGGATCCACTCTTTCTTTCCAGCCAAAGGACCCGATGGTTTCAAGAAAGGTAAATACCCCTACGCCTTCTACTTCAATTTCACAGTCCAATTCTCCCCCTTTAAAAAATCAAATGGATGAACTCTCATCCTCTACTCCTAGCTCATTTCAGGCATTTGATATCATAGACCATATAAAGAGAACCAAAATTCAAATGTCTAAATTTGAATTTTTATAGTCCCATCTTGAGCAGTTAGATAGATTGGTTCAATGTGTTAAAAATCAAAACATCCATGTTGAAAGAATGATCCCCAAGGTGACACATGATGTATCTAGAAATGCACCCACCAAGAATAACCTTGTCACCGCTCCCCCTGCTACTCTTGGTAGGACTTAACCTTTTTATGTCACATGGCTGATAAATGGATATAAGTTGAATAATTGCATTATTGATTTCAGAGCTTCAGACAATGTCATGCCTATTAAAGTGGCTGAATCCCTTGGTCTCACACTAATCAAGACATTTGGGAGATGTTTCTACATGGAGAATAAGTAAGTACCATTGCTGGGACAAATCAAAGATGCCCAATTTGCATTTACAGCCTTCCTAGCCAAGAAAATCAAGATGACTGTTTTGGTGGTTGACGTCCTAGCATCTTATGGCATTTTACTTAGATGAAATTTTTTCAAGGATGTGAGAGGTGAATTAAGCATGGATCTATCTGAGGCAAGGATCCATGTCCAAGGCGTGATGAAGAGATTGCTCCCTGAAAAGGAAGTAAAATTTGTGGTCACTCAGACATCAGCTCTCGGAGCTCAAATTCTTTTTGAATCTGTAGGTATGGGTAATTATTTTTTGTCTATAGATGAAGTGCATGAAACACCTAAAAGTATCAATTCAGAAATTAGTTCAACAAGAATAGCAAAAAAATTGGTAGGCTACAGTACAGACCAAGAAGGTTTTTCCATTTCTGATGAAGAAAAGTCAGTATCAGATGAAATATGGACTTTGGAATTTGATGGCAATTGTTCTTCTACCAGTTCAGGAGTTGGGATTGTTTTGATATCTCCTCAAGGAGATATGTTCCCTTCATTTTACAAATTATAGTTTTGCAACACTAACAATACAGCTGAATACGAATCTTTGTTGCTAGGCATGAAGGCTGCTCAAGAAAAAGGCATTAAATTTTTTCATGCCAAAGGGGATGTTGAATTAATAGTTTACCAAGTGAGAAATTTATACCAAACTAAGAATGAAAGATTACACCATTACCGTAACTTAGTTTGGGACCAAATTAAAAGTTTTGATGCTTTCAACATTTCTGCCATACCTAGAGAGTCTAATGACAAAGCTGATGCACTTGTTATTTTAGGAACTCTCTTAGTTCTTCATTCAAATTTCAAAGAAAATAGGTATACCATTGAGCTAGTTTATAGGCCAAGTGTTCCTGACAATGTTGATCATTGGCATGTGTTCAATGATGATCATCAAATCATTGCCTTCTTGAAATGAAAAGATAATTTTAAACATCTTTGTTTTGAAGGTAGCGAACCTCAAAAGAATGAATCTATATTTGAATTCAGCTCAGATATAAATAAAGAATTATTGCAGCTAAAAGAAAACAAAATTCTCAAAGGCCTGGTTTCTCTTAAAAAGTTGTTTGACAAACATGATAGATTCATTAAACAACAGCAAACAGACTCAAATTTCTCTCAAGGATTCGATCAAGCGAATCTGTCTACTGAAGAAAATCCCAAGATGATCAATATTGGTAAGTGATGCACCCCTGAAGAAAGATTCAAGTTCACTTCTTTACTCTGTCAATACATGGATGTCTTAGCATATTCTTATGAAGACTTGAAGTCTCTCAGACCAGATGAAATCCACCATAACATTCCTCTCAAGGCCGACTCAATGCCATACAAGCAAAAATCCAGACAGTATAATTCGAAAATGTTAGGTACTATTCTGTCTGAGATACAAAAGATGTTAAATGCTAGAATCATCTTCCCAATCTATCATTCTACACAGATTGCAAACATACTGCCTGTAAGAAAGAAAAATGGCAAAATTCACATTTGTGTAGATTTTAGAAATCTAAATCAAGCATCTTTGAAAGATAATTATCCTTTACCAATTATGGATCAAGTGCTTCAAACAGTGATAGGTGCAGAGATGTTATCAATGCTGGATGGTTTTTCAGGTTATAATCAAGTTGAAGTTGGTGAAATAGACTAATACAAGACTGCATTCACTACGCCTTGGGGTACATTTGCATATAAGAGAATGCCTTTTGGTCTAATAAATGTCGGTGCTACTTTTCAGAGAGCTATGAATCTGCCTTTCAAAGATGAGATTGGTAAATTCATAGTGGTATACTTTGACAATTTGACAGTCTTTTCAAAGCATCGATCTGATCATGTATGCCACCTATAGCAAGTGCTGGAGCGCTACTACTAGAATGGTATTTCCTTAAATCCTAAAAATTCTATTTTTAGAGTAACAGAGGGGAAACTCTTTGGACACATTGTGTCCAAAGAAGGCATAAAGATTGACCCAAATAGAGTCAAGTCTATTCAAGAGCTTAATCCACATACAAATAAGAATGTTGTTCATTCTTTCTTCAGAAAGGTGAATTTATTACGGAGATTCATTCCCAAATTTGCTGAGAAGACTAGACATATTGTGAACATGATGAAAGAGAAGACTGTCTTTAGCTAGACTAAAGAAGGTAAATCAATATTTCAAGATATCAAGACTGTCATTGCTCACGCCCCTACCTTGGTTTGTCCAGATTACCACAAAGATTTTATCATATACATCTATGCGTCTAAGCATACTCTTTCAATGATTCTTGTTTAATAGGACAAAGAAGGTATGGAATCTCTCATTTCTTTCATGAGTTGCCCTCTCAAAACCCATGAAATAAAGTATTCAAATATAGAGAAGCCCACCTATGCCTTGGTAAAAGCAGTCAAACATTTCTGCTTCTATATTCTGAATTCACATACTACTGCCTTAGTTTCAGACACTACAGTCAAGTCTATATTGACTCAACAAGATTTTGGCACAAAGAGAGGTAATTGGATTGCAAAAATCCAAGAATTTGATCTAGATATCAAGCCGACAAAGCTGGTCAGAGGTAAAGGCCTTTGTCAATTAATGGCTGACAATAAACGAAAAGATACACAACATGAAGAAGCTAAAGTGGAAAATACTCCAACAGTCCTTTTTGTCTTCACTACCAATGAATGGTACTCAAGTATTTGTCAGGTACCTAGAACAACAAACATGCTCTGATACTAGTTGTCAGGAAATCTAAGAACAAACACAGTTGTTCTGATCCCATTTGTTAGGATCTTGTTCCTCAAAAAGAGCACAATATGATTACCAAACTTAAGTAATTAAACATGCATAAATATACCAGAAATACAAGTAACTAGAATTCACCAATAGCATAGAATATGAGAGACAATATACAATCTTATATTAATACTTGTACAAAAAAGAATACAATAAAGATCTGCCACACTCTTCCACCTTACAGAGGCTTCCCACACCTCAAGTGTATAGTAATTCTTCTTCAAAACACTCTCCTACCAAAAATGGTCCCAACAACCAACCCACACACAGAATTAGTGTTCATCTCTCCAACCAGTCAGTAATAACCCTCCTAGTACACCAAGCACTCTATAGTACTTCAAGTTGATCTCCCATGAACTTGCAACCTATAATTCAACAGACCATACTCACCATGGAAGAATCTTCCTTGCCTTCCTTTCTAGCTCGTTAATGGAACTAGGAGAAACACACACTTTGTTCTCTTCACTAGCACACTTTACAATACATGCCAATGGGTCTATAAATAGATCTCAGACTTAAACAATAACTTAGACTCTTAGTTTATTATAATTATCCACGTAGCTCAAGACTCAAAATAGCATTTACATGCAAACACTCCATTCACTAAACTAATTATTCGTGTAACGAGCAGTTCTAGAACACACAGGCGACCGACGCCGGTCCCTGCTTGCCTAGTGCTACCGACGTCAGCCGACTTCCTGCTGACACCGATTGCCTTCTGCACTAATCATGACCGACATCGGTCATGCTGCCGATGTCGATGCTTTTGGGTCTTCAGCAACCTCCTTTTCTTTGTCTGCAACAAGTTGAAGCTTTTAGCTCCACAACCTAATAATCTCCCACTTAGAGATAAATAGTTGCAACTGTACCTATACCTGTACACCGTCTAGTTTGTTCTCTTGGCTCTATATCCCTCTTCAAGATCACTCTTGAAGACCAACCACCACAAAACCTATAGTGCAACACCTTTCACCTAAATCACCTGCCACATCTACATCTACAAACCATGTAAAAAATAACTTGAACCTGCATAGCATGTGCACCTGCTTCTGGTCCCTCTAAGAATCCACTGAACTGCCCTCTAATGCTTCTTTCTCAGATTGGCTCCAAACTTGTGACAACTCCCACTACTTGGGAAAACTCAGGCTAGTACATACCATGCACTTAACCTCATTATGTGAATCAATTCCTTGTTCTGTGAACTGTCCAACCATCGGCGTGCTAACTGGTCTCACACAATCACCCTAAAACAAAGTCAACATATGACCTTCCATGTCTCTAGAACACACTCATGCCAAAGAACTTTGTTGCTCCCAGATTCTCTATGACATCCCTCTGAACTAGCTTTACCTTTAGTTCAGCAATACCTATATATGTAACCCTGCAACAAGCACATCATACAGAAATAAGATAATGTAGCTAATATTATCCAATCTGGTAAAGAGAAAACACAATGATCAAACCTCCATTGCCCTGCATCTTATACAAGACCATATACCCTGATCTTTCGTTTCACATATCCATTTCCACTCTTCTTCACCCTGAACATCCATTCGTCTCTCAGTGCTTCCTTCCAGCTAGCAACTCCACCCAAAACCCCTATTTGGTTCTCCTCCAAGGAATCACATCCTCCATCCATGCCAAGCTCTCACTGTTTCTCAGATCTCTGTTTCTTTAACAACTCCCTGTTTCTTTACCATAAGTGAGCAACAAGTAGTGTAAAGAAGGGAAATAATAAATTTGAGGCTTACATACCCTTTAAGTCCTCCATATGGGCGCTTGAGACTCCTTGACAGCTTGCTGTCCATCCAAAATTTGTCTCAGTGATCGATGCCGATCACATTCCAGTCTGCACCCGACCGATGTCAGTTTCCTATGACTGCCTCATCACCGACATCAGTTCCTCCCTTTCTGATGTCGATGTTTATCTGCCCTGAGTCACCGACATCGATCTGCACATAGCCGATATCAGTCCCTGTCTGGATGTTGACGCTGGTTTTTCTACCGACGTCGGTCTTTGTGTTTTGCTTGTGAGAACTGACTTCTACCCGTGAGCTCTTTTTAGATCAAACCCTTGTCCAAATCACCCTTGATTTGCTTAGAATTCTTCTGCCCTTTGTGCTGAACTCTATCCGTCACCTTCTCCTTGAAAACCAAGGCTTTCTTGTTCTTGTCACTAACATCAGATCTCTCAAAAAATGTCATCTTCTTCTTCTACATACAAAAATCTTGATCTATACCCTTTGACTCAAGAACATGCATCTCCTTCTTATTCATGTGACCAAGCCTATTAAGCCACATCTTTTAATCTACAGCTGAAGTAGATAACCCAAAAAGAGAATCAGTAATACAAGTAGATAGATAAAGCGTACCTACTTTCTTACCTCTTTCTACAACAAGTGCACCCTTGGTAACCTTTCAAGAGTCTGCTGTGAGAGTTCCTGTGCAACTCTCATCACCCAAACTTCTTACAGAAATCAAATTTTGCTCTAGAACTGGGACATGCATGACCTCTTTTAACACCCATGTGTTGCCTGTCTGCAATTTCAGCTTCACTTTCCCTTTGCCAACCATCTGACAAGGCTTACCATCCCCTACACAAATTTCTCCAAAGTCTCCCTGGACATACTCATGAAAAAATTTCCTATTTGGGGATGCATGAAAAGAAGCACCAAAATCTAAAACCCAAGATTCTACTTTATCTAAAGAACATACCAGAGCACCCTGTACAATGAAATCTACAACACCTGCTTCTTTTTCATGTCTTTCATGTTGATCTGCTACCAACCAAAAATCTTTCTTTTCCTGCTCTTTCTTTCCATATCTCCCACAAGGTATTCTACCATACCTGAACTTGGACCTCCTGCTATTAAACTCCTCCATTCGTAGTCTACTATCTTCTGCCATTGCTCTACTCCCACTCAAATAAAAACCCCTGTGAGTAACCTGTAATCAACACACACTAACCAGATCTAATCCAACCTATTAGTATCCCAACCAAAAGCTCTGATACCACTTGTCAAGTACTTAGAACAACAAACATGCTCTTATACCAGTTATCGAAGAATCCAAGAACAAACATAGCTGTTCTGATCCCACTTGTTAGGATCTTGCTCCTCAGAAAGAGCACAATATGATTACCAAATTTAAGTAATTAAATATGTAGAAATATACCAAAAATACAAGTAACTAGAATTCACCAATAGCACAGAATATGAGAGACAATATACAATCTTATATTAATACTTGTACAGAAAAGAATACAATAAAGAGCCGCCACACTCTTCCACCTTATATAGGCTTCTCACACCTCAAGTGTATAGTAATTCTTCTTCAAAACACTCTCTTACCAAAAATGGTTCCAACAACCAACTCACACACAAAATTGGTGTTCAACTCTCCAACCAGTCAGTAATAACCCTGCTAGTACACCAAGCACTCTATAGTACTTCAAGTTGATCTTCCATGAACCTGCAACCTGCAATTCAATAGACCATACTCACCATGGAAAGATCTTCCTTGCCTTCCTTTCTAGCTCATTAATGGAACTAGGAGAAACACATACTTTGTTCTCCTCACTAGCACACTTTATAATACATGCCAATGGGTCTATAAATAGATCCCAGACTTAAACAATAACTTAGACTCTTAGTTTACTATAATTATCCATGCATCTCAATACTTGAAATAGCCTTTACATGTAAACACTCCGTTCACTAAACTAACTGTTCGTGCAATGAGTAGTTCTGGAACACACAGGCGACTGATGCCGGTCCCTGCTTCCTGGTGCTGTCGATGTCAGCCAAATTCTTACCGATGCCAGTTGCCTTTTGCATTGATCATGACTGACGTCAATCATGTTTTCGACACTGGTGCTTTTGGGTCTTCAGCAACCTCCTTTTCTTTGTCTGCAACAAGTTGAAGCTTTTAGCTCCACAACCTAATAGTATTGCCTATTTTTTGACTTATAGTGAATGTCTTGCTCATTTGTCTTACAAAGAAAGGAGGACTATCAGGTTGAAAGCTGCCAATTTTATCCTTTGGGGTAAAGGCCTATATAAGAGAGGCATAGATGGAGTATTCCTTTGCTGTGTAGACAAGGAGCAACAAACCCAGCTTTTGAAATTTTTCCACAATCTGGCCTGTGGAGGACATTTTTTAGCTTTTGTGACTGCTCACAAGATTCTACGAGCTAGGTATTATTGGCCAACTCTTTTTCAAGATGCACATAAGTGGGTGAGAAAATGTGAACTCTGTCAGTAATTTGTTGGAAGACCCAAGTTGGTTGCCCTACCTCTCAAGCTAGTAATCATAGAGGAACCTTTCCAGTAATAGGGACTTGATTTTATTGGGACAATAAATCCATCTTCAAGTGTTGGACATGATTATGTCTTTATAGCAACTGATTATTTCACTAAGTGGGTAGAAGCAATCCCAACTAAGCATGTTACTTCAGAAGTTGTATGCAACTTCCTCAAAAAAATATCATTTCCAAGTTTGGAGTTTCACTCAAAATTGTTACTGATAATGTAGCTTGTTTCACCTCTCAAGAGATTACACAATTCTATTTTCATTATGGAATTACACTCTCTCATTCTTTTGATTATTTTTCACAAGGGAATGGACAAGCTGAGTCTAGAAATAAGAATTTGGTAACTATTATCAAAAAGCTAGCAGATGATAATCAAAGGACATGGCATAAAGCATTGGTTGATGCTCTGTGGATAGACACGATCACACCAAAAAGGGCAATCGGTATGTCTCCTTTTCAACTTATTTACGGTATTAATGTTGAGATACCAATCACATTGGAGTTACCATCTTTGAAATTGGTGAAGGCCATTAAAGATCAGACATTTGAGAGTTCGCTTGACAAAAGAATCATGTGCATGACTCAGCTGGAAGAAAAAAGAACCATGGTGGTGGATAGAATTGCTACTCATCAAACTCTGGTAAAGAAACTCTTTGATCAGAAGGCCAGAAATCATGATTTCCAAATTGGGGATCAAGTCCTGTTATGGGACAAAAGAAGAGAACCAAAGGGGATGCATGCAAAGTTTGACTCCCTTTAGAGAGGCCCGTTTATAATTCATCAATGCATTGGTGAAAATAGATTTCTATTGAAATACCAAGATGGCACGCTCTTTTCTCTGCCCCATAATGGGCAGCATCTGAAACACTTCAATTCTTGAAGTATCAGATCATTGCCTCTATATATATGTATATTTGTATAGTTTTAATTCTATTTTGTTTTATTTGTTTTCATTTTTGAAGCCTTTTATTTTTGGGTAGCATGACTCTGTAACCCAATGGTACAAATGAAGACACTGGAGATTCTGGATTCTATTCTTTTCAATTCTTTTTGCAATTGACAAAAGTTCCCCAACTGGAGCCAACTATTATCCCCCAAAAATATCAGCTATTTTTGGGACAACAGCTGAATTATTTTGGTCTTACAAACCAAAATTATCTCTTCCCTTTCCAAATTTTGTCTTGGGCATTCAAATTCCTCATTTTTTAAGCTTTTTAGAAATCTACAGACTGCAAACAAGCTCATTTCTACAAGTTCAATGAGTTTCACGACTTCTACAGGTGTGTTCAATCAAAAGAATCAATTTCTAACAATTGGTCATATTCAGAATTGGTTCATCGCCTTGGTTCAAACAGAAATTTCCATCGACAAGCATCAGTGGCAGGTTCAATCAAGTGGTTCAACGATTTATTTCAAAATTTGGTTCATCCACTCAGTTTCAGTGCTTTGATTCATTCTTTAGTTCAATCAGATGGTTCATCAATCAGTTCAAGGCTTTGTTTGAACTATTGAACCAAATTTTCTTTCAACGTCTTGGTTCAATGAAAAGGTTCAAAGCTTTGGTTCAACAAAAAGGTTCAACAGCAGGTTCATTCACTTGGTTCAACCATTTGGCTTATTGGATGGTTCATCTGCTTTGTTTCAAAGGGGCTTGGCGCACTTCGTTGAACCGTTGAACCAGTTCAACAGATAGGTTCAATCAAATGGTTCAACTATTGGTTCAAAGGCAAGTTCAAATGTTTGGTTCAAATGCTTAGTTTATCGACTTGTTTTATTCATTGAACCATCGGCTTGAACCATTTTGGTTCAAAGCCTTGGTTTAAGTCTAGGTTCAACGTCAAAGTTCATCCAACAGTTCATTGGTTTTTGGTTCAAAGGGACTTGGCACGCTTCATTGAACCTTTGAACTAGTTCAACTAATGGTTTAACGCCATGTTCAAAGGGGTGGTTCAATGCCAAAAGAAGACTTTTCGAAGGACAAGTGCCCTTGCGAAGGGCACTTAATCAAGAAAATCACCTTTCTAGAGGATTATTTCTTTTAAGTAAGCTGAAAGGTAATTTTTTTGGATTTGTTTAAGGCAAAACCCAAAGACTTGTTCAAATACTTGGCAGAACGAATTTTACCTAGACTTTTTGTTCGTGGGACAAATGTCTATGGTGTTGGGTGAATATTTTGTCATCAACTAACTGATGGCAAAATGGGGATATCAGCCACAGTATAAGGGAGATTTACACCACGAAGAGTGCGGCTTTACCAGATCTAGATGAGGTAAATCTCTCCTCACATCAAGGGGAGGTTCTCTATCAATATTTACGTGCTATATGCTCCCTAGATTCCCTTCAGACAGGTTGGTCCTAATGGAGCTTTGCCGACAACTGGCCGTCGTGCACTCAAAACAGATGGAGCTTAAGAGACCTAGTTTCAAGTTTCCTATCCAGATTGGCAGATTTTCAGTTGCTACATCGACTAAAGCCAGGGTTATGGAAACAGAGATGCAGATGGTTACCATCAAATTATTCAAAAGACGGGAAAATTTTGATTATAGGAGAGTCAGAGAGATGATCTGAAGGAAGACTCAGTTCCACGAGCCCATGATTGAGGACATCTGGGTGGATATAAGGACGGCTGAAGAGATAAGGAAGATGGACTATTACCGTCTCACGCTAGAGCAGATAGAGTACCTCGGACTGGCCGAGGTCCCTACAGGGTTGATTGACGATGGAAATGTCATGAACAGCAGATATTTGATAGAAAAGGTCGCTGGTTCCCCTCTTCCTCCAATCAACTGGTCTCAAAAAGAATTGACCTCTTTAAGGAAAAGATGTGAACCAGTATTGGCTAACACCAATAGTTGGTTGGCAGCAAAGGGGATCACCCTAAAAGAGTTCATCACAGGGTCAGAGGCTGAATACCAAACAGAGATGAAGAGAAAGGCAGAAAGCCGAACCAAAAACAAAGATGACGTTCCTTCATCTTCTAGACCTCACAAGCCTAGGATCGTCTTTGTATCCAAGAAGCCTAGGTCAGCACAAGAGCCTGAGGCAGTAGCCAAAAGAACCAAAGAACAAAGTCTCAGGGTACAGGCAGCTCAACCAATGGGGACAGCGAATCAACCTTCAGAATGACCAGGTGTTGGGTCTCCAACCTCGCCGAGACAAGCACGGCCGATCCAGAGCTCCTCTCCTCTTCCTCAATCTCCTACGGTGCCCACTTCTCCTATCTCTCCTATATCTCTCCTATCAGTGTTCCCTCTTCTGGACCCACTTCCCCTTCCAAAGTTGTTTTTGGTGATCCTCAGGATCCTTAAGCAAGTTCACCTCGCTCTTCTGCATCCATTCTGAGTTTATCATCTCCATATTTTAGCCTGCCACCAAGCCCTGCACCTAATCCAGAATCAGTAGTTGGTACAGTTTCGCCGGTCACTCCAACCACTACTACTATCACCACCAGTAGTGTGGAAGCTGCTACAACGACACCAGCAGAGGCGACTACTATTGCAACAGGTACTTCTCTCCTGCCATGGATGTCTGCTTTCACACCTAAAAGAAAGAAAATGGCCATCTCCCCAGATGAATTCGACTTTGGTAAGGTCATACCAGCAAAAGCAAAGGCTCCTAAAAGACCAAAAATCCTCTCCAAGTTAGTCGAAGAGAAGGGGCAAAAATTTTTAGAAATTGCCAAACCTCCTCATGACGCAGCCCTTGAAGGTTTTGAGATGAGCAGTTATTCCCTCTCTCGTGTTGAACTTGGCAAAGTTACTCACGAAGGGGCAAAGAGTGACCTTCAGGCAGCAATGGACATTATGGTCCAAAAGTTTGACAAGAAAAAAGAGATGAAGGATTTTTATAAAGCCAAGACTGAGCAGTTAACGGCAGTAATCAAGAGATTCACTATCCCACCTGAAGCAGCGACTCCAGAGGCCTTTTCTGTAGATGATTCAGTCATTCAGAAAGCTGAAAAGACTTATTTAAAGGGGAAGGTAATGGAGGAATATATTGACAGAATGCACAACCAAGGAATCTCTCTGTTATCTGAGGTTGCGGAAAGAACGGAAAAAATGAAGAGGTTGAAAGCTCAGGTAGACGATTTTGTCTCCCTTGTCTCTCAGGAAATTGATGGCTTGGAGAAGGATCTCGACAGATGGAAGGAAATGAAAGATCTAAAAAAGAGTACCCTGATATCTATCGATATCATCCCCAACAAAGATTCCTATGTTGAGATCAAGGAGGCGATGATCTTCAGGATCCAGGTACTCAAAGATCTAATTGATGATCTCCAAGCTTTTAAGGAAGCTAGTGATAAAAGTGACCTGAGCTTGTTAAACAAATTAGAAGAGCTGCCTTGTGACTTGACCTCTAAGGATCATCAGTTCCTTCCAGCAGATGAAATGATTCATAACTTCGAAGGGATGATCCAGAAGGATTTCAAAGGAGCATCTTTCTCAATGACTTCAGTAGACAGCGTTCTGGATGCTCAGTTAACTTTGGAGAATTTAAAATTCAGGTTAACTGGCCACTCTAAAGCCATCACAGCATTGAAAGACGCACTAATCAGATCAAGGGTCGTCTCCAAAAATGCAGTTGCACCAGACAGCATAGGAATTTAGGCATCGATCACCATGTACGATGCTCATTTGAAGAAGTCCGGCAGCAAAAATTGACACTCTCCCTCTCTCTCTTTCTCTCTTCTTCTATCCTTATGCATTTTTGTTTTGTGCAGAATGCATACAAATTTTGTAATATGTAATTACGAATATTATATTTTTGGAAAATATCTAGAAAGTCAAAGATGAGTCATCTTTGACCAAGATATTTTGTATTTTATTATTTTCTGTTTTTGAGGATTTTCTCCTTATATATAGTGGAGACCTCATTTGTAAAAGGGCTGGAAAAATTCAATAGCAAACACTCTGCTGAAATTGAAGCAACTTTTGAGACTTTGTGCTCAAATTTGTAAATCATATTCTGTTGAATGAATGAGAAGCAAGTTATTTTAGATTTTGTGTTGAGATTGTCTGTGTTACTTAGGAAATAGTTCTTATGTCTTTTTCCTGGTAACATCTTGTTCATCTGATTTGATAAGCAAAGTGGGCATGTTATTATTATCTGAGGGCACTTCTTGAGGGTAGAAGATAGACTTTGTGTTGCTTTTACCTTTGAGATTCTTTTATCTTTTTTAGTTTCAGGTGAAGACTTTGTGCTTCACTTTACTCTACGGTTTTACTCATTCCGGATCTGTGGAGAAGCTACGGAAGACTTTGCGCTTGCGTGAGCGTTCTTGTGCCTTGGTTACTTCAGGTAATCTCTTGCTCTCGTTTGATACCATTCCTGAAAGAAGAGGAGTGTTGTTAGTTTTAGACCAGGGATTTTTCCTCTTTTGTTCTTTATTCATCACTTCTAAAAAAAGAGAAGTGGATGCTTTTCTACCCCCCATGTGTTATTTTCTGCTTAATTATATATATGCTTATAGCACGTAAATATTGATAGGGAACCTCCCCTTGATGAGAGGAGAGATTTGTCTCATCTAGATCTGGTAAAGCCGCACTCTTTGTGGTGTAAATCTCCCTTATACTGTGGCTGATATCCCCATTTTGCCATCAGTTAGTTGATGACAAAATATTCACCCAACAGTTTTTTGGCGACTCCGCTGGGGACTCGAGTGTGCAGTCTGAAACCTCAAGTTTCAGGTTGAAGCAGTCCCTACCCTTACCCATTACGTAATCTGGCGACTCCGTTTTATGTCTTACCCATTATCATTATAGCCTTACCAGCTATCTCCATTATATTATCTGGTCAGATTAACCAGAGCTACCGGGAAGAACACACATCTTGGAGCCTCAAGCTTCAACTTGAAGTAGTTTTGGTCCCAATTTTGTTTTAAAAATCTGGCAACCCCACGTTACACCAGAGGTCAGAGATCTAAGGGTGTTGTTGACCCTGTGTTTGAGTTGGCGCAACAGAGTAATTTTGATCTGTTTCCCCCATCAACTTCTCTTCGATGGTCTAGGAGTGTTCCTTCTAGCCTTGTCAGGTCACCAACACAAGGTAGAACTCCTTTTTCCGCTGTCAATCGCCGCCTACCTATAAACACTCCACCAAGGTTTGTTATCCCACCTTTTCATCCCCTTATCATAATGGCTCAAGGCCCGTGGGGTAATTCTTTTGGTCCTCTTAATTTAACCCCACCTCTGCATGAACTACCTCGTAGTTCTAGAAAAAAAAATTCTTAATTTTTTTGGTGATGGAAAGGTTCATCCCGACGAGCATATTGCCGCTTTCTCCATAGCATGTGGCGTAATTGGTGTTGAATTTGAAGATGTGGCAGTGAGACTTTTTGTGGAGACTTTGCAAGGTGCCGCTGCGGATTGGTTCTATCACTTGCAGGCTGGGTCAGTAACAAGCTGGGATACGCTCAAGTCCAAATTCGAAGCTAGATTTAAACCCGCTAAAAATGCACATGCTTTGTTAGCTCAGCTAACACAGATGAAAAAAGAATCCTAAGAACCCATGAGGGATTTCATAGCTAAGTTCAACAAATTAAGAAATCGAATTCCTACTGTGGCTCAACCCACGCCGGAGAATCTTAAATGTTTTTTTTATCAACTCACAGCTCCCCGAAGTAAGTTTTTTATTGAGATGAGCTGGCCCTATGGACCTGGCCTTGGCTCAAGGATTGGCCACCGAGATTGAAGACGATCTTATCCTGGCAGGCAAAATCAGGAAAGATTTTGGTAAAAATAAATACCCCTCACCTGCTGAAAGCTCTTCCACGGGCACTACTGATCTTATGGTGCAAAAATTAACAAATGAACTGATTGCTTTGAAAAGACAAATCGCTCAAGGCCCGTCTGCCCCTACCTATCGAGATGCACCCAGGAGGACATTTCAAAATCAGCCATATCAAGGTAATACTGCCCGAACCCAAGGACAATCAAACCGCCTACCTCCCCCTTCAGGGAGATTAGCCATTGAAATAGCACCTACAAATTCAGCGGTTGGATACCTAGAAGCTGAGCACGACCTTTCCTTTCAGCCGCAACTAGATCAATCAGAAAGTGCTAACCTCTTTGATGAACAGGATAAGGAATTAGCTGGTGACTCCAGTATCGGTTTCCTGGATTATGAAGATGAAGCCGGATAAAAAAGGGAAGATTCAGAGGGAGCTTATGCTGTCTTTACCAGATCTCAAAATCAGTCAGCTTCACGTGCTGACAAAGGGAAAGCAGATGACGAGCTCCGGCCAGCAGTTTCAATTGCCCAACGCGGGACTCCATTACCTCCGTAATCAAAAGATCAGGTAACTCATAAAAGAGTAACTACTCCCGGTCACTCAATATCCCCCTCTCCTACTACTCAGGCCGGTGAAGTACCTATCAAAGCCTCTAATGAGGGGACTGCTCCTTTTTTTATTGCAACCACCTTTCAATCATTTGATATTATTGATCATGCTAAAAAGACTAAGATTCAAATGACAGAGGTTGAGTATTTGAGAGCTAACCCAGAACAGCTTGATAGGTTAGCAGAATATGTTAAAAATAAAGTTGTCCCTGTAGGACAAAATCTTTTGAAAGTTGTTTCAGATCTCCCCAAAGACAAACTAGCCCAAAATAATCTAGTTGTGACACCTCTCGTCGCTCTCGAAAAAATAGAACCTTTTTATGTCTCTCTGCTTATAAATAGTTACAAACTAAGTAACTGCATTATAGACTCCAGGGCTTCAGATAACGTCATGCCTGCAAAAGTAGCAGATTCTCTCGGCTTAACTTTAACCAAAACTTTTGGGAGGTGTTTTTCCATGGAAAACAAGCAAGTTCCCCTCCTTGGCCAAATAAAAGATGCCTAATACGCCTTCGCGGCTTTTCCAAAAAAGCAAATTAAAATGACGGTTCTAGTAGCGGATGTTCCAACATCTTACGGTATCCTGCTCGGGCAAAATTTCTGTAAAGATGTTGGAGGCAAGTTAAGCATGGACCTATCTGAAGCAAGGATTCCGGTTCAAGGCGTCATGAAAAGATTGCTTCCTGAAAAGGAAGCCAGGTATGTAGTTACCCGTTCCACAGCACCTGAAGCTCAGATTTTATTTGAGTCATCAGGCATGGGCACTTATTTCTTATCTACAGACGAGATCCACGGTGCATTAGATGAAACTCCTACGGGTGATGATTTGATTTTGTTTTCAGCTGACACGAAGGATGGGACGTCCAAGCAAAATGAACACATAAAACAATCTTTTCCCTGAAACGAGAAAGTTTTTATGGAAAGTGTAATACCTGATGAGCTATGGACTTTGGAGTTCGACGGCAGTTGCTCTTCTACTGGATCAGGAGCGGGAGTTGTGTTGGTATCCCCTCAAGGATAAATTACTCCTTTTTTCTACAAATTACAATTCAATAATACTAACAACACAGCTGAATACGAATCCCTGTTGCTCGGACTACAGGCTGCCAAAGAAAAGGACGTTAAGAAACTCCATGCTAAAGGAGACGCTGAGTTGATAGTCTGTCAGGTAAGGAACCTCTATCAAACCAAGCATGAGAGGTTGCATCATTACCGCAATCTAGTATGGGATCAAATCAAAAAATTTGATGCCTTCAATATCTCCGCCGTTCTGAAGGAATTCAATGATCGAGCAGATGCATTGGCTATTTCTGCCACTCTCCTGATTCCCCACCCAGACTTTAAGGGAGATAAGTATACTATTGAGCTAGTTTTCCGACCAAGTGTACCAGACAATGTCGACCATTGGCAGGTGTTTAACAACGATGATCAAATCATCACCTTCTTGGAACAAAAGGACACTTTCAAACAATTGCATTTTGAAGGTAGTGAGCCCCGGGAGTGCAGACTGACCCCTGAAACCCGGACCCATACAGGTGAAGATTTTCTACAGCTAAAGGGGAATAAAATTCCCAAAGGTTTGGTTTCCCTAGAGAAGCTGTTTGATGACCATGACAAGTTCGTCAAGCAGCAACGAACAGATTTAAATTCTTCTCAAGATTTTGATCAAGTCAACTTGGGAACCAAGAATGACCCTAAGATGGTAAACATTGGAAAATGTTGCACTTCTAAATAAAGGTTTGAGCTCGCTAGTTTACTCCGCCAATATAGGGACGTATTGGCTTACTCTTATGATGACTTGAAATCTCTCAGGCCGCATGACATTCATCATGACATCCCTCTGAAAGCCAACTCTGTGCCTTACAAACAGAAATCCAGGCAATATAATCCAAAAATCTCAGGCACTATTTTAGCTGAGATACAAAAGATGTTGGATGCTCGGATAATTTTTTCGATCCATCACTCAACATGGGTTGCCAACATAGTACCCGTTAGAAAGAAAAATGGTGAGATTCGAATCTGTGTAGATTTTAGGAACTTGAATCAATTGTCCTTAAAAGATAACTACCCCCTTCCCATCATGGATCAAGTCCTACAGACGGTAACAGGTTCAAAAATGTTATCAATGCTTGACGGTTTTTTGGGTTACAATCAAGTTGAGGTCAGGAAAGCAGATCAACACAAGACAGCGTTCACCACGCCCTGGGGCACTTTTGCTTACCGCAGGATGCCTTTCGGTCTGATAAACGCAGGCACTACTTTTCAAAGGGCCATGGATCTCGCTTTCAAAGATGTTATGGGAAAATTCATTGTAGTATACTTAGATGATTTGACGGTATTTTCAAAACAACGCTCTGAGCATGTTCACCATTTACAAAAGATCCTGGAACGCTGCCGTCAAAATGGCATCTCGTTAAACCCAAAGAAATCCATCTTCGAAGTAACTAAAGGGAAACTTCTCGGACACATAGTGTCTCGAGAAGGCATCAGGATTGATTCAGAAAGAGTTAGCTCCATCTAGGAACTCACTCTGCCTACCAGCAAGACCGCAGTTCACTCTTTCTTTGAAAAAGTGAATTTCCTTAGGAGGTTCGTTCTGGAATTTGCCGAGAAAACCCATCATATTGTCAACATGATGAATAGCAATGCCGCATTCAAGTGGACTACCGAGGGCAAATCAGCATTCAAAGAAATTAAGGAAGCAATCGCTCGAGCACTAGTTTTGGTCTGTCCGGACTATACTAAAGGTTTCAAGATATATAGTTACGCCTCTGAGCATACACTGTCAGCTATTTTGGTTCAACCAAATTCAGAAAATACGGAATCTCCTATTTCATTCATGAGTTGCCCCCTCAAAAATCATGAATTAAAATATTCCCTTATGGAGAAACATGCTTACGCCGTAGTCAAGGCTGTCAAGCAATTCAGGTTTTATATCCTAAATTCTCACACCGAAGTTCTCATGCCGGATACAACAATAAAATCTATTTTGACTCAGCAAGAGTTCGGTACAAAGAGGGGTAACTGAATTGCCAAAATTCAGGAATTTGATTTGGACATCAAACCAACCAAGCTCGTACGGGGATGGGGCCTCTGCCAATTGATCGCCAACAACACTCCAGATGAATTAAAAAATGAAGATCAAGATATCGAAAGCGTGCCCACAGTTCTCTTTGTCGCCACTACTGATGAGTGGTTTTCTAACATTGCTTATTTCCTAACATATGGTGAATGCCTTCCTCATCTTTCTTTTAAAGAAAAACGGAATGTTAAATTAAAAGCAGTTGGTTATGTTATGTGGGACAATGGTCTTTATAAGAGAAACCTGGATGGGGCATTTCTTCGTTGTGTTGACAAGGCTCAACAAGCAAGACTTTTAGAATCTTTCCACAATTTGGCCTGTGGAGGACATTTCTCTGCACCAATGACGGCACACAAGATTCTACGAGCAAGGTACTACTGGCCTACTCTTTTTCAGGATGCTTACAAATGGGTGCGTAAGTGTGAACTGTGTCTGCAATTCATCGAAAAACCTAAGCTACCTACTTTATCCCTCAGGCCAGTTGTGATCGATGAACCATTCCAGCAGTGGGGTATTGATTTCATTGGCGCAATTAACCCATCTTCAAGCGCCGGACATGATTATGTCCTCACCGCGACAGACTATTTTACTAAGTGGGTGGAGGCCAAACCAACTATGCATGCTACATCCGAAGTAGTATGCACCTTCCTCAAAGAAAATATCATCTCCAAGTTTGGGGTTCCACTAAAAATTGTGACAGATAATGTAGCCTGCTTTTCGTCACATGAAATCACTCAATTTTGTTTTCACTATGGGATTACCTTGTCTCACACTTCAGACTATTTCTCTCAGGGAAATGGACAAGCAGAATCAAGTAACAAGAACCTGGTCACCATCATCAGAAAGTTGGTGGACGACAATCAGAGAACATGGCACAAAGCTTTGTATGATGCTTTATGGGCCGACAGGATAACACCTAAAAGAGCTATAGGTATGTCACCTTTCCAACTCCTATATGGACGAAATGCAAAAATCCCCATCACCCTTGAACTACCAGCACTCAGATTAACCAGAGCAATCGAAGACTCGACCTTTGAAAGCTCAGTTGACAAGCGGATCATGTGTCTGACTGAGCTAAATGAACAATGAGTTATGGTGGTGGATCGGATCAGGGAACATCAGAACCGGGTGAAGGCGCTTTTTGATAAAAAAGTTAAAGCACGTGAGTTCCAAGTCGGAGATCAAGTCTTGTTATGGGACAAGCGGCGTGAACCAAAAGGGATGCACGGCAAATTCGACTCCCTATGGAGGGGTCCGTTCACCATTCGGCAGCTCTGTGGCGAAGCCAGCTTTTTGCTGGAGTATAAAGATGGAACATCGTTTACACTACCTCACAATGGGCAGCATCTAAAGCTTTTCAACCCTTGAAGCTTGGATGAGTCCATTTGTAAAATATGTACAGTTCTTATATTTTGTCTATCTTTCTTTCTCATTTTTCGCTCGACTCCGTAGCCCAATGGCTTGGATGAAGGCACTTAGAGACTGGATTTTGCTTCTGCTAATCTTTTCGATTGAGCGAAAGTTCCCCAACAGGAGCCAGCTGTTGTTTCCAAAACCAGCTTATCTCATTTTGGAAGCAACCCCCCACGAAACTTGTCCGTTTCGTCTTGTCTCTCTAAGTTCATTTTTAGGACGAATTCTGTAGTAGGTTTTCATCTTGGTCGGATCGGGAAGTGGTTACTATCCCATCGAGACCAAGTTTCCCCTTCCCCTTTTCCTTTTTCTCCTCTTTCTGGAGTTGGTCTCTTTTGCTTTTTCCCTGCAAGGGCGGCGATTTTTGCCGCCCATGCTTGTCTCTTGCTTTTCCATGCAAGGGCGGTGATTTTCGCCGCCCCTGCATTTTCCATGTAAGGACGGCGATTTTCGCCGCCCCTGCACTTTCCATGCAAGGGCGGCGATTTTTGCCGCCCCTCCGCGTCTCAATTTCTGTGTAAGGCATTAATGGCCCTGTGCGGTGGGTTGTTGGGGTTGGTTTTTCACCCTATATAATCCGATTTGGGCCTCATTTCTTCTCACTTCTTCCTCCTCTCCTCCTGCCTCTTACACCTGAGCGCTCCAAGGGACTTTGCAAAGTGCCAGCTCGCAGATCCGACTTCGTGGCGCGCGTGTTTTCCAGGTAGGGTTTGTTTTTAGTTTTGTTTTTTCTTCTTCTTCCTAGTCTAGTCGTTCTTTATTTGTTTTTTTTTCTTTTTTGTTGTTTCTTTCCTCTCCTTCTCTCCTACCCACGGCCTCGTAAGGGCGGCATTTCCTTGCCGCCGTCCCTCCCCCTCTTTTCTATCTTTTGTGTAGAGGCGGCAAAATTCACCACCCCTCCACACAGCTTGGCAAAATGCGGAGGCGGCGATTTTCACCGCCTCCGCCCCTACATTCCTCATGCAAGGGCGGCGAAAATTGCTGCCCCTGCATTCTTTATGCAAGGGCAGCGAAAATCACCGCCTCTGCATTCTCCTTCCTTTTTCAGCTAACTCTCAAATTTTTTCTGGGTTGTCCTTTTCGAGCTCTTTCTTCCTCATTTTCCATCCCTTTGCCCATCTTGGCCTTTTTAAGTGACCTCCAGTATCCTATGTCACTTAAATTTCTCTCCCCCTCTCTCTCACTCTCCTTTCAACTATGGTTGCAGCACCTTCAACGAGCTCCTGCACGCCTGCTCCTGTCTAAACAAGATCATCTTCTATGACGGAAGTATCTCCTTCAAAGGCAAAGACGATGAAATACAAGTACCAGGGATGTCTTCCCGCTCACAGCGATCACCTCGAACGTCGATGACATTCGAGACACCGAGATCGGCCACGTAGATATGGCCGAATTCCTGGGACGAACCAAAGCAACAAATTCCAGCACTGGGATAAAGAGAATTATTGAGAGCAACATCCACCTGGTGGCCGCCTTTCCAGTAGCGTCCCATCATGCGAAGTTCATCCTTCAATGCACGCACTTCTACGACAAAGAGACCAGATCGGTCTCAGACGCCAGTGGCAGCATGATCATTCGATTAGACCCCAAATTTATCGACAAAGTTTTCCTATGTCCACCAGCCACCGAAGTAACCCAAATTGACTTCGAGAACGCGTAAAGGGAGTATGACAAAGACCCCGAGAGGGCAAAAAAAGTCATAAACCATAAATGGTTAAAAACCCCAAGGGCCAGTCTATTTAGATGGCCGAAAAGCTTCCCCAGAAGTGACTTCGTTGAAGAAGTTGGTGACTTAATCACCCTCCTCAGCAGAGTACGGGGCCTCCCGTCCTCTTCATAATTCCATGAATGGATGTATCCATTCATTAAGATCATCATGCAAGGCAAACAGGCCATCTTCTAGGGGGAACAGATCAGCAATGCTATTCACGAGCAGCTGACAAGGGTATAAACCTCCTTCAAATTCTACATGACCTCATACCTGGTCTACATAGCTGCTACCATGCGATCTTTCCCAGGTTTAATAACAGAAGGAGATAGGAAGACCACCCCGGTCTATTCATACTATCCGCAGCTAACACTTCAGGGGTCAACACCTCATTTCAGACGAGTGAATGATGCGTTCTTTGCCATATTCCTATGTCTCTTCGATCCTCAACTAGAGCAAAAGAGAATATCAGATGAGGCTTGGACAGTAGTGAACAGTTTTGGCTGCATGTTCCTCCAGTTCTCTACATTTTCTTATCTTCGAGTGGATTTATACCAAGGATACCCTTATATGCTCCCTAAATTCCCTTCAGACAGGTTGGTCCTAATGGAGCTTTGCCGACAACTGGCCGTCGTGCACTCAAAACAAATGGAGCTTAAGAGACCCGGTTTCAAGTTTCCTATCCAGATTGGCAGATTTTCAGTTGCTACATCGACTAAAGCCAGGGTTATGGAAACAGAGATGCAAATGGTTACCATCAAATTATTCAAAAGATGGGAAAATTTTGATTACAGGAGAGTCAGAGAGACGATCCGAAGGAAGACTCAGTTTCACGAGCCCATGATTGAGGACATCTGGGTGGATATAAGGATGGCTGAAGAGATAAGGAAGATGGACTATTGCCATCTCACGCTAGAGCAGATAGAGTACCTCAGACTGGCCGAGGTCCCTACAGGGTTGATTGACGATGGAAATGTCATGAACAGCAGATATTTGATAGAAAAGGTCGCTGGTTCCCCTCTTCCTCTAATCAACTGGTCTCAAAAAGAATTGACCTCTTTAAGGAAAAGATGTGAACCAGTATTGGCTAACACCAATAGTTGGTTGGCAGCAAAGGGGATCACCCTAAAAGAGTTCATCACAGGGTCAGAGGCTGAATACCAAACAGAGATGAAGAGAAAGGCAGAAAGCCAAACCAAAAACAAAGATGACGTTCCTTCATCTTCTAGACCTCACAAGCCTAGGATCGTCTTTGTATCCAAGAAGCCTAGGTCAGCACAAGAGCCTGAGGCAGTAGTTACTCACGAAGGGGCAAAGAGTGACCTTCAGGCAGCAATGGACATTATGGTCCAAAAGTTTGAAAAGGAAAAAGAGATGAAGGATTTTTATAAAGCCAAGACTGAGCAGTTAACGGCAGTAATCAAGAGATTCACTATCCCACCTGAAGCAGCGACTCCAGAGGCCTTTTCTGTAGATGATTCAGTCATTCAGAAAGCTGAAAAGACTTATTTAAAGGGGAAGGTAATGGAGAAATATATTGACAGAATGCACAACCAAGGAATCTCTCTGCTATCTGAGGTTGCGGAAAGAACGGGAAAAATGAAGAGGTTGAAAGCTCAAGTAGACGATTTTGTCTCCCTTGTCTCTCAAGAAATTGATGGCTTGGAGAAGGATCTCGACAGATGGAAGGAAATGAAAGATCTAAAAAAGAGTAACCTGATATCTATCGGTATCATCCCCAACAAAGATTCCTATGTTGAGATCAAGGAGGCGATGATCTTCAGGATCCAGGTACTCAAAGATCTAATTGATGATCTCCAAGCTTTTAAGGAAGCTAGTGATAAAAGTGACCTGAGCTTGTTAAACAAATTAGAAGAGCTGCCCTGCGACTTGACCTCTAAGGATCATCAGTTCCTTCCAGCAGATGAAATGATTTAGAACTTCGAAGGGATGATCCAGAAGGATTTTAAAGGAGCGTCTTTCTCAATGACTTCAGTAGACAGCGTTCTGGATGCTCAGTTAACTTTAGAGAATTTAAAATCTAGGTTAACTGGCCACTCTAAAGCCATCACAGCATTGAAAGACGCACTAATTAGATCAAGGGTTGTCTCCAAAAATACAGTTGCACCAAATAGCGTAGGAATTCAGGCATCGATCACCATGTACGATGCTCATTTGAAGAAGTCCGGCAGCAAAAATTGACACTCTCCCTCTCTCTCTTTCTCTCTTCTTCTATCCTTATGCATTTCTGTTTTGTGCAGAATGCATACAAATTTTGTAATATGTAATTACGAATATTATATTTTTGGAAAATATCTAGAAAGTCAAAGATGAGTCATCTTTGACCAAGATATTTTGTATTTTATTATTTTCTATTTTTGAGAATTTTCTCCTTATATATAGTGGAGACCTTATTTGTAAAAGGGCTGGAAAAATTCAATAACAAACACTCTGCTGAAATTGAAGCAACTTTTGAGACTTTGTGCTCAAATTTGTAAATCATATTCTGTTGAATGAATGAGAAGCAAGTTATTTTAGATTTTGTGTTGAGATTGTCTGTGTTACTTAGGAAATAGTTCTTATGTCTTTTTCCTGGTAACATCTTGTTCATCTGATTTGATAAGCAAAGTGGGCATGTTATTATTATCTGAGGGCACTTCTTGAGGGTAGAAGATAGACTTTGTGTTGCTTTTACCTTTGAGATTCTTTTATCTTTTGTAGTTTCAGGTGAAGACTTTGTGCTTCACTTTACTCTATGATTGTACTCGTTCTGGATCTGTGGAGAAGCTACGGAAGACTTTGCGCTTAAGTGAGTGTTCTTGTGCCTTGGTTACTTCAGGTAATCTCTTGCTCTCGTTTGATACCATTCCTGAAAGAAGAGGAGTGTTGTTAGCTTTAGACCTGGGATTTTTTCTCTTTTGTTCTTTATTCATCACTTCTGAAAAAAGAGAAGTGGATGCTTTTCTACCCCCCATGTGTTATTTTCTGCTTAATTATATATATGCTTATAGCACGTAAATATTGATAGGGAACCTCCCCTTGATGAGAGGAGACATTTACCTCGTCTAGATCTGGTAAAGCCGCACTCTTCGTGGTGTAAATCTCCCTTATATTGTGGCTAATATCCCCATTTTGCCATCAGTTAGTTGATGACAAAATATTCACCCAACATATGGAATTACCCACGAGGAGTTTTCAACTCAAACACCTAAGATTTTTCCCTAGGGATTTGTCCACGAGAATAAAGCCTAGGGAAACATTTGCTCACGACGACTGCCAAAACAAAAGGGACTGCTAAAACAAAGGGCTGTCGAAAGACCCCTAAGGGCAGATGCCGTTGCGAGGGACTCTCGATGGCCAAAGTAAAGGGGTTTTTTGAATCGACAAGGATCATTTCTCAAAGCCCAAAAGGATATGTCCAATTCAAAAAAGTGCTAAGCAGAAAGCCAAAAGCCGAAAGAAGACCAAGAGGTGACGCCCACAAAGACGTCAAACTCAGCATAGCTGACTAGCCGTTGGAAACATATTGACGGGCATGTAATTATCAATTTTAAAGACAGTGAAATAGCCTTTGATTTACAAACTCTAATGTATTTCCAAAATTCAAGACAAAAACTAGCTCAAAGCGAGGAAAGGCAGAACAATGGATGAATGTAGGACTCGATTCAATTAACCTAGAATGGAGGAACGATGAAGACAAGATCAGACTGCCAGGTTGACATTGAAAGTTGTAATCTTTCAATTGCACGATTTGTTTATCTACATTGAGAAGATCAAATGGGTAAAATGCCTCAAAGTTCCAGCTTGTCTTCCTAACATTTCCCAACAAATCATGATGTATTACTGTTCCCCAGTCCTTCTTGAAGTGGCTATATAAGGGACTTTCTTTCATTGTAAAGAGGATCTTCTTTTTGACAATTTGAACAAAACTCTACCAAAATTGAGAGGCATTATTGAGACTTTGTGCTCAGTATATTAATCATATTCTATTAATGAAAACAAGATACTTTTTCAGACTTTGTGCTATGATATCTTTTATGTTTCATTGATTTAATAAGCAGGATTAGTAAATTAGTCAGGAAGGTGTCCTAAAGAATTAACTATGGAAAGACTTTGCACTTCCATAAGCTGCCTTCAGTGTGTTTTATTTATATTGTTCTGTAAAGGTCTTTAAGGAGACTTTGAGATTTCATTGCCCTTCGTATATCACTCATGAGTATTTCAGGTGCAGACTTTGTGATGTGTCTTGATTTGCCGATTCCTACACGTTCAGTCATATTCTGCTTTTATTTCCAGGAGTATTCTTGTGGCTGGTTGAACAGTTCTTCTGAAAGAAGAGGAGTGTTGTCTGTCATTCTCTTGAGTTTTTTCTTTGTTTTATATACATCATCTCTGAAGAAAGAGAGATGGATGTTTGGTCCTACCCTTGAGTATTATTTTCTATTTATACATCTACATAGCATATCCACAGAGAACCTCCCCTTGATGAGAGGAGAGAGAAGTCTCCTTCTGATGTTATAAGCTTACACATTAGATGACTAATCTTCTTGCGTTGGCTGATAAGACCTATTTTGTTTACCAGTACACTCATAGACAAAATATTCAACCAACAATTTTTTGGTGACTCCGTTGGGGAAAGAGCGCACATTTTTGAAGTCTCAAACTTCAAGCTGAAGCAGATCCTGCTCTTTTCCAATTTTTGTTCTATAATTTGGCAACTTCACGATATACCAGAGGCAAAAAATCCCAAGGTGTTATAGACCCTACTTTTGAGTTGGTGCGACAGAGTAATTTTGAGTTGTTTCCTACACAATCTCAACTTGGATGAACTATTGGTCGAGCCTTGCCTGCCCACACTCCACCTGGATTAGTGATCCCACTTTTGCATAATCAAATCATGGCTCAAAGACCCTGGGGTAATTCTTTTGGTCCCTTGAATTTGACTCCACCTCTGCATGAGCTTCCACATAGTTCAAAGAAGAATTTCCCTAAATTATTTAGTGATGGGAAGGTTCATCCCGATGAACACAATAGAGATTTCAGCATAGCCTGCGGGGTAATAAGGGTGGAATTTGAAGATATAGCAGTCAGTCTATTCATGAGACACTACAAAGTGTTGCTGCTGACTGGTTCTACCACTTACAGGCTAGGTCAATGACTGATTGGGACACTTTGAAAGGCAAATTTGAAGTAAGATTTAAGCCTGCAAAAGATGCACATGCCTTGTTGGCCCAACTCACTCAGATGAAGAAGGAGCCTCATGAGCCTATGAGAGAGTTTATTGCTAGGTTTGACAAGCTAAGACATAGGATTCTCTTGGCTGCCCAGCCAACAGCTCAGAACCTCAAATGCTTCTTCATCAACTCACAATTGCCTGAAGTGATTTTCTTGCTAAGACGGGCCAAACATGTAGACCTTGTTGCTGCTCAAGACTTGGCTACCGAGGTAGAAGATGACTTTATCTTGGCAGGAAAGATAAAGAGAGACCCTAATAAAGGTAAATCCACTTCTTCTGAATACTCCCTTGCAGTCACTGCTGACCCAATGGTACAAAAGCTAGCAAATGAAATGTTAGCTCTGAGAAAGCAAGTGGCGCAAGGGATGTCATCTGCTCTTACATACAGAGATATGCCTAGGAGGACTTTTCAGAATCAGGCGTACCAAGGCAATTCTACTAAAAATTAGGGACAGCAAAATCATCTTTCTCCTCCACAGATAAATCTTGCCGTTGAAGCACCTCCAAACAACTCGGCAGTTGGATATCTTGAAGCTGAAACAAATTTTTCATTTCAGTTCATGTCAAATCCTGAAGATGATGCTAATCTTTTCATTGAGGAAGAAGAATTAGCTGGTGACTCCCATATTGGTTTCCTTAATTATCAGGATGAACCCAAAAGTGAAGGCCATACAGCTAAGGGGTCAAATGTTGTATTCACCCTGTCTAAAAATCAATCAGCTCAACAAGCTGATAAAGAGAAAGCAGAGGAGTAACCTCAATCAGCAATTTCAATTTCTAAATGCAGATCCACTCTTCCTTTCCAGCCAAAGGACCCGATTGTTTCAAGAAAGGTAAATACCTCTATGCCTTCTACTTCAATTTCACAGTCCAATCCTCCCCCTTTAAAAAATAAAAAAGATGAACTCCCAACCTCTGCTCCTAGCTCATTTTAGGCATTTGATATCATTGACCATATAAAGAGAACCAAAATTCAAATGTCTGAATTTGAATTTTTACAGTCTCATCCTGAGCAGTTAGACAGATTGGTTCAATGTGTTAAAAATCAAAACATCCATGTTGAACGAATGATCCCCAAGGTGACACATGATGCAGCTAGAAAAGCACCCACCAAGAACAACATTTTCACCGCTCCCCCTGCTACTCGTGGTAGGACTTAACCTTTTTATGTCACATTGCTGATAAATGGATATAAGTTGAATAATTGCATTATTGATTCCAGAGCTTCAGACAATGTCATGCCTGCTAAAGTGGCTGAATCCCTTGGTCTCACACTGACCAAGACATTTGGGAGATGTTTCTCCATGGAGAATAAGCAAGTACCATTGCTGGGACAAATTAAAGATGCCCAATTTGCATTTGCAGCATTCTCAGCCAAGAGAATCAAGATGACTATTTTGGTGGCTGACATCCCAACATATTATGGCATTTTAGTTAGATGAAATTTTTGTAAGGACGTGGGAGGTGAATTAAGTATGGATCTACCTGAAGCAAGGATCCCTGTCCAAGGCATGATGAAGAGATTGCTCCCTGAAAAGGAAGCAAAATTTGTGGTCACTCAAACATCAGCTCCCAAAGCTCAAATTCTTTTTGAATCTGCAGGTATGGGTAATTATTTTTTCTCTACAGATGAAGTGCATGAAACACCTAAAAGTATCAATTCAGAAATTAGTTCAACAAGAATAGCAAAAAAATTGGTAGGCTGCAGTATAGACCAAGAAAGTTTCTCCATTTCTGATAAAGAAAAGTTATTATCAGATGAAATATGGACTTTGGAATTTGATGGCAACTATTTTTCTACCAGTTTAGGAGTTGGGATTGTTTTGATATCTCCTCAAGGAGATATGTTCCCTTCATCTTACAAATTATAGTTCAGCAACACTAACAATACAGCTGAATACGAATCTTTGTTGCTGGGCATGAAGGCTGCTCAAGAAAAAGGCATTAAATTTCTTCATGTCAAAGGGGATGCTAAATTAATAGTTTACCAAGTGAGGAATTTATACCAAACTAAGAATGAAAGATTACGCCACTACCGTAACTTAGTTTGGGACCAAATTGAAAGTTTTGATGCTTTCAACATTTTTTCCATACCTAGAGAGTCTAATGACAGAGCTGATGCACTTATTATTTCAGGAACTTTCTTAGTTCTTCATTCAAATTTCAAAGAAGACAAGTATACCATTGAGATGCTTTATAGGCCAAGTGTTCCTGACAATGTTGATCATTGGCAAGTGTTCAATGATGATCATCAAATCATTGCCTTCTTGGAACAAAAAAATAATTTTGAACATCTTTGTTTTGAAGGTAGCAAACCTCAAAAGAATGAATCTGTGTCTGAATTCAGCTCAACTATAAATGAAGAATCATTACAGCTGAAAGGAAACAAAATTCCCAAAGGCTTGGTTTCTCTTAAAAAATTGTTTGACAAACATTATAGATTCATTAAACAACAGCAAGCAAACTCAAATTTCTCTCAAAAATTCGATCAAGTGAATCTATCTACTAAAGAAAATCTCACGATGATCAATATTGGTAAGTGTTGCACTCCTGAAGAAAGATTCAAGTTCACTTCTTTACTCTGTCAATACATGGATGTCTTAGCATATTTTTATGAAGACTTGAAGTTTCTCAGACCAGATGAAATACACCATAACATTCCTCTCAAGGCCGACTCAATGCCATACAAGCAAAAATCTAAACTATATAATCTGAAAATGTTAGGTATTATTCTGTCTGAGATACAAAAGATGTTAAATGCTAGAATCATCTTCTCAATCCATCATTCTACATGGATTTCAAACATAGTGCTTGTCAAGAAGAAAAATGGTGAAATTTGCATTTGTGTAGATTTTAGAAATCTGAATCAAGCATCTTTGAAAGATAATTATCCTTCACCAATTATGGATCAAGTGCTTCAAACAGTGACAAATGCAGAGATGTTATCAATGCTGGATGGTTTCTCAGGTTATAATCAGGTTGAAGTTGGTGAAACAGACCAATACAAGACTGCATTCACTACATCTTGGGGTACATTTGCATATAAGAGAATTTATTTTGGTCTAATAAATGTTGGTGCTACTTTTTAGAGAGCTATGAATCTGGATTTCAAAGATGAGATTGGTAAATTCATAGTGGTATACCTTGACGATTTGACAGTCGTTTCAAAGCATCGATCTGATCATGTATGCCACCTATAGCAAGTATTGGAGCGTTGCTGCCAGAATGGTATTTCCTTAAATCCTAAAAAGTCTATTTTTGGAGTAACAGAGGGGAAACTCCTTGGACACATTGTGTCCAAAGAAGACATAAAGATTGACCCAGACAGAGTCAAGTCTATTCAAGAGCTTAATCTACCTACAAATAAGAATGTTGTTCATTCTTTCTTCGAAAAGGTGAATTTATTATGGAGATTCATCCCCAAATTTGTTGAGAAGACTAGACATATTGTGAACATGATGAAAGAGAAGACTGTCTTTAGCAAGACTAAAGAAGGTAAATCAACATTTCAAGATATCAAGACTGCCATTGCTCACGCCCCTACCTTGGTTTGTCTAGATTACCACAAAGATTTCATCATATACATCTATGCATCTGAGCATACTCTTTCAGTGATTATTGTTCAATAGGACAAAGAAGGTATGGAATCCCCCATCTCTTTCATGAGTTTCCCTCTCAAAACCCATGAAATAAAGTATTCAAATATAGAGAAGCCCACCTATGCCTTGGTAAAAGCAGTCAAACATTTTTGCTTCTATATTTTGAATTCACATACTACTGCCTTAGTTCTAGACACTACAATCAAGTCTATATTAATTCAGCAGGAGTTTGGCACAAAGAGAGATAATTGGATTGCAAAAATTCAAGAATTTGATCTAGATATCAAGCCGACAAAGCTAGTCAGAGGTAAAGGCCTTTGTCAATTAATGGCTGACAATAAACCAGAAGATACACAACATGAAGTTGAAGTAGAAAATACTCCAACAGTCCTTTTTGTCTCCACTACCAATGAATGGTACTCAGGTATTGCCTATTTTTTGATTTATGGTGAATGTCCTGCTCATTTGTATTACAAAGAAAAGAGGACTATCAGGTTGAAAGCTGCCAATTTTATCCTTTAGAGTAACGGCCTATACAAGAGAAGCATAGATGGAGTATTCCTTCGCTATGTAGACAATGAGCAACAAAACTAGCTTTTGAAATTTTTCCACAATCTGGCCTGTGGAGGACATTTTTTAGCTTCTGTGACTGCTCACAAGATTTTGTGAGCCAGGTATTATTGCCCAACTCTTTTCCAAGATGCACATAAGTGGGTGAGAAAATGTGAACTCTGTCAACAATTTGTTGGAAGACCTAAATTGGCTACCCTGCCTCTCAAGCCAGTAATCATAGAGGAACCTTTCTAGCAATGGGGACTTGATTTTATTGGGACAATAAACCCATATTCAAGTGCTGGACATGATTATGTCCTTACAGCAACTGATTATTTCACCAAGTGGGTAGAAGCAATCCCAACTAAGCATGCTACTTCAGAAGTTGTATGCAACTTCTTCAAAGAAAATATCATTTCCAGGTTTGGAGTTCCACTCAAAATTGTTACTGATAATGCAGCTTGTTTCACGTTTCAAGAGATTACGCAATTCTATTTTCATTATGGAATTACACTCTCTCATTTTTTTGATTATTTTCCATAAGGGAATGGACAAGCTGAGTCCATCAATAAGAATTTGGTAACTATTATCAAAAAGCTAGCAGATGATAATCAAAAGACATGGCATAAAGCATTGGTTGATGCTCTGTAGGCAGACAAGATCACACCAAAGAGGGCAATTGGTATGTCTCATTTTCAACTTCTTTACGGTATTAATGTTGAGATACCAATCACATTGGAGTTACCAGCCTTGAAATTGATGAAGGCCATTGAAGATCAGACATTTGAGAGTTCTCTTGACAAAAGAATCATGTGTCTGATTCAGCTGGAAGAACAAAGAACCATGGTGGTGGATAGAATTGCTGCTCATCAAACTCTGGTAAAAAAACTCTTTGATCAGAAGCCCAGAAATCATGATTTCTAGATTGGGAATCAAGTCTTGTTGTGGGACAGAAGAAGAGAACCAAAGGCGCTGCATGCAAAGTTTGACTCCCTTTGGAGAGGCCCATTTATAATTCATCAGCGCATTGGTGAAAATAGCTTTCTATTGAAATACCAAGATGGCACACTCTTTTCTCTACCCCATAATGGGCAGCATCTGAAACACTTCAATTCTTGAAGTATCAAATCATTGCCTCTGTATATATGTATATTTGTACAGTTTTAATTCTATTTTGTTTTGTTTGTTTCCATTTTTGAAGCCTTTCATTTCTGGGTAGCATGACTTCGTAACCCAATGGTACACATGAAGACACTAGAGATTCTGGATTTTATTCCTTTCAATTCTTTTGCAATTGATAGAAGTTCCCCAACTGGAGCCATCTGTTGTCCCCCAAAAATATCAGCAATTTTTGGGACAACAGCTAAATTATTTTGGTCTTACAGACCAAAATTATCTCTTCCCTTTCCAAATTTTGTCTTGGGCATTCAAATTCCTCATTTTTCAAGCTTTTCAAAAATCTACGGACTGCAAACAGGCTCATTTCTACAAGTTCAACGGGTTTCACGACTTCTACAGGTGTGTTCAATCAAAAGAATCAGTTTCTAACAATTGGTCATTTTTAGAATTGGTTCATCACCTTGGTTCAAATAGAAATTTCCATCAACAAGCATCAGTGGCAGGTTCAATCAAGCGGTTCAATGCTTTGTTTCAACATTTGGTTCATCCACTCAGTTTCAGTGCTTTGATTCATTCTTTGGTTCAATCAGACGGTTCATCAATCGGTTCAAGGCTTTGTTTGAACCGTTGAACCAAATTTTGGTTCAACGTCTTGGTTCAACGAAAAGGTTCAAAGCTTTGGTTCAACGAAAAGGTTCAACAGCAAGTTCATTCACTTGGTTCAACCATTTGGCTTATTAGATGGTTCATCTGCTTTGTTTCAAAGGGGCTTGGCGCACTTCATTGAACCGGTTCAATGGATAGGTTCAATCAAATGGTTCAACTATTGGTTCAAAGGCAAGTTCAAATGTTTGGTTCAAATGCTTAGTTTATCAACTTGTTTTATTCGTTGAACCATCGGCTTGACCATTGGCTTGAACCATTTTGGTTCAAAGCCTTGGTTCAACATCTAGGTTCAACGTCAAAGTTCATCCAATGGTTCATTGGTTTTTGGTTCAAAGGGACTTGGCGCGCTTCATTGAACCTTTGAACCAATTCAACTAATGGTTCAACGCCAAGTTCAAATGGGTGGTTCAATGCCAAAAGAAGACTTTTCGAAGGACAAGTGCCCTTGCAAAGGGCAATTAATCAAGAAAAGCACCTTTCTGGAGGATTATTTCTTTTAAGTAAGTTGAAAGGTAATTTTTTCAGATTTGTTTAAGGCAAAACCCGAAGACTTGTTCAAATACTTGGCGGAACGAATTTTACCCAGACTTTTTATCCGTGGGAATTTTCTGCAGGACAAATGTCCGCGGAATTACCCGCGGGGAGCTTTCAACTCAAACACCTGGGATTTTTCCCTAGGGATTTGTCCATGGGAATAAAGCCCAGGGAAACATTTGCTCGTGATGACTGCCAAAACAAAAGGGATTGCTAAAACAAAGGGCTGTCGAAAGACCCCTAAGGGCAGATGCCCTTGCAGGGGACTCTCGGTGGCCAAAGTAAAGGGGTTTTCTGACTCGACAAGGATCATTTCTCAAAGCCCAAAAGGATATGTCCAATTCAGAAAAGTGCTAAGCAGAAAGCCAAAAGTTGAAAGAAGACCAAGAGGTGACGCCCATAAAGATGTCAAATTCAGCATAGCTGACTAGCCGTTGGAAACATATTGACAGGCATGTAAACATCAAAATTAAAGATAGTGAAATAGCCTTTGATTTACAAACCCGAATGCATTTCCAGAATTCAAGACAAAAACCAACTGAAAGCGAGGAAAGGCAGAACAATGGACGAATCCAGGACCCGATTCAATTAACCTAGAATGGAGGAATGATGAAGACAAGATCAGACTGCCAGGTGGACATTGAAAGTTGTAATCTTTCAATTGCATGACTTGTTTATCTACATTGAGAAGATCAAATGAGTAAAAGGCCTCAAAGTTCCAGCTTGTCTTCCTAACATTTCCCAACAAATCATGATGTATTATTGTTCCCCAGTCCTTCTTGAAGTGGCTATATAAGGGACTTTCTTTCATTGTAAAGAGGATCTTCTTTTTGACAATCTGAACGAAACTCTGCCGAAATTGAGAGGCATTATTGAGACTTTGTGCTCAGTCTTTTGATCATATTCTATTAATGAAAGCAAGAGATATTTTCAGACTTTGTGCTATGATATCTTTTCTGTTTCATTGATTTAATAAGCAGGATTAGTAAATTAGTCAGGAAGGTGTCCTAAAGAATTAACTGTGAGAAGACTTTGCACTTCCATTAGCTGCTTTCAGTGTGTTTTCTTTATATTGATGTGTAAAGGAATTTGAGGAGACTTTGAGCTTTCATTGCCCTTCGTATATCACTCTTGAGTATTTCAGGTGCAGACTTTGTGATGTGTCTTGATTTGTTGGTTCCTACACTTTTAGTCATATTCTGCTTTTATTTCTAGGAGTATTCTTATGGTTGGTTGAACAGTTCTTCTGAAAGAAGAGGAGTGTTGTCTGTCATTCTCTTGAGTTTTTCCTTTGTTTTATATACATCATCTCTGAAGAAAGAGAGATGGATGTCTGGTCCTACCCTTGAGTATTATTTTCTATTTATACATATACATAGCATATTCACAGGGAACCTCCCCTTGATGAGAGGAGAGAGAAGTCTCCTTCTGATGTGATAAGCTTACACATTAGGATGACTAATCTTCTTGCTTTGGCTGATAAGACCTATTTTGTTTACCCGTATGCTGATAGACAAAATATTCAACCAACATTAACAACACACTTTGTCTTTGGGAGATATTGTGATTGTGAAACTTTATTCATGAAAATGTGTAATGAACATGTAACAGCCAATGTCCATAAAATAAAATATAAAATTTGAAATATAATTGACATTTGAAAATTTATAATATAAATGAATGATGACACTTGTATGTGGGTGACACCGTGTTGCCATGTAACTTATTGGAGATAATGCTTCCTTATTTAAGCATTGGAGAGCAGTTCCTCTTTCTAAACCATTTGGATAATTTTAGGTGATAAAATATATTTTATGTGTAACTGAGGAAAGGCCATGGGTTGGTAAGACAAATACCCCAAACCTTCATGAATAAGGAGTAATGCAAAGGTCATTATACATTATTGAACCTCAACTCCACTAACTCATGTAACTAATCTTGCATTAATATTATAACCTCGAGATGAAAGGTTGGAGTGACATATTGGGCTCATTATTATTAATGACAATGCCATTAAGTATCACTAAATATCAAATGCATTACCTCAAAAACATAAATCAACTGCCACATATGAACTTATAGATTCAAGGTTGTTCACTACTAGGCACCATCGAATATGTTTGTAATGTAGAAATAAGTGTTCATGTGCATGAACCCACATCATGCCTCATGAGTTAGCAGCAAATTATATCTATAATAGTGTATAATAACATGAAAAAATATCATGTCCCCTGAATCGGTGCTAACTTATATAAAATGTTATGCATCTATATGCTAAATATGAGAACATGTATGTCAAATGTATCTGTATGTGAAAGTTGTAACTATTATTCATATAAAAGTGTGTGTGTGTGTGTGTGTGTGTGTGTGTGTGTGTGTGTGTGTTTTATCCTAAAATATAAATGTTCTACTCCTAGAATTTTAAGTCTTTATGACAATCCCACTAATATAATCCCATTTTGAAGTGAAGGATGTAACATGCAAGTCACTCATCTCAAAATAAAGAGTTAATTGTATCATGTATAAAGATGTAATCATGTAGAATTATGTCAACATGTGGATAATGTGTCATCATATTAATGTGTATATCATCAAGGCTTGTATGAAAAATATATACAATGCAAGGCATATAAGTCTCATGTCAAGATAGATGTAGTGATTAGGCAAATGATAGTAACCATCATTGATATATGCATTGAATAAAATTATGTAGTAAATGAGGTGCATGATGTGAATAATGGCAATGCACACAAAAGGGAGGTGCATGATATGGATCATGGCACCTGCAAACTTAGAACACTCAACAAGTGCAACAAGCTCAAAAAATAATGATACAGTTATAACGTAAACAATAAAGACATACAAAATATCACTATGTCTCACACATAAGGCTAAGGGTCACATACAAGGGACAAGAACATTTTGAAACAAGCAAGGCCAAGGGGCTCAATAAAGGGATATGAAAATGTCACAAAAAATAATGCCAAGGGCCATAATCAAGGGACACGAACATGTTATAACAAACAATGTTAAGGTTTAAAATTCAGGGATGTGAATATGTCTTAAAAATGGTACAAGTTTCGCACATACAAGACCAAGGGCCACACATAATAGACAAATAATGACTATCCTATGATGAAAAATAAATAACATTAATGAATCATAAAACATGTGAAAACTAGTCTACACCATCTATGTATATCAATGTCACATCATAGTAAAACAACATATCCATGTAACATTTTGTAAGATATGAGTGACTAAAAATATAAGTGTGAGCAATCTATGTAGAAATGTCATGAAAAGATATAACCTTTGATAATGTGACCTGTAAAATAAGATGTCCCTATCATTGGCATGGCCCTTGGGTATAGAAAATTTTAACATATATGTATCCATGTATAATCTGGTAGACACCAAAATTTGGTCAAGAAACACAAGTACTATGTTTTTGTGACTTTACATCTAGAAGCTATGAATACCAAATAAGACTATATTGGCATATCTTGTATTGGTCCCATGTCTTCCTCTTATATTTCATATTAAAATTTTCATTTGGATTTCATAAAGAATGTTATGTTATTAAAATTATCATGTGCATCACAGGGTTCCATGGTCCATCACTTTTTAAATCTTGTATTTTTCTTAATTTTAAACAAAATTGCTCTTTTCAAATGAACACATCCTACATTATTATCCGTAAATCGTAGTCTTGTCCCAGCATCTTTTATGGTCCTTATTTTGAGTCACATTTCATGTAGGTATATTTTTATATCCATTTTATTCCTTTTGAATTGGTTTTATGTGCCAATAAGTTTTCAAATTTGAATTAGAAGTATTTTATTTATAAATCCCTAAAAGGTATTTTACATCTAGCACTTATCTACCTAACAAGCACAATTGAATAAAGACACATCACACAATCTCTAAAAATGAATTTAAATATCTAAAGTTTATATCTTTACATCTACATTGCATGCATAGACCAAAGGAGGACCTAAGAGAAAGAGCATTTAGATTCACATTGCATATTATCTAGTCACACACACACAGAGTAGGAGAGAACTACATTGACCTGAGGCTTATTTGGGTTATGCAGGTAGTGCTTAGTTACAAGGGATTTTTGAGGTTCTTAACTTTGAATCCACCTTTTCTATTTGACTTATATTTGGTTTATGTGCGGGATCGTACTATGGATTTTGAAGGAAGAGAAGTCAAAATTCAAGTCATAACATACAATCAAAAATATACAGTGGGTTGAAAATCATCTACATGTATTTTTACACATTTTTATAATTTGTAGATTTATTCTATAGTCAACATACACAAAATTGTGCCCTAGAAACAAGGCCACAAGTTATGGTAATCCAAATATACTAGTCACATCTTGGTTAATCAAAATAGTCACTCCTATGGATCAAAGGGCATCTCAATCAATGTCATTATCAAATCATAATCATCTACAAGCTTGCATATCTAAATTATAGGTAAGTTTCCATCCTCTTTTCATGTCTTTTGATTCAAAAACCCTAATCATCCATATGTTTACAAATTATATTTGTGTGTGAATGCTTATTGAATCATAATTCAAATTTACCCAACCATTTGTCTTAATTATATTAATACTTCTTAATATCCAATTTTGATAAAACAAATTCACACCAGTTTCATCCCTCTCACCAAAAGGGGGATATACATAGGAATTATTTTTGCAAAACTTAGTACACCAGGGGCAATTGACTCAATACATAATCACCACATATCAAAGTTGACTCAAACTATACTTCAGCAACTCAGTGCAGACTCAGTATATTTTAGTTTTGCTCAAACAATGCTTTAGTTTACACATATTTTCGCCTAGCACATTTAGTTTCACTCAAATTATGTACAATTGATATAGATCATGCTCAAATTATGCATAGTGTGTCATAGGCAATATATGAATTGATGCAATATACTCAAAAACATGCTTAATTGGTCTCAGATTCTACCATATTTTTGTACACATACAAGTCCACACCCTAGAGATAGTATTGTAGATGTGTTATTTTCCAAACAAAGTGGCAACATCTAGTTCCACATGAAAATAGTTATTGTTTATTATTACAAATTTTCACCATTACTACAATGATTTTTCTCAAGTAAATCAAAGGTTTTACTCATATTTGACATATATTTATAAAAATCACCATGAATAATGGCATGTGCATGGCATATGTTCACATTTGGCACAATTTAACTTAGTTTTATGCAAACTATTATAAGGGGGCATGTGCATAGCACATGTTTGTATAACTACAAAATTATTGCTCAAAATTTAGATTTGTATGACTCAATATGCTCAGTTACTAAATTGGGGGCATGTGCATGATAGATGGCCTCATCTTTCATTTTGTGCACTAAATTCTACATAAGGAATGGAAATTCATGTCATTATCTATGTTGTTTACACCAAACTTAGATCAAATTATATTTACACTAGTTTTGCACCAAGTATTTCACTAGTTTTGAACAAGAATTAATCATATAATTATTTGGAGTGGTTGATTTATTTTTTTGAATTAGTACCTAATATATTGAGTTATGTGGAGCTAAAGTTAGAAAGTGTTTTAACTTTTAGACACATTTATAAATAATAAATATTGGGGGAAAGCTCAGCTTTGATCTTTATACCACAGTGACATACTCATATTCTACATATGAACTCTACATTTAGATTCATCTCTATAGGCAGTACTCAAAATCTTGTTCGTTTCTCTAGCCAAGAAGAGAGAAAGATTAAATATCATATTTTCTCTACATGGGTTGAATATACTAAACCCATAGCATCTCCACTTACAAGAAAGCATATGTGACACAGGTAAGCTGAAGTCTCAATTTATTCCTTTTACTCTAGTACTTTATCATTTTATTTCACTACCAAAACAAAAGAGGGGAAATAAGACATTCAAATTTGGTCAAGCAACATAAGTACTATGTTTTTGTGAGTTTACATATAGAAGCTCAGGATACCGAACAAGATTCTATTGGTGCATCTTGTATTGGTCCCATGTCTTCTTCTTATCTTTCATATTAATATTTCATTTGGATTTCATAAATAATATTTTATTATTCAAATTCTTATGTGCATCATAGGATCCCTATTCTATCAGTTTTTAAAATCTTATTATTTTCGTACTTTCAAATAACATCACTCTTTTTAGATGAACATGCCTTGTGTGGTTATCCATAAATCGTGGTCTTTCCCAGCATCTTTTGTGGTCCTTATTTTGAGTTACATTTCATTTGGGTCTATTTTTATGATAGCTTTATTCCTTTTGAATTGGATTTTACGCACTAGCAAGTTTCATATTTGAATTATAAGCCTTCTACTTATAAATCTCTAAGGTATTTCACATCTAGCACTTATCAACCTAGCAAGCAAAATTGAATAAAGACACATTATAGCAATCTCTACATAGAAATTTAGATATTTGAAGTTTATATTGTTACATCTACATTGCATGCTTAGACCAAACAAGGACCTAGGTGAAAGATCATTTAGATTCGCAATACATATGATCTTGTCACACACATAGTAGGGAATAACTACATTAGCCTGAGGCTTATTTGGGTTATGTAGGTAGAACTCAATTGTATGGGGTTTCTGAGGCTAGCTCGGCTATTCCTATAACCCTAAATCCACCCTTTTCTATTTGACTTATGTTTGGTTTATAAGTAGGATCTTGTTAGGGATTTTGAAGGAAGAGAAGATAAAATATAGGTCATAACATATTATCTAATATATCAAGTGGATTGAAAATCATCTACAAGTAATGTCATATAATTTTATAATTTGCATATTTATTCCACATTCAACGTAGATAAAATTGTGCCCTAGGGACAAGGTTGTAGGTCGTGGTAGTCCAAATCTATCAGTCATGTCTTAATTAATCAAAATAGTCACTCCTATAGATCAAAGGGAATCTCATTGAGTGTCAAAGTAAAATCATAATCCTCTACATGCATGTGTATCCAAATTTTTGTATTTTTAAATTTATCATGAAATTTGAAAAGGGTTAACCAATCATCTCATCAGAGTGATGGGAAATATCATGTTGTATGGTGCAAGGGTCACCTTTTATGAGCAAAAAATCCCAGATGTAGATTTATCAAAATCTAAGAAGGAACTAGGTGTAATAATGTAACTATCATCATCAATATTCATATGATCTTGTGTGTGATGGGTAACTCTAGGAAGCCTAGGATATTACAGGGTGCACTTTATAGTAGGAAAGTGTAATGATGTTTATATTCATTTTGGAACACACTAAATTATCTACGGAATTAGATTAGTAAATGTTATAGTAGGAAATGACCTTTGTGAGTCTTGTATGAGTCTCTAATATGATTGATAATGAATAACTAGTTGTCCAGGAGAGTCACCTACTCTCCTCTAAACTGAGTGTATATAAAAATTCCTAAATAGATGTAGTATTTGACTCTATATAATGATCCTGAATAGGTGTAACAATTGTCTTTATAAAATGACCAGAAATAGGTGTAACAACTAACCTGCAGTGGTGGTGGGGGTGGAAAAGTATATGCCATTAGCCAAAGAGGGTACTCATATTCAATGATTGCAACTATGATTACCTTATTGTAGTGTATGTACTTGATACATCAATGCACTCTAGATGGTATTATGTGGAGATTTTCTATCTAAGGGCATCCTAACAACATGTCAAAGACCCCATGACTCAGAAAAACTAGGAATAGAGTAGCCACTATGGTAAATCTTGCTTATAGAGTTAGCACAAAGTCCCTGAGAGTACCCTATATCTGTCCACCGAACACCTTAAGTACTCCTGATGTATCTTGTAAATCCTTTTATGTGTATCTGATAATATTAAAGAGTGTCATTGTATAATTGTTTTTCATTGAATCATTTTCGACCATAATACTCCGTATAGGGTGCATATTTATGTAGGCTTGTATGAATAATGCACGGAAATCTAAATTGATCTTGATAATTTGACTATCATCAAATGTTATCACAAGTCATTGTGTCAGTGTCCCTACAAGTGTGCCAATGACACCATCCAATGGGTGATCATATGTCATGGGAAGTGGATGTGCATTGTATGTATAATGTACTTTAGAAGTATCCTTAGCCTCAGTTGCCTCATTTTTGGGAAATGGATAAGGAAAAAAAAAATTAATTTAAATTTGCATTTGGTTGTGGTCTAGATTATTTTATAGGTGTACCAAACACAATAATGTTGTCATCAATAAAATCTTATATCTTATGTTTTAACTTGAAGCATATGTTTTTAGGAAATTGATGATAATCACAGTATACATTACCATCGTATCCTTTAGGTTTAGGCCTACTCATATCAACCTCTTCTAGTGGAAGGGGAGGGATTAGGTTTCACTCAATTAAATTCTATAACAGTATTTCAAATGGTTGATGTGGTTGTGAAAAGTGTCTCCTTTGCGGAGAAAATAATATAAGTCAATTTGTAGGTTTTGATACTACATTAACTATTGTTTTTTCATCATGTTTGGCATCATTAGACTTAACTTTGTAGCTTGGTTTTCTTTGAAACTTTTTTGTTGGAGTAGTTGTAGTACTAGGTGCATACTTGAGTTTGTTCAAAGCTATGAGCTTGACTTCTCAATCGTTCACTATATGACATAACTCATTAAAAGACTTGAATTTCTTAAATAATATGGACTCATGAAGTGTTGTAAGAAAACTTTTCTTGGATATGTCTTGTGACTTTTTGCCTACCATAGGATTGGTTGTCTTAGCTAAAATGTTATTATATCAAAGTATATAGTCATTGATTGGTCCGTTGGATATTTCTTGAGTTTTGCAATTTATTCATAAGAAAAATGTGCATTAATGTTGCTTGAGAAAAGTGCTATAAATTGATCTGCCAAAGAGTTGAATGCTCTAACTGATTGCAGAGAGAAGTCACGGAACCATCGCAAAGCATAGTCTTTGAGAGTTATTAGGAATAACTTGGTCAATATTTTGTCATTGGATGCATAATCCAACCCTGTTGCATGGAAGGATCAAAGGTGTTCCTCAGAATCGCCTTACCATCATATAATAGAAGCTTTGGAGCTATAAAATCTATAGGTAAGAGATAAGTTGGGCTAATGGATTATGAAGCAAATCATGTGAATCTATTGAATAACTAGCTCTAGAAGCACCTTTCTCTAACTACAACACCTTATCTTATAGAAATAAAACACTCTATTCGAGGGAATGTGTAATAGGTGAGGTTGATGATTTAATATGCATAGTCATTGTAGAATTGGCATAGCTTGATTGCGTAGGAATGGGCATGGAAATATGAGGGAAGCCTTGTGTTTCCCCAAGACCTTGGGTAGACATCACATATGCAACTAAAAGTGTAGACATAGGAATAGTAGGTATAATAGTGATCTAAACACATGTGATGGAATCAATAATTCTAAATAATTGATGCATATCGTGGAAGGGATCACATTGTTCTTCAAATGTTCTAGCTTGATCAAATTTTATGTTCATCTCTTGCTACATATAACATTGCTTAATGCATTTGTGGATTGATGTTAAGATATTGTATTAATTCATGTTTATCAGTGTCATCAAATCTATCCTCAACGGTCATTTCATGTTCATGAACATTGTCAAATTCAAAGTTCATAATAAGTCCATTAAGATAATGTATAGCATGTATCATAGGATACATGATAACCATAGGGTAAATAATGGGAATATGAAGAATAAAAGGGATCATGCATGCCCTTTAGCATGTGGTGGTGACAAGAATCAACTCAAATTGGATGTCACAATAATATGTACTATGGGGAGGTTAAAGATTGTGCATTATTAACTGACACCTTATTAGTGTACAAAGATTTGATTTATTTGATTACATAACTATTGCAACTTTTACATAATAAAGGAAAACAACATGTAATGATTACAACTATAGCTTGAGTAAAAAAAATAGAAACTATGTTCATCCATTATAACCATGTGTAATTCATGATATTATGTAAGATCAAAAATCAAGTCTAAAAAGGATACTTTAAGATAGAAATCTAAAAACCCTAGAAAGAAAGATGGAAACCTAGGGTTTGGCAATGTTCAAACAATATATGGATTCATCAATATGTTTTACCCTATTTTAGATTAATGTTAAAACTTAATAAGATATAATTATGGTAAATAATTCATTTTATAATGTATAACAATTACGTATAGATCTGAATATAAAAGATTGAAATTGATTTATAGAAAGTACAACAAAGAGACAAGATACTTAGTAGTTAATGGATCTATAAAAGACTGGGAATGTAGGCAGAGGGCAGAGATACTAATTTGATGATCTGGAGATGTTTGAGTATGATAGTTTACTGGTTTGGCACAGACTGGGAAAATTTATGTGGGCGACTGACAACGATTAGAATGACTAGGCCTATAAATAGCATGTGGATGTGAGAAAATGGTGAATTAGAGTTTTGTGTGTGTGTGTGTGCGCGCGCGCGCAAGTCATGTAGGGTGAAGATAGGTCAAAATTGACATTGCCTAATTTCTAATACAAGATTTTAATATTTACAAAAGCTATAAATTACATGCAAATTACATTCAAAATCACACTCGACTTAAATCTATCCAGGGCATAATGCTTTAAAAAACTTGGAGTGGCAAATAATGTTTAGTTGAGCATCTAAGAGTTTTTAGATCTGATACACGAGCACACATTCCTATAAAGAAACGCAACACTCGATAACCTCAAATCAAGCCTTGCATTTTTGTGGGATATTTTAATGATGTCAAAGGCTATCAACTACTACATCCATATACACTCCAATTGATCATTTGCATAAGTGTCAATTTTGATGAGCGAACTACTTCACCTTTTTCCTCCATTTTTAATATGGATTCTACTTCTAGAATTACTTTTGAGGATGATACACCTCATGTTATGAGGTTTCTCCTCAAACTCCTACTTTTACACCTCAAGCTCTTTCTCGATAGGGTTTAGAATACATAACAACCATCAATTTCTCTTTGTGATGTTATTGTCAATACTCAACAAACCTAAGTAGATTATTAAAATCTCTCTCATGCATATATAGCCATAGTATCGAATCTTAAATCCTTAAGTGAGGTTAGCGACACTTAGAATGGACAAATTCATGGAAAAATAATAGAGGTCTCTTATGAAGAATGACACTTTGGATTTCGTCCCTCTTCCAAAACAAAGAAAATTGATTCATTGTAGATGGGTGTATCAAACCAAATTTGCAACAGATGGTAGTGAAAACAAACATAAGACACAACTAATCATATAAAGATTTTCCCAAGTGGAAGGCATTGATTACTCTAAGACATTTGCCCCTATCTCTAAAACCATCTATCATGTACTTTTTGTTGTCACATCTCATAGATGAACTATGCATTTAATGGACATGAAGTTTTTCTTCACGATAAACTTCACAAGGAGATTTACATGGAACAAACTCCCAAATTTGTCTAGGCCTCTTCACTTGTGTGTTGATTGAATAGATCCCTTTATGGCCTTAAACGGGCCCCTCGGGCTTGGTATGAGAAGATAGACTCCTTCCTTCTCTCATCAAAGTTCTCTCTTATCATTCTAACCCCATTGTCTACATTCAACGACATCACGACGAACTTTTGTCTTAGTTGTTCTTTATGTAGATAACCTCATTCTCACAAGAAACTCATCTTCACTTATTTAGGATGTGAAATCTTCCCTACAATAGTAATTTGAAAAGGTCTTCATTATTTTTTAGTTTAGAGATTACTCACTTTAACTCAAGGATCTTTCTTTCACATCCAATGTATGGATTGGATCTCTTAGACCAATATCATATTTCTAATTATAAATATGCACCTATGCCATATTTTTCTTAAGTCAAGCTCACAACCAAGTGCTCTTCACCCTTCGTTGTTGCTAATTTGAATCAACAATAGGATTTTAGCCTTATTTACTTAACTCACAACTGCCTTAATATCATCTTCGTAATTGGCTTGGTTTCTCACTTTATGGAATAACCACATGAGCTTTCATTGGAAAGCTACAAGAAGGAATATTTGTTATATCAAGGGTACTCATTCATATGGCATACATTATTCGACAGGTGGTCCTATATATTTATAAGGTTATATTTATTTTGATTAGGTAGACAATGCCGATGATCATAAATCCTCTTCAGGGCATGTTTTGCATATTGACTTGGGCCCTGTTTTGTGGTCTAACAAGAAGTAGCATAGCCATAACCCTTTTATCCAATGAAGAGAGTATCAAGGAGTTGTTAATACCACCATAAAGTCCATTTGTATCTAGCACATCTTGTTAGAGTTTAGCATTAAGCAAGATCAACGTAATACCATTTGTTGTGATAACCAAAGTACCATCCACATCTCTATAAATTAGGTGGAACATCACTGTGCCAAACATTTTGAAGTCCACATACACTACATTTGGTAGTTGAACTATGAGCATGCCATTGATCTTCTATAATGTCACACAATGCTACACGTGGTAAACATCTTCACCAAACCCCTCATTGAGAGTATGTTTATCTTCAAACACTGCTAGGGTAAACAAATTGTCCTTCGAAGAGTAGTCTTAAGCCTTCATTCCTTCTCAAAAAAAAATCATTTTACATAAGTCCCTAATCAAGACTAATTGTCAAGACCCATCTCTATAGTATCATCATTTTTTGTACACTCTCCCCAAGATGCACTTAAGGGGGGTGTTGGCAAATATAACACCTTATAGTTTAGATTACTTAAAATAGTGATATAAATGTAAATTGGCATATTTAGGCTATTTTTCATTTATTTATATATTAAGAACTTTTAAAAAAGTGGCTTATGTGTAAGCAAGCCAATCAAAATAGAGATAGTAATCAAACTAATAGGATTCATCTATAACGTCCCTTGGCCATTCAAAATCTCAAACTAATAGGCTTCATCTATGATGTCCCTTGGCCATTCAAGAATCTTCTATGTAAAGTTTAGGAAGTCTAGAATTAAAGCTTCTACCTCACTTTTATTAATATTATCTGGAATAGAACTCTTATGTTAGGAGCTTACAAAAGAGAAAATAATAATAGTAATGTTACTCAAATTTTCATGAATCTAGTTTTCATTTCATACTTAGAATAGCTTGTAAATATAGAGTTTATTTGTATGATTTATTTTAAATTTGATCATAAAAGTGTATAAACAAGATTCAAGACTTATGGTCTCCTCTCACAATATAACAAGTTTGACATGACCTATATTAATAAGAATGGTGAGAACATTGTAAACAAATACTTCAATGCAATGGAAGTGATATTCCATCAATGTTTGTAATTTTTTTTTGAAATTATAAAAAAATTATATATCAATTAAACTTATTTCAAATGTTGAACTAAAAATTTGAAATTGGAGCCTATATTATATATGAGTCTACAAACCAATTACTCTCTAAGTACATACAACAAACAAATAATTAAAAAATATAAAAAACATAAATAAAAATACATAATTTTAAATTATTTATAAATATATATTTTTTTTTTTAAATAACAGAACTTAAAAAATTTAAAAGCAACCATTAACAATAAAAGAAAAAAAGAAAAGAAAATGAAAATTATAAAATACTAAATACAAATACAAATTAAAAAAATAATTTTAATTAAAAATAATAAAATTAATAAAATCTATAACTTTTTTAACTTAAAAAAAAATAAAATTAATAAAACAAAGTCTATATTAAATTTAAAGAAAATGAATATTCAAAGATTCAAAATCTACTTTTTCCTAAGCTTACACCCCAAATAAACCTAAAAAAATGCCCCCTCTCCCACCCCCAATAAAGTGAGTATTTAAATCATAGATGACATCAAAGCAATTAAAGCAAACACTTATCTAGTACTCAATATGCATGCTTCCTTGGCACACATTTTCCCTTCATAATCATTACACAAGATTGTTTTTTACTCCTCAGAAAATCATGGGCACCACCTCATCATACGAGTTGGCCATTTCACTTAAGCCAAACTAAAACCTTTACAATAAGATATTCCTCTTTGTCTAGCTAATGGCTGCCAAGGCTGTCTCACTCAAGATTCTTGAAATCATGGCAGCTTGAATCCTTGAAGCTTTTTGTTTAATGTAATGATTCTTTTCCAGAGGACCACCACCATTTTTTTCCTTCCATTAATGCACTCCAGCCCACATGCATGAACGGACTGTAGCACCTCCCTGAAATTTTAACGAGACCAATTGACCGAAATGGCATTTTCCCCGTTGAAGTAGGATTCCAAAGCATGTAAATCTTTTTAATATTTTTTATCTCTGACCAGCCAGGAATTCATACCATACGAGAACACAACATGCATTAATGGCTGACAAGTCCCACCCAGAACATGGTTAAGTTCTGACCTGTCAAAAGACTTGCAACCGCTAATGCCCCGTTCAAGTGTGCAGTTGTCAGCAAAGATGCCTTTTAGTACTTGCCTGCCTACTTCATTTTGTCAGACAATCCTATTAATATATAAGCCAAACTAAATTTGACTAAACCGACTCTGCACCCTTTCTACCATTTTTTTAATGTACTTGGCAAGCTGTAATTAGAATTATATGAAATCATTTAAAAAAATTTACTCAGGGGACAGGTTCTCCTGAGAAAACTCTAATTGAATTTAATGCAAAGTATATACTATTTTGTCATCTTGCTTATTATTTTTAAAGCTATTTGGGTTCACTAAATATCAGAAAATTGGTGACTCCCCACAAATCAAGCTTACCAACAAGAACTGACAGACAATCACAGAGTGGAAATGGACCCACATTACAGTTTACACAGCCGAAAAGGTCCACTTCACATGCAAAATCATTGCTTTTATAATACTACCAGACAGAATGACAATATACCAGCACATCAATTTCAACGCCTGCTTATAGAAAGGTAGGTAAAGTTCTGGTTGCCTATTTTGCCTTGCCTTGACATACCTATCAAATTGTGCTTTCATTTGGTTAGAAGATTGATTGTTGATATGTGACATAGACACGTTCTCAATACAAAGGAGAGAAATCCTGGAAAGGTTTTAGGTGTGTGCTTGAGGACCCAGTCTTACCAACTCGGTTTTTGAAAGAGATGTCCTATCTTGATTCCAAATAGAAGATCAGCATATGATGCCCTAAACAATAAACAATGGTAGGGATCCATCTCTTCACCATGAGAAATGTAGCTTTTGATAGAAGATATCTTCTCCCTAACATGATTAGAAGCATTAGTCAGAGATGTTTCTGGAATCAACAGTCATAGGTTTTCCATCACCATTTCGTGTCACACTACTGATTTTATCTATCATGATGATGGATCACAGAGTCTGACCTGAAATGTTGATGAAAAAGCTATGGCACAGTTGATTCCAGAAACCTCTCTCACTAATGTTATGGACTGTGGAAACCTTCTCTCCAAATGATGAGAAACATTCAAATATCTTCTATGCATGCATTTATGTATTATTGCTAACCGAGATTTTTTGCCAACATCCTGAGCAACTTTACAAGTAAATACATTATTTTTGAACTGTTTGTAACTCAAATACGAAATATCCAAATAAATACAGCCAGAAAGTGATCCCTTCCGCTTGCAAAAGAGAGAGTAATGTACATAATTTTTAATAAAAATCAACACCCCAAGGCCCTAGTTACACAGGTTCAACTGAATCACATTCAACCCCTGATAATTTTGGCATATGCTTTCGGCCAAATTATCACAAAAAACAAACTGAGCGTTGACAAGGACTGCATTGCACACATTGAAGGAATACTAAAAATAAAGAGACTGAATGTTTTGGACCTGTTTCAGAAATATATCAACAGACACTGAAATATGGCAAAATTGAACATAAGTTCCAAAGCATATACAATGATGGCTGAGTAAACCTCATCCATAATGTATGATTCTGAAAACAATTAGGTCAACTAAGGTGTCGACCTGAATCTTGTAAGGACAATTGATTTCTAGGGTTGGAAGCATTTCTTTGTTGTTGCATTGTGTTCAAGCATTAGTTGTTTCACAGATTCCCCAAGCTTGAAAAATAAAAGGAATCAATGGGAACACTTCATTGATCAAAATCAACCACAGAGTTTAATGCATTCCAAAGCTTCACGCAAATGTTTACTTGCATCAGGAACCTGGATTCTGCTTTATATACTTTTTTCCTCAATCTGTGTACGGCGTTAGGCACTTGCAAACTCCTGTAAACTGTCTTCTACAATTTGAAAACAGAGATTCATGACAACCTCTCTTACCTTTCCTTCACTGAACCTTTCAATTCCCAAGGCAACACGCTTCCTCTCATGGGAGAGGTCAAGAACACAGATGAAACTGAAAGTTGCCTCTGTCTTGTACTCATTGCAGAGAGACTACCAGATAACCGGTAAAAAGAACTTCTCAATCTCTTTTTCTCTCCTTCATATGCTTGATAATCAGGCTGATGTCGAACTGCAGACACATGAAGACCCTCTGGAAGTAAGCAGTTGCAGAGTGACCCTGCAAGCCCAGGGTTCGGTACAGTTAAGCTTGCATTTATATGAATTTGGTAAACACCTCTCCTTTGGACAAAGGTCTACTTTTTTTAACTTTTAAAAGAAGCTTATTTGAAAAGCCCTGACTGCCAATTTATATCTTTAGATTGGCGCAATAAAATAGCAACAAAACGGGCAAGAATACAAATCTTTACTTGACCAGTATATAAACTGAGAAATCACAAAACTTTAAAGAAAATAACTGAGAGTTTCACAAATAGGGTGCAGCTCAACAGAAACATATGAAAGTAGACTTTTAATAATCTATAGCTGCATCAAGCAAATGTTATCAAGTGAGCCAAAACAAACTCCTCCAAAAACTGATTATGTAGAGCAGAGACATCATGTAGCTTTGCCCCATCGTCAGTGGCCAAATACTCTTTTGGGTTTTCGAAGTCTGATTTTACTTGTTCAAATTCTAAATCTTCTTATCAACACCATTAAAACATTTGGAGAAGCACGAAACTTAAGAATAACTAAACATAGGCAGGGCACGAAAGATGAACACTGTAAAGGCATCGGCAATTGGGAACAGAAGTTAAAAGAGTTAAAAGCACTCACCAATTTTCGCAAGTCGGTTCACCCAGCCTGGGATAGAGTTTCCAGTCAATCTCAAACAGATATCATTACAGAAGTGGTTACAGTTCTTGGCAATAAGGTGGTATGTATCTCCATTGTAGTTTCCAGCAAGCTGCTCTATGAATTCTCTGAGCTCAGGAGGACTAAGAGTTGTAGACCCAATAAATACTGATTTACGAAATGTAAATCCTGGGCACTGACGAGGCTCCACCTCAAAAACACCACTTGTAGGATAATCATGTGCCCCAAATGCATACTCCACGCCATGTACTGCATCCATATTATTTCAGAGACAATTGTTAGGTTGGTTATAACTTATAGCAGATTCTTTCGAGATGCACCCTCTTGTAAAGATAGAATTATCAGGTTGGTTATCACAAAATCTTTCCAGATGCACCTTTGTGTTTACAATAAGAAATTATTGCTTAAGTAGCAGTGCCAAAACAAATTCATTAGACATGGGAGCTGCATTTAGTCTACAAGCAAAACAATTTGTACTTAATAAATTTTCTGATAAGTTACCCCTTTTAGTTTCCCAGACTACAATCCATCATTCAATCAGGTAGCCCAATACAATTCCTAGATTTAAACACTGCAGGTATATTGTTTGAATACCTAGTTCCTGAAATAAAAAGAATGGTAACATACAAAATTGCTCCAACATTGCCTAGTTTTGAACATTATGCAGATAGACTGTTGACTTCTAGGTCTTCCTAAAATTAAAAAACATGGCCTTCCTCGTTTCTTCTGCATGCCCTGTGCAGACAGTCCTCCTAAAGGCATCATCACTATAGAATAGATTTTATAATTTTCAGCAAGTGAAGCTCAGGGCTCAGCCACTAACCGGTACTTATTAGTACGGTCAAGTTCAAATCTTAGCGGTAAAGAAATTCTATAACAGGGGATACACGCTGGCATCTACTTCTAATAAGGGGATAGAATGTGAAATGTAACTGTTCATGAAGGGTGAGTTGCATAAAAGAAAAAAGTTCAAAACCTGCTAACATACATAAATCCAAATCTGAGTCAGATCTAGCCAATTACAACACCCATAAAGCATTGAAACTTTTGCCTTCCCTTCTCATTCATGGAAAGCATACACCGACATACAACCAGGGAAAGTGAACCCCTAACCAATTGCTCATAAATGGATTTACCATCAACCAATGGCGACGTAAAAGTGCAATGCAGGCAGATCTAACGACTGTCACCTACAACGGAAGAAACATGGCACAGCAACACCTTTACTACCATTAACTCAACTAGGTCTATATTGAGAGAAAAAAATGTATTAAATGTCTTTCAAAGCAGGCTTCTGAAATCAATGGCCTAAAAAACGCATTGCAGAATGTAAAAAGACAAACAGCAACTACATCAGTAATCCAACGTTAGGTTATTCTAACTCTAAGCATGTGGGACATAGGACGATGCTGAAAGTATATGATCCATCTACTCCTCTAAGAATGTGGAACGTAATACAATGCTGAAAGCATATGATCCAAACCCTACTAGTTGATCCATGTAAAAATCTAGTACAATGCCATAAGATTACGAACCAAAACAAAACAAATAGAAGGTCAAAAAGAAAAGGAAAGTCTTCTTACCTTCAACTCCTGAATGGAAGATTCCAAGTCCGGCCCAATAAACATACCCATTCATGGGAGTGAGATCATAGACGTTGAGATAAATTGGAACCCCTTCTATAAACCTCTTGCTAGACACCTTAGAGAACATACTGAACCCACATTTGTTAAATCTGAGTGGCTTCACCATATTGCAGTTCCAATCCTGATGATCATGTCCAGAAGGCGTTGATGACATGGATCTCCTCTTCCCATCCTTGGACTTCTCCATCTTTTTTTCCTGTTGGGTATCCTCCAAAAGCTCTCAAATCAGCTCTCCATGACAGCAAATGGAAACCCAATTTTAAAACACAAATCCAACCTTTGGGTGTCCTCCTAAGCTCTGAAATCAACTGTCCACGACTGTACGGAGGAACCCGCTAAAATCAACAAAAATCCCATTTAAGGGTGTCTTCCAAAACCTCTGAGATCAGCTCTCGATGACTGTACAAGGAAACCACCACTAAAAAACAAATTGGGTGTCTTCCAAAAGCTTTCAGATCAGCTCTCCATGACTGTAAAACGGAACCCAACACCGAAAAAAAAATCCCAAGTCCCAAGAAAGTTGGAGTCCTAGTACTAGCTAAGTCCTAGTTCTATCTTTCTGCACAGCTTCTACCTGTAATGTTAAATCTGAATGTACATGTCAATATTTTTTTAATTTCCTCATCTCCTATATTACATTCATGGTGTTACTACAAACCTATTGGGAAGTGATTGGGAAGAGTGCATTTTCTTTTTATGATCTTTTTTCATTGTAGCTCTTCTTCACATGGGTATGATGTACATGGCTCTTTCAAGCCTGCTTTTGAGACTATCAATGCAGTGCCGATAAAAATAATTATAACAGTGCAGAAATAAGCAGAATGTGCATCAATTAGTGCAGCAAAAATAGGACCAAGCGTGGCAGAGAGTGTGCAGAAAGGAACGACAGGAGGGAAAAAGCATCTGTAAAGATATACCCACTAAATGTACAGTATGAGTCATCTCCATTCTCGGAATATGTATTTTCTTACCATGTAAGCGACGCAGCTTTTCAACCCTTTTCCGACCAGTCGTTACCGTTTAAAACAACAAACAATAATGAAAATTACTTCAACAAATTTACCCCCAAAAATATTTTTTCCTTGTGTTATATTTTGTCTTTTTCAGATAGAGGTGTAGGCTTTTGTTTTTAATTTGTTTTTCCATAGATGTTTCCAGTTGGTGAATCTAGTGACAAGGCCCCACAAATCTTTCACCTTTTGGTTGGTCGTTAGGGTAGTTTTTTTTTTGAAATTTATGGTGGCCTTGTGCCATGGGTATGCCCTCACTATCACTCTCGTACATTGACACTTTTGTGCTATAGGGATGAGAAGTTGACTACTTATCTCACTGCCAAAAAAAATGCACATTATAAAAATGGTGCGCTTAGATTTCCATACATTTGGAGTGACACGATTGAGTGACTTGGAAAGGACCAAGGATTTCCTCCTTTTTTTTTTAAATCTATATAATAAAAATAAAAAATTAATAAAAGTTCTTAACGTATAAAATATCGAAGAGTTATATTAGATGTAAGTTGTAATATCATAGGGAGATTGACTCACCTTAAGAAGGGATTGGTTTGAGTGGAGAGCTCTCTCAAAGGCAAGTACGACATCACTTATTTGTCTTGACCATTCTACATAACTATACGAACAAGCACTTCCCACCCAAGTAACAAAGGCACAATCACACCCAAGTCCACAACATCTTATGTCAAAGACACCCACTTCAAAGGCCCAACAAATGTCTTTCCATGGGCAAGCAAGCTCCAACCCCTTTGTTAAGGAGGAGGGGTAGAGAAGTGGTTATGAGAGTGGCTTCATCATCACCACGATGTCGGTGGAGGATATCCTTGAGGTGGGATGTCTAGTAGAATTTTACTTGTGGTGCAAGGAGCACTTCCCAAGTGATTAAGTCACGGAGGTGTTAAAATTCCAATGCTACTTTCTCTACTTGGGCCTGGATCTAAAATAATATAGGGATGACCACATAACCTTTCTCGTTAATCGAAAACTATTTTGAAACATCAACATTGCTAAAAATAATAGAGCTTCTAACCTTCCAAAGCTAAAAAAGAATAGTGGTTCTAAAGAAATTATAAATTAAAAGCAATATAGTTTGTGGCCACAAAGTAAATTCCCAAATAGAGCAAGTCTCCACATAATGGGCTCAGGATGGTATGGCACACAAATGCTATGAATCCATTTCCGTACACTCTAGGTACAAGGTCAAGTTAAAAAAAGTGTTTGAAGGTCTATGGTTTATTACACGCAGAACTTTTACGGTGGGGAATCCCAATATGAAAAAGCCTTTTGCCCAAAGGAAACTTGTGATAAACCAAACACCATAAAATTGTGCATGTTTAGGCTCAAGCTTAACTTGTTATATTTGATTGAGCCAAAGGTGAAGATTTTTACCCCCACCGACTATTTAACTTACAAAGTACCAAGGAGTAAGGATAAGGACTCTATACAAAAACCCAAGATTATACTGTTTGAAAAACATATCATAATTCCAACACCAATCTTTACACCAAGCAATTGGTTGTTGAAGACCCAACTTATGCATGATCTCATAATATCATTTATTAGATTTTGAATAAGTAAAATAGAATAAAAATTAGAGCTAGAAAATTTAAACTTCATTTACAAGACCAACGAAGGAGTCGAGTGTCGAGAGGAAGTAATATCACACATAGTGTGAATGCCTTCTCTAAAAATCATGAGAGCTTTAATATTCAGAGTCTTTGCATGGTCCAAGAGGATCTAAGTCATCACTTTGACTTGCAGTATCTAGGTGTTGCTCAACAACTTGTGTGGCTCTGCCAACAACTTTAGCATCATTCCAAATACATGTATGCAAAACTACAATACCTAACTCCCTTTCTAATATATTGCATAGCCCCTATAGTGTCAGCACTATAAAACACAACTAAAAAATAACATTAGTCTAAGTGTAATCACCTAAAAGTGGTAATTGAATGCTAAGAGTGTCACTTGAGTTAACCTATTCCTAGCTTAGCCCTAGGCCTATCCTAGAGCCTTAGAGATACTTTTCCAATCATTAAGTAGACCATAGTCACCTACAGTCAACCAAAACATAGTCCTAGAATTATCTTCTCAGATCCCAACCCAACTTGCTTAGTAGTCTACCAAATGGGCATTAACGCCACATTTAGGACACTACAACCACATGGCATTGGTGTCCCCAACTGGGTGCTATTGTCCTTAGCCCTAACTCTTCCCAATGGATACTTTTTCAAATGTGTGCCCCTCCTAAAGTCCGCTTAAGCACATTTTCTTATCCACACAAGCTACAAATCTCTATAAATACAAGTCTATTTAACCCTTATTCACTAGATGGAAAATAGATGCAAAAGCACATTCAAACCAAAGACAAGTTGAGCACAATTAAGGTATTCGATCCCTATTTTGCCCTAATTTTGCATACTACCATCTACAACATCCCTAGATCCAAATTTCAAATATTTCAAAGCTCAAGCACATTCAAGGCATCCAAGTCCACTGTCACTCTAGCATTCACTTACACTTGCATCAAGCACTAGGTGGGAGAACTACATTAGACTTGATCCCTCTCCAGAGTATTGGGATGTAGGAAACTCTCTTCACAATGAGGTGTTGAGAATGTCCAACCTATCCTACTAATAAACACATAATTACTAGTCATGCCATACTTGCAAGGAAGATTAGGGTCTACACATTAAATTAGGTTTTCCAAGCACAACACAGAGCTCTAGGTTTTGTACGCACAAGAATAAGGCCTAAAAAAATAGGTGCAAGTACTCCCAAAAAATAAGAACAGACCCACAAAGGGGACATTAGCACCACACTGAGGACACTACACTAGCATTGCGTTACTATCCATATGGGGTGCTACTATCCAGTGAGAAGACAAACACCAGAATCCTATTGATGAAATTTAATTGTCTAAAACTCAACTTTCAGAACTCATGTCATCTGTAACAGTCACTTTACAGATAAGTCTATATTTATGCCTAATTAGTGTTATTTTTAAAAATTCAAACAGGGTCAAATGCCATAATAAATCAATGCTTAATTATTATAATTTATTTAACTGATTTAGACCTCCCAACCCTTTAACCAAACATAGGAATTACTTGTGTAAAACCCTAAAATTTTAAATCATTTGGTGAACCTGACTTACTTTGAATATTGCTTCAAACCCTAGTTTGCATTAATCCAATTTTTTGTGTAATAAATTAGGGTTGCATACTTCTAATTTTCTAATTTTTTTAGACAACCTAATTAATTAAATCAACGTCATATTAGGGTTTCAATTTATTTGAATATAATTTAAATTGTTGCAAAGAAATACTAAATTCAAAAACCTTAACCCTAGACACACTTAGGGTTTGTATCATTTTCTATTTATACTCAGGTTTTAGATCCATACATCTTCTAATTTATATTTCACACAATCATGATCATAATGATAGAAGAAATTAATCACTTTTTATTACAAAGTTTCATACTTTCATTTGCATGCATGTTCCCTTTAATTCAAAATGAACTCAAAAAAGACATAAACACATGTATAGATGATGCCTTATATCAATTTAAATATATGTCATTTCTCATAGCATGTTATCTTTCTCCTATGTGGAATTCCATTAACAAGCAAACCCATACACAGAGGATTTAGCACATAAGCTAACAACTATGTTTCAAGTTTCAATGTCATATCTTATGCACAAGAAAAAATCTCCTTCTCCTCCTCATCTCCATGAGGATGATAGCATCTCTCTCTAACCAAGTCTATGCTATCATCCCTCCACGAGATGAAGTAGCCTATACCAATGTCAGTAATCCCCATGCTTAGCCTATTCAAACCTCTTCCCTACAAGGTGTGTGCCTATATGTTCAATCATAAACAACTAGAGTTTGCACTTGTGAGACTCTATGTGATCAAATTATCAGTATAAGCAAGATAATTGCAGGTTTACAAAATCATAATCGACTATTACATGAAAATATTACAATATTGGAAACTTAATGTACAAGACAAAGGTCTCTAAGGCATAATAGTGTAAATCATGTATATACATCTTCGCCTAGTCAATTTATGGCAAACAATGATACATATGAAAACATGAAATGACAACAAAGTGCACCTACAACTAGTGATTCAAAAAGCATTCAAAAGTCAAATAAGAGTTTAAGTGAGGTACTAAGGGAAATAATTAAAGCTAAGTTGATCAACCTACCCCCTCTACACCCAATGCGGAGATCCAAATATTTTTGTGCATATCATAGAATGCATGGGCACCACATCGATTCATGTTTAGTATTGAAAAGTAAAATACAATAGATAATGGATACATATGACTAACATAGTAACACAGTTGTTAGGATAAATTAAAACCCATATCTATCCCCAAATCGCATACAAGAGAAACTATGAAACAAATTAATCAAACATTCTAAAAATAGACATAAACATGCACATAATATGAGACACCAAATTTAACTTGGTTCACCCAAGATGGGCTACATCCACCAAACTTGTCCAGTATATTATTTCTAGCAATACAAGGGAGAAACAAAATTTTATAACAAACCCTATCCCACCTCTCTACCTTTTTTGCCTCCTCTCTTTGTACAATATTTCATCAATAATCACAAGCATCCATTTCAGCCATATATCAATACATTTTAGGATGAAAAACACCTAAACATAACCTCTACCATCAGATCTAGAAACCTTTAATCAATGGCCTAGATTAAGTATGAAATTATAATTTATCAAGACAATTTTAATAAAAAAATTCTCCGAGGCATGCGGCCCCCAGACCGGGGTCCTCCCCCCCTTGCAACCCCCTGCACCATGAGGGATTCAAAGAATGGGATCTAAACTTGGCTGAAATAACATCAAAATTTTAACCTCTGATCTTGGAAGACAATCAAGCTCCACACTTAACAACAACATCTAAACAACATACAATGGCACGTCTACCAATTCAAAAAGCATCATATTTATAAATTATACAAAAATGGTTACCAAAGCATAACTCAAAATAATAAAAGGTTCTAAAAGCATGATCACAACAAAAAATAGTACAACAAACATAAATAAATCAAGCAAATCTACCACTCTAAAATGAGACTAAACATTTAATATGGTATGGGCTTGGTCAAAAGTATCTACAACAATATGATTATCATGGTCAAGGTTTGGGTAAATAGGCCCAAGGCATCACTTCTCATATTCTATCAATTGATAATATTGGTCAACAAGGTTTGGGGTTTATTGAACATCCTAAGGCACATCAGTCATAAATATAGTTTATCAAGGCAAAACATCAAGAGCAAGATCTTAAGTTACAGGGTCAAAATCATGCTTAGCCAACAAGCATTCTCAAACAAGGTTTTCTAGTAATAGAGCCTCCACAACATCATATGTCTACAATTATCACAATTTGAAAGGGGAAAATCACAATCAATCTACCAAAGAATAATTCAGAAAGGTCAACTCCACAGTATGAGGCAATTCCTTCTAGCACACTAGGTTATTATAATTTTGATGTGGAATACTATTATGATTATGATGGGGAACAATACTCAGATTCCTACTACAACAACATTCAACTACAACATAGTAATCACATTACACGAGAGATTATCATTCTTATTTTGACATAGGCCATAGTGATAGTGAGTCTCCCATGAGACTCATTAGTTAGTATGGTTCCTATCCTTGTACATACGTCCTTCTCTCTCTCACTCCTTGTACATTGTTTATTTTCATTTTCTTGTACATAGCTTATACTTAAAAAACACAAAAATAAAAAAGCATGTCAAAATATAAAAACATTCAAATATTTCAAAAACACAAAAATTTACAAATTGTATGCATTGTTATGTTTACAATTATGCTACTTGTTAGATATTTCATATTGTTAGCTATCCTAGTATAGTTGGTTTTATCATACACATATGCTTCACTTGTTCTTGTCGAGTGGTTGCAGATTCTAGATAGGACTTCGGTCCACTACATTGATCCAAACTAGATATCATCTACCCACTGGGGGCATATACTCTTATCCAAATTTATACATTTGATACATCCTCCCACTTGGAGGCATCTCATACACAGTTACTAGTACCAAGTTTTATCTTTACATACTATACATTCCAATTTACACATTGGTTTATCTTTATATTGATCATTGTTACTCATCTCTTAGGTTTTTTTCCTACTATCACTAGTTACACTCAGTATATATGCATCTTAACATCTGCATAGATTTATATTACACAGTTATACAAGCTTTCATTTCTAGTTCCTAGATTAGACTTGATTGTGTTTCTTATGCTTCTTCCATTTCGATGGCATTTGAATAAGTCATTGTTCTTTGACTCTATGCCACTTCTCTATTTATATGCCTTTGCCATGTGTCCATGTCCCTTGTGTGTGATTTTCCTATATCTATATGCATACATTTGAACATGTCCTTCTATGTGGCTCTAAGACAAATTGTTTGTTGCTTGTGTATGTAGACATTTGAACATGTCCTTGTATGTCTTCATTCTTAGATTTAGTGACATATGCCCATGTCCCTTATATTGTGGCCCCTTGGCCTACCTTTGTGTGGCTCATGTGCTTGTATGTATGTTTCTACACTATGACACTTGTATTTTATTATTACACACATGCTAATTTGTTATGCTATGAGGGACCTCATACATCTACCCTTCCTACTTGGATGTCGTGATGAACATCATGCCCCATTCACCTAGGTAGTTACTTAGATTTGTCATTATACATTTATTACATCTATATTGACACCCTTATGCAATACTAGATTACAACATACATCTTACATTACTTACTCATGCTCAGATTCATTTACATTCCAATGTTAAGTTTGTACATTGTATTAGAATATTATGCACATGCTCCAGATAACACATTTTGTAGAGTTACTTCTTTAGAGGGTAGTTCTTACATAGATTTCACAACTACCCTAAAAAAAAGGGAATTCACAAGGGTTTTTCAAAGAGATCAAGCTCATGCATTGCTATTCACATATACATTTCAGCACATAGGGTTAGTTTTAAACATCAGACACAAGGAAGACACAAGAGAATAAAGACTCAGAATTCAATTCAGATCACTCATAAATCAGACCAGGCAGACATTAGCACCTAGATTGGGACACTAACACCATAGGGTGATACTATCCACTATAGGGTGCTAATGTCCAGCAACCCTAGCTTCATGATAGTTTGGATCATTCAGACCAATACACTAGGTATAGTACATATTTGTACTTATATATTCATAGGTTTGATAGTAATGTTTAGATTTTACTTAGATACACTCATTTTAGCTCAGATTCATATTAGTTTCTTAAATTTGAGGGAATCATGTGCAACATGATCACTCCCACATTTAGTTTAGTTACACAAATTCAATTAGTGCATACTCGGGTCAGATTCAATATGCTCAGATACTAGATTAGGGTCATATGCATAGCATATGGTTTCCATATACTCAACTACACATAGGTTTATTAGATGGAATATAAAACTTCATGTCATTCTCTAAATTATATACATTTGCTATTACATTCCAGGTTGCCACCAGATTTATGCCTTACTCCATCTATAGTGGTTGACATTCCTGAGTGGCTTAGAGCCACCTAATATACCTGAGTGGCCACAGAGTCAACATACACAATTAGATTTACTCAATTAGATACTTTTATCACTTTGCATAGTATAGTTACATATGAATCTACTTCACATGGGTGGGAAATGATGGAGTCATGGCTTACTTGAGTTCTTGGGCCACCCAAATGAGAGGGTTAGACACACTCATAGTCTTATCCAAGTTATTCATAGATCAAGATCCACCAAGAAGGGGTTGGCAATGATGTAATCAAAACCAGATTGAGTTTCTGAGCCACCCATATAAGGATTGAGCAAACCATCAACTCAGTCTAAGCTATTCAAAGATATGATCACAATATACACTCACACACACAAGTTGTCACCAGGTTCATGCATTAGTTCATGTACCCAATAAGGTGTATTTGTTCCTTTCCTCTCTCTTTACTCAACTTTTACTTAGTTACTTCATTTTAGCATATTCTTTTATTTTTTTATCATATCTTAAGTAAGGACTAATTTTTGAATGTTTCATTATAGGTCATTATTTTGGATCATGTTTCACATATGTAGACCTAGATTCACATACTCAAACTCAGCTACACGGGCTTCACTTCCAAGGTAAGTCCAAGTATGCTTCTTTTTCTTTTATACTAGTCATTTCTCTTTGTTTCTTTTATATCATAAAGGGGGGCAAATGTATACACCTAAAAGTGGTAATTGGATGCTAAGAGTGTCTCTTGAGTTAACTTATTCCTAGCTTAGCCCTAGGCCTATCTTAGAGCCTTAGAGACACTTTTTGAGTCATTAAGTAGACCATAATCACCTATAATCAGCCAATACATAGTCCTAGAACTATCTTCTCAGATCTCAACCCAACTTGCTTAGTAGTATGCCAAGTGGACATTAGCGCCACATTTGGGACACTACAACCACATGGTGTTAGTGTCCCTAACTAGGTACTATTGTCCTTAGCTCTAGCTCTTCCCAATGAATACTTTTTCAAATGTGTGCCCATCCTAAGATCAGCCTAAGCACATTTTCTTATCTATATAAGCTACAAATCTCTACAAATACAAGTTTATTTGACCCTTATTCACTAGATGGAAAATAGATGCAAAAGCACATTCAAACCAAAGACAAGTTGAGCAAAATTAAGGTATTTGATCTCTATTCTACCTTGCTTCTGCATACTACCATCTACAATAACCCTCGACCCATCTTTTAAATATTTCAAATCTTAATCACATTCAAGGCATCTAAGTCCACTCTCATTATAGCATTCACTTGCACTTGCATCAAGCACTAGGTGGGAGAACTACATCGTGCTTGATCCCTCTTCGAAGTATTGGTATGTAGGCAACTTTCTTCATAATGGGGTGTTGAGGATGTCCAGCCTATCCTACTGACAAACACACAATTATTGCTCATGCCATACTCACAAGGAGGATTAGGGTTTGCACATTAAATAAAGTTTTCCAAGCACAACATAGAGCTCTAGGTTTCATGTGCATAGGAACAAGACCTAAAAACATAAGCTTAAGTGATCCTAAAATATAGGAATAATGCCTTAAAGGGGACATTAGTGACACACTGAGGACACTACACCAGCACGGTGCTAATTTCCATATTGGGGGCTATTGTTCAGTGAGTAGACACACACTAGAATATTGTTGATGACACTTAGATTTGTGTAGAACTCAAATTTCAAAACTCAGATCATCTATGACAGTGAATTTTCAGATAAGTCTATATTTATGCCTATTTATTATTATTTTTAGAAATTTAAACAAGGTTAAATGCCATAACAAATCAATGCTTAATTATTGTAATTTATTTAGCTGATTTAGACATCTCAACCCTTTAAATAAACATAGGAATTAGTTGTGTAAAACCTTAAAAGGTTAAATTACTAAGCAATTAGACCAATGATTAGTTATGAAGTGATTGTTACCAACCATTTGTGATGGTTAAAATGACACTTCATCTCCCTCCTTTGTATATTAATCCATTCTTCTATTCTTTGTAAAGTTCATGATACAAAGATAAACTAAAAGCACATAAATATCACACATCTGACCTCTTGGATATTGTATGGAACTTAACATAATACAACTTTGTTGTTCAAGTTCTAAATCAGATGTCCATTGTTCTTCTCTACTCTTTGGTTTGATTTTAACACTGAGATAACTTCAACCTTTATCTTTCATATTTACTTCCACATATAATGTAATTAGTCTGTTAAGTGATATTTTTTGATGGGTCTCTTCCTAGGCCTTGAATCATTACAAGAGGCATGTTGGTGATGTTAATGACGAGTAACCACCAGATATTATGGTCATTAAAAGAGAGCCCCAATCTATTTATGATGTTTTCATAAATACAACATATATGGTTATCTAATGTAAACAAGCTATTTTTTCCATAAAATTCATATTTATGTAATTAATCTTATTTAATTAGTTGTGTTAGATAAGTACATAATAAAAGGTTATGGCCTGCTTTAGACACTATAACTAGTGTATCCATTATATCTAGTCATAGTGGTGTATTAGGTAGTTATTTGACACATATAGGGAAGTTGTAGTGTTAGGTAGATGACTATTATATATAGTAGGTAAGAGAGTCTTGTAAAGAAGTGAAAAGTATTGTTAAGTGTGGAGTTTTTACTTTCAATAAATAGCATTATAGAATGGTTCCTTCCAATAAGGAGTATTATATGGTGTTTCCCTACCTCAATAGTTTAATCTCTTTAATGAGAATATTGGGTTATTTTATTTATGAGATGTGAAATCTCTCTTATATTATCTATACCAATTTATTACTCTATGTAGGTTTATAACACATGATATCAGATCTCTTTCAAGAGTTGTGTTTCGCAACAGTTTTTAGGTCTACAAGACAAAAAAGTGAATGTCTATTATAGACACAATAACTTTATACTCAAGCATTAGATTGGGGTGATTTTTTTTTGGGAAATTAGACTTTAGGGTTTTATAACAAGTACATGTTCATAAATTTTGGATATGTCTTATGGGAGATATATCATTCATAATTTTTGTTATTGAACCATTTAGAAAAATAAAAATTCCTAATATCGTGACTTCACATGAGCATATCTATCAAGTAAGGTAACCAATTGAGGAGACGTTTTTTCACTAAAATTTATATTTTCAAATATTTGAAAAGAGTGGTAATTCATTCATTTTCATTAAATATTGAGACAAAAAGAGGCTATGCAAACTAATGTTTTTTTAGCCTCAAAACCCTAGCCTAAAAAACAAATGTTGAAAAAAATGAACGAGTCAAAAAAGATTGGTGAACAAGTTTTGAAAGACATTTCAAATGCGTTTGACACACTTTTAATTACTTTAGTTGTGATATCATAGTATAAAAAATATATAGTTGCATGGTTGGGTTTAGAAGAGACTTGTGATGAATGGTATGAAAACACTTTTTTTTGTGTGAAGATAGCTATTTTTAACTTATCTTAATTGACTTCTCTCTATGATGAATCCTCTAGTGATAAAAATACAGGTGTTGATCAGGAAGAATAAAAAATTAAAGGAAATCATGAGTTGGTGAAAGAAAATATTTCTCTATATATATCTTCTCCATAATTTTGTCTTCTCCATCCCCACAACTAGTTTTTTATATATTTATGGATGATATTTAGACCATTATGACATTAGTGATAATTTTCAGCATAGCATTATTATTGAATTCATGCAAAAAACCTATTCTCAAATATTATTTGAATGCATATGGTTGATAATCTCAAATAAAATGAGTAAGAAGTGGGAGAAGAAAAAGATGCATGGATGAGATTTAATTTGGTCATCAATCTTTGGGGACAAAGCCTCTCAATGGAGATGGAATGTTATGTTCCTAAAAATGACATATTTGGTTATATAATGTAGTGAGTTTATTTTTTATAAAACTATATTTAGTTACTTAATGTTATTTAAGTAACTTTGTTATATAAGTAACTAATAATGCTAGGTGGCTTACTTTAGCAAGTACTAACAAATTCATTGTATCTAGTCATAGTTGTGTATAAGGTAGTTATCCCACATGTATAGGGAAGTGGTAGTGGTAGGTAGTTGAGTATTATATATTGTAGGCAAGATACTCATGCGAGGAAGTGAAGAGGATTGTTTGTGTGAAGTGATTCCTTCCAGTAAGGAACATTGTAAGGTGTTTCCATACCTCAAGAGTTTGACTTTATTTAAGAGTATATTGGGTTATTTTATTTCTAATTTGTGAGATCTCTCTTTTATTATCTACATTAGTTTATTATTCTATGCAGATTCATAACAATTCACCCATCTCTAGTCCATGTGAGGAATAGTTTGACTAAGTCAAAATATTTTTAGACACTATGAGAAACATCCTTAAATTTTAATAGAGGTTAAGGTGATGAGGAGCATGTGAAAACCAATAGCCTTTCAGTCCTACGTGCCATAGGTTAAACTAAAAAACATGTAATGTCTGAGAAGGATTTTCCATTCTTTTGAATCATCAATAACTCTAACCCTCCATTTAACACAAAGTATTATGCTTTGTCAGTAGAATCAATTGTGTTAATTGCTCCTTTATCTTGTGGAAGGAAATAAATGTTCTAAGTGAAGTTTTGAAAAATATAGGTTTGTTTTAATTTAGCCCATAAGAAGTCATGTGAAAGATTATAAACCTTATCATAGGCTTCTTACAATAATGCCCAACTAGAAGAGTAGTAGACATGAGTTACAACAAGCACCTTTGTGTATATTTAAAACTTACCATCCAAATTTAAAGGCTTTTTAATCCAATATTTAATTTTCTTCTTCACTTTTCATAGAACATATTGTCACATAGTGTATAAAGAGAATTAAAAATAAAATGGAATTTCAAGAAACTGGAATATTTCCCCTTTACTATTCCTAAAGAAAATCATACATAAGAACTATGCTCTATCGATAGCATTGAGTCTTACTCCACTAAAGATTCAAGCTCAAGGCTTTGTAGAAGTTATTAATACAATCCATTGTTACATAAAAGGAAGCTTCATTCTCATCAGGTGTGATAAATAAGTCATCTAAAAAGTGAAATTAAAATTTTTCTTATCCCATCATGGAGAATGATTCCATTGATAAGATCTTTCTCTACTTTATGTTTTGAGAGAGAGCCAAAGGCTTCAATAGTCAATACATATAGATAAGGAGTAAGTAGGAAACCTTGTTTTAGGGAAAGGAAATGACCAAAACATTTTGACTTATGGCCATGAATGGCGAGACAAGTTGAGGCATCCACAAAGAAGATTTTAATAATAAAGAAAAAGAAACATCTCAACCCTAAAGCTTTGAGCATCGCTAAGATGAATTACAAATCAATGAGATCATTAGCCTTTTAAAATTTAAGCTTAAGAAATAAAATACACTGTAGAGAAGCCCACATAGACTCCATACCTTCTTATATAGCTATAAAGTTTTCTAGAATATATATGATCTTAATGGAACCTATTTGCTTAATAGTTATATCAAGAAGGTGGCAAGATAGATAGTGGGAGTTTTTTCCAAGATCTTATAGAATGAATTAAACAAAATGACAGGTCTTCAATTGGTAATGAGCTCTAGATGTTTGAATTAGGAATAAACTTAATTTTACATTGGTTAATTATATTTCCTAAATATTTCATTTACAAAGTATCTTTATAAAACTGAAGCAAGTCTCATCCAACAATTTCCTAAGCAACTTCATAGAATTAAGAAGGAAATCCATCAAGACCTGAGGCTTCTTCATGGGCCATGTAGACAAATGTCATATGGATTTTATTGAGGGCGAGTAGTGTATCACAAATATTTTGAGCCCATAAATTGAGATTTTATAAAATGACATCTAGACATTATTGTAGAGCTTGAGCTCTTTTAACGGAGTCTTTTTGAGCTCAAAACACTATTTTATAATGGTATAGGAATGCTTTTGAGATTTATGTAACCTTAGTGAACTATTTGTGAGAGAATTTTCTATATTTGATATGATTGTTAGATTGCTTAGATCACAAGGATTTCAATAACTCCTTTGAGGCTCTATCTCTAATCTTAAGCTACTGAAGGTGAGCATGGAAAAAGGATCCTTTAACATCATGGATCTATAAAAACTTGAGTTATTGAGATACGATACTATGAATGCAAATGAGTATCTAAAGGGTTATGCTCAAATTGAGTGGAGATACATATAAACTCCTTGGATAAATCATTATCAACTCTCTTGTGAATTATTGCCACTTATTTTCCATACTATCTTAGAGAGGTGGAAGTGCACATGATGACATTGTTCCACCACTCAATATGGTTGTTAGTGTAAAGCATATGTGGCATAAGGTTCCATGTTATTGTAATCAATTGAATTGTACCTTCATGGGATAAAAAGGACTGTTCATAAAAAAATAAATGTGAGGGACTTTTTAAGGCCCATACCTCATACCAACTAATAGAAATAAACAATTTATGGATGAACCATAATAGTTATCCCATTGATGACCTAAAGAGCAAACATGTACTGCTTGGTGAGAGTGATGCATTCAATTTGTTTAATAACATGACTAGGGCCTACATGGAAACTAGACCATGTAAACCACAAGTCCATGTTATCAAATCATCGACTATTGGAATAAATTTAATGGTGGTTAATTCACCATAGTAGTTAGTATATATAGTGAGTTAATAAACTCATGTAGGGTGGTTAGTTTTCTAGTTATTATTAGTATTGTTTCATAGAATAGTAGATTAGATAGATTCAATATTATCACTCACCTTATTATATAGGGCCTATTATGAGCTGTGTATAAATAAAGCTTTGTAAACATTTTTGGGTTAACTAAATAATATGATTATGATTTATGCTCAAATTTGGTATCAGAGGAAACAATTAGATCCTATGAAGGAGATATTTTTTGTGTTGAAGTTACATGATTAATGTGCATCTCTCTGAGAAACATGCAGTTGTAGGCAAGTGAAAAGGTGTTTAATCCTCAAGCATTTTAGCCTGAAAGAAGGCATTTCTACTTGGTATTATGAATTGAACTACATACATTGACAACAAGTTTGATGTATACATTGAGGACTCAGATTGATGTAAAGACAACAAGCTACAATCTCCCAAACATTTATATCTGCTAATATTTTGATTTGATATTAAAAACACATATGGGATATAGTTTGCATTATTGAATGCAAAACTCAAAGTGTTTGAATGCATATTACAATACACTATTTGAATCATATTTGAATTTGAATTTTCCCATTTGAATGCAAACTAAGATTTGGTCAGATCAAACTCAAATTTAGATTGTGTTGGTGTTAAAATTTGGTCTTTGCATTATTATTGGTATTGCAAACCACTATGATTTCTAGGTTCGCTTACTACCACCAAATCACCCACCAAATCCACCTACCATATCCCATAGTTTTCTACAAAACAAGGTGTGTTTTTTCCATAAATAACTACCATATTACAATTTAAATATCAATTTCATTGTTATTATGTTGAAATGGATTAATAGCCTAAGTGGGAATAAGCTTTTTACTAAAACCTACAACTAAATGGTGGTGAAGGGTTGAAAACCCTCCAACAACATTTTTAGTGGGGTTATTTTTTTATCAAGTGGTGCAACATTTAATTTTAAAGAGGCGGCGAAAAATTTAATAGGGGATGCAAATATTAAAGTGGTGCAAAAATTGTAAAGAAAGGGGGGTTATGTTTTTTCTTCTCTCCTAATAGAATTATCTTATCTGCAAATTGTAATTTATAAATTGTACAAGTGTATTATAAATTCTTCATTTTCTGGGCATAATCACAATAGTGTAACAATAGAAAATAAAAAAGGAGATTATTAAATCTCAAATGATTTTTTTGGTATTAGCGGTGCCTCTAGATCACATTTATGGGTCATGTCATCATATTTGATCTACTACATCTAGCGTAATATAGCTATAAAAAAATGTCTGGGCCTCATCCTTATAAATAATCAAGGAGTAATAAGGTTTGAAAAACTTTATTAAACCATACCTTCATTATCCATTTACCATGATCATTTAGAATAAATCTTGATAGCTGGATATCTGAGTATATAGGGAAGTTACACCCATGTATAAGGATTTCCACTAAGTAGGATCCATTGATCAGATGAATTACTTTCATGTATTATCTTATTACCACGTATCACTTTACTCTCATGTGTGTAAATGTCTCTTTCACGTACCAATAGGTATATAAAAATGACATGCTTCTTTCATTTATCGATGAGTACATAAGAAGAGTGTGTATATCGATAGGTGTGGTATATCAAAGTGAGAATATATAGATAAGGGGACCTATTTGGAGTAAAAGGAAGTTATCCATATCCCTTTATCATCTTATTCACAATGGTTGGAAATGGACCAAGATTTATTCTACCAAATACTCAGCTTTTTTGTGGTGATAACTATGCAGCATGGAATACTAAAGTTAAAACACATCTGGAATTTGAGTACATATGGCTAGTTGTTGATGGAATATTAACCCAACATGCCACTGACATTGATTAGTAATAAAAATTTGATAAAACTAATCAGAAGGAAAAGTTTATAATCTTGTTTAGAGTCTTAGATGAGGTACAACCTCATATCTACAATGTTATTATAGCCAAGGACACATGGGACAAGCTATAGATTGTCTACGAGGTGAAGAATCAAAATCAAATTATGCATCTACAAATCTAATAACATTGTCTTAAATTTAAACTAAAGGAAAAAGAGGAATCTTGCTTATGTCATGTTGAAACTTTACAAGCATTACTTTTAACATTAATCGAGATAATGACAAATGCCTCTTTGGTACGAATTGTCCTTAGAGTTTTGCCTCATGCATATAAAAAAATTGTGACTACTCTAAATGTCACAAATCAACAACCAATATTTGAGGCATTGGTTAACCTGTTGCAACATGAATAAGCATGCAAAAGTGAGTTCAAAAGTTTTCTAGTCCTATATGGAGAGTGATTCCCTTGATGATATCTTGCTCTACTCTATGTGTTAAGAGAGAGCCAAAGCTTCAACAGTCAAGACATATAGAGAAGGAATAAGTGGGAAAACTTATTTGATTGAAAGGACATGACCAAAAAAATTAGATTTATAGCCATTGATGGTGAGACAAGCTGAGGCATCCACAAAGAAGTTTTTAATAGTAAAGAGAAAGAAATATCTAAACCCTAAAGCTTTGATCATGGATAAGATGAAGTACAACTCAATGTGATCATTAGCCTTTTTAAATATAAGCTTAAGAAACAAAATATATTGTAGAGAATATTTTGCATAATTCATACCTTCCCATATCATTATAAAGTTTTCTATAATATATATGATCTTAATGGACCCTGTTTGCTCAGCTCTGATAGTTGTAGCAAGAAGGTGACATAGACAGATAGTGAGAGTTTTTTGCCATGATCTTGTAATAGGCATTCAATAAAGTGATGGGTATCCAACTGGTAATGAACTCTAGATGTCCATCTTTAGTCCTCCATATGGGCACTTGAGACTCCTTGACAGCTTGCTGTCCACCCAAAATTCATCTCAGTGACCGATGCCGATCACATTTCAGTCTCAATGACTTAGGGATCTAAATGATCTTCAAAATGAATCTTATTTATTTCACTTAAAATAGTTTGTCCAAATCTTGCTTTCTTGACTATAATCACAATCCTACCAACCCTGCAGATGTATGTAGAATCCAAGCACACATATATTACCTTGAAGGCTCACTAAATAATATACATATATATAAAGAAAAATATATTTTTATTGAATAAGTAACAGCACCATTAACACTTATTTTCATTTATGGGGTTAAAAATCATACAAAAATAGTCCATTGTTAGGAACCCCTTATCCAACGGAAGCACAATTGATTACTTTCTTATAAGCAATTAAACACGGAATTATACTAGAATGATTAAGTAACTAGAAACTTGAGACAACAAAGAATTTGAGAGACAATACACACTCTTGTATTAAATATTACTAGAAGAAAATACAATAAGGAAGATGCCACTTCTTTCTCCACCTCAAAGGCTTGCCACACCTCAAGACCTTCTTCCCTCTCTCTCTTGCTCAACACAACAAACTCAACAGCCTGAGTTGTTATCCCCTCCTTGAATACTTCAGCTGATCTCCTTGACCTTACACCTGTAGATCTCCTTGACCTTGCTTCAATACTTTAATGCTTTACTTGCTTGCTTGATTTACAATACATGCCTCATGGGTCTTTAAATAAAATCCCATGCATGCAAAAATAGAACTCTAACTAGAATAATTAGACACACAGCTCGTGACTATAATTAGTCATTTAACATGCAAACACTCACTTCACTTAACTGACTGTTCGTCAACAGTAGTTCTGGAACACACAGGTGATTGACGTCGGTCCCTGCTTGCCTGGTGCTACCGACGTTGGTCGACTACTTGCCGACGTCGGTTGCCTTCTGCACTGGTAATGATCGATGTCGGTCATGCTACCGACGTCGGTACTTTTGGATCTTCAGCAACCTCCTATTTCTTCGTGTCTGCAATAGTTTGAAGCTTTTAGCTCCACACCCTAATAATCTCCCACTTGGAGATAAACAGCTGCAACTGTACATGTACCTGTACACCGTCTAGTTTGTTCCCTTGGCTCTGTATCCCTCTTTAAAGTCACTCTTGAAGACCAACCACCACAAAAACCTGTGATGCCATACCTGTCACTTATGCCAAAAGAATTTTGCTGCTCCCAAATTCTTCATGACATACCTCTAAACCAACTCTACCCTTAGCTCAAAAAACTCCCTGTATATGAAACCCTACAATAAGCAACACAATACAGTAACAGGATAATGTAGCTAATATTATCCAACCTGGTAAAGATAAATACAATGGTCAAACCTCCATTATCCTGCAGCCTAATCAAGACCATATACCATAGCCTTCTGTCTCACGTGTCCATCCACTCTCTTCTCTAACATGGGAATCCATCCCTCATCCAGTGCTTTCTTCTAGCTGACAACTCCACCAACAAATACTTGTTTGGTTCTTCTCCAAGGACTCACACTCCTCATCCATGCCAAGCTCCCACTATTTTTGGATTCTACCTGCATTGCTTCTTCCATCTTCCTAGTTCTTGACCATTAGTAAGCAATATAAAGAAGGTGAACAACGAATATGAGGTTCACTTACCCTTTTTGACCTCCATATGGGTGTTTGAGACTCCTTAACAGCTTGCTGTCCACCCAACATCCATCCCAGTGATCGATCTCAGCCATCTCCCAGTCTGCTCCCAACTGATGTCAGTTCCCTACACTGACCCTAACTGCTGACGGCATTTCCCTAGCCGACGCCGGTGTCCCCCCTACCGATGTCGATCCCTACCTGACCGACGTCAGACTTCTCTGCCCGACTCTACCAACCCTGCTGGTCTGCACATGATCGATGTCGATATCTGCCTTATCGATGTCGGTCCCAAGTGATCGACATCGGTGTCTGTGTGTTCCTGTAAGTGATGAAATATTCATCTACGAGCTCATCTTGGATCAAACCTCTATCCATACTGCCCTGCTCAAAATTATTCAGCCCCTGTGACTAATCTCTGTCCTTCATCTCCTCCATAAACACCAAGGCTTCTTTGTTCTTGTCAAAAGCATCAAATTTCCTTTTCCTGTAATGAGCTCTATCTATGCTTTCCGAATCTGAACACATACCTTTTGAATCAAGAACGTCCATTCCCTTCTTATTCATGTGACCAAGCCTATTAAGCCACATCTTTGAATCTACAGCTAAAGTAGATCAACCAGAAGTATAATTAGTAATACAAGTAGATAGATAAAGAGTACCTACTTTCTTACCTCTTGCTAAAACAAGTGCACCCTTGGTAACCTTTCAAGAATCCGCTGTGAGGGTTATTGTGCATCCCTCATCACCCAACCTTCCTACAGAAACCAAACTCTGCTTCAAAACTGGGACATGCATGACCTCCTTCAACACCCATGTGTTGTCCATCTACAATCTCAGCTACACTTTCCCTTTGCCAACTATTTAACAAGGCGTACCATCCCCTAAATAAATCACTCCAAAGTCTCCCTGTTCATACTCATGGAACAAATCTCTGTTTGGGGATGCATGAAAAGAAGAACCAGAATCTAAAATCCAAGATCCTACCTGACTATCCAAAGAAAGTATGAGAGCGTCCTGTACCATAATATTTGCATCCTTTGCTTCTTCATTACCTACATGTTGATTCTCTTTATCCCTCAACCAACACTCCTTCTTTGTGTGTCCTCTCTTTCCATAAAACCAGCAGGTAACACCTCTGGATTCGGATCTCCCTCCCACCTTCGACCTTGATTTCCCTTGCTCTACCTTCTCTCTTTGCCTTCCCCTGCTTTCTACACTTAGAGCATTCCCTGATGATTCACCTGTGCTTCTCCTGCGTATTTCTTCATTCAAGATCACACTCACAACATCATCAACTTTTAAGATTTTAGAAGCAGATGCAGAATTACTTACTGCCATAACAAAACTATCCCAACTTTCAGGTAAGGAGCATAAAATTAAAAGAGCCTTTACTTCATCATCAAAAACAATATTGACTGAAGCTAACTGGTTTACCAAACCATGGAAACCACTAAGATGAGTATGTACCAATCCACCTTCCTGCATTTGCAAAGTAAATAGCTGCTTCATAAGAAATACCTTATTAGAAGCCGAGGGCTTTTCATATAAATTCGCCAAGGATTTTATCAACTCTTTCGTTGTCTTGCACTGTGATAAGTTGGAAATCACAGACGATGCAAGGCTCAACCTTATGGAATCGAGAGCCTTCCGATCAAGAACACTCCATTCTTCATCCTTCATATCTGTGGGCTTGCATGCAACCCCACCCAACGGTAAGTACAAATCCTTCTGATACAGATAATCCTCTATCTACATCCTCTAATGTTGATAATTCTTGCCGTTAAACTTCTCCATTTATAGCTTACTTTCTTCTGCCATTGCTGAACTCCCACTCAATCAGAAACCCTGTGAATGACTAGTAATCAACAAACAATAACCTGCTCCCTGCAAACCATAGCTCTGATACCAACTGTTAGGAACCCCTTATCCAACGGAAGCACAATTGATTACTTTCTTATAAGCAATTAAACACGGAATTATACCAGAATGATTAAGTAACTAAAAACTTGAGACATCAAAGAATTTGAGAGACAATACACACTCTTGTATTAAATATTACTAGAAGAAAATACAATAAGGAAGATGTCACTTCTTCCTCCACCTCAAAGGCTTGCCACACCTCAAGACCTTCTTCCCTCTCTCTCTTGCTCAACACAACAAACTCAACAGCCTGAGTTGTTATCCCCTCCTTGAATACTTCAGCTGATCTCCTTGACCTTACACTTGTAGATCTCCTTGACCTTACTTCAATACTTCAATGATTTACTTGCTTGCTTGATTTACAATACATGCCTCATGGGTCTTTAAATAGAATCCCATGCATACAAAAATAGAACTCTAACTACAATAATTAGACACGCAGCTCGTGACTATAATTAGTCATTTAACATGCAAACACTCACTTCACTTAACTGACTGTTCATCAACAGTAGTTCTGGAACACACAGGCGACCGACGTCGGTCCCTGCTTGCCTGGTGCTGCTGATGTCGGCCGACTACCTGCCGACGCCGGTTGCCTTCTGCATTGGTAATGACCGATGTCGGTCATGCTGCCGATGTCGGTACTTTTGGATCTTCAGCAACCTCCTGTTTCTTCGTGTCTGCAATAGTTTGAAGCTTTTAGCTCCATACCCTAACATGACATAAACAGATAGTGAGAGTTTTTTGCCATGATCTTGTAATAGGCATTCAATAAAGTGATGGGTATCCAACTGGTAATGAACTCTAGATGTCCAGCTTTAGGAATAAACCTAATTTTGCATTGGTATATGATATTTCCTAATGATTTTATTTGTTGAGCCTATGTTTAAACCTAAAGCAAATCTAGTCTAATTATTTCCCAAGTGGCTTTGTAGAATTAAGAAGGAAATCCAACAAGACCCAAGGCTTATTCATTATCCATGTAGACAAGTGTTGCATGGATTTTATTGAGGGTGAGTGGTGTATTATAAATATTTTGAGCCTATGTACTAAGTTTTTGCAAAATGACATATAGACATCAGTGTAGAGCTCGAGCTCTTTCAATAAAGTATCCTTGAGATTGAAACACTAATTTATAGTGGTCTATGAAGGCTTTTGAGATTTATGGAACTCTAGTAAGCTGACCGTGAGAGACTTTGATGGCTTTGATATCATTGTTAGATTGCTTAGCTCACAAGGATTTGAAAAATTATTTTGAAGCTCTATTTCCAATCTTAAGCCACTAAAGATGAACATGGATTTGGGTTCCTTTAGCCTCATGGCTCTCCATAAGCTTGAGTTTTCTAGATAAGCAATATACAACTACAAATGAGTATCAAATAGGTTATGCTCAAATTAAGTGGAGATGCATACAAATTCTTTGGCTAAAGCACTATCAAATCTCTTGTGAATTTTCACCCCTTATTTTCCATACTATCTATGATAGGTCAGAGTGTATGCGATGAAATTATTCCACCACTCAATCTAATTTTTAGCATAAAGTGTTGGTTTAGGTTTTTATTCCATTTAATGGTTTTTCACTATACATAGTATTTATCTTGCTTAAGTGTCACCTAGGTGTCATATTAGGTCATTAGGGAAAATATGGCTTAACTTTATTTTCTAACTTCGAGTTTATTTTTGTTTCTCTATATAATGTACCTTTCTTAAGCTATTTGGCTAATGATGGTAATGCAAATGCTATTTTTTTCTTTAGTTTGATTTTAGTTCTGCAACATGTATTTATTCATGCATTTGATCTTATCGATACCTAATTCTTAATTGTGTCCCACTTTGACATGGTATTAGAGATTTTTTATTGCCAAATATCATCCTGAGCTTTTAGCTTGCATACCATAGATATGACTTTCTTTTACCCTCCATATTAGAGATTCACCATTTTATCAAATGTTACTCTTCTTCTAGCATCCTTTGTTGATTTAGATTAAAAAAGAACAAGGGAAAATGAATTTTTTGTAGGTTATCTCTTTTTTCTAGTTTTTCAAGGAAAATGGCTTACATCATTGATCGTAGAAGGTGCCAAAACCCTATATTCGATTGTATACATGACCTAGTTTTGTGACACATGATTTTAACCATTTTTTGGAGGTTTTGGTGGTGTTTTCTTGGGATTCACTCAAAATAATACATCTGGGGACTTATAGGAAAAACCATGTTTGGGTTTGTGGAAAAAGTTGGTGGGTTCCTTCTAGTTTTTACATAGATATACTAGATCATACCAGATCTAAAGATTTTTAGTGGATTTCCATCCTTGGTAGGTTTTGGTCTATCAATGGACTATTGCACCTTGACAAACATTTCCCCCTCAATAGACATTTCCCCTTAATTTGATAAAATTGAGACTTTCAATAGATTTTTCATCTTTGATGGACATTTTTTCCTGCTTCAACATATGACAAACTCTATCTCATGCTTGGATAGGCCTCATATCTCACTTTGTGCTCAAAATAACCTTGAGTTCCACCTAATTCTTAGAATTCCCCAGATGTTGCCTCCTGCTTTAATGAATTATAGGTTCTACCTTATACTTAGACTACCCTCAAAATACACCTCCTAATTGAATAGTTGTTAGGTTTTGAGTCCTGCTTAGATAGTCAGTGGGTTTTGAGCCCTTCCCAGGAACACCTCAAGTTCAAACCCCTACTTGGAAAATGAGTATATTTTGACCCCTACATGGATACCCAATGGGTTTCACCCTCTATGTAGATAATGCCCTATTTTTGTGACCTATTAATTTTGGCCTCCCATAGTTCCATCAACCCATTTTTAGCTTCTTCTATCTATATGAACTCTTATTTATGGCCCCTCTTTTTTACACACTCTAACAATTATACCACTCCTTGACAACTCAATGATATGCATGAAGGTGTCAAATGAAGCATTATTCATTTGGATTTGGGGTGAGTTGGTGACATCAATGAACACCCTAAAGGTGACACTATCATCATGGGACACTCATCCTAAGCCTTAACCCCCTAGTATATGGGATTTTAGCCCTTGGTCACAACCAACCTAAGGGGGTTTAACTTTTCCTCAAAAATTTGAGCCAAACTTTTGCACACCAAAAAAATTATGCAAAGTGGAGATTTGTTTTGTGAGCAAGAAAATTCAAAATTTCATAACTTTCAATCAACAACTCCTTTTTAGGTGCCTTTTTTTTAAAGTGCAAGTTTTTTGAAGCTCTACACATTAGGGACATTCTTCTACCTTATAAAATTGATCTTATGTAGTTTTAGGGGGTTGTACACCCTTTTATTTCAAGCACCATCAACTCAACACATACCTACTTACTGTAATGGATCAATCTCAAGTTTTGCTTCTTACTCCATTTAACTATCACAATTGGAGATTAAAACTAAAAATCATCTTAAGGAGTAAAGGTTTACACCAAATCACTATGGGTACAAAAACAAAACCAACACTAGAAGTAGAGAAGGTGAAGTGGTATAATAGAAATGATGAATCCTCCAATCTATTACATCTATCAATGTATCCTAACTTTCTCTTTCTTATTTGATTTGAAACTACTCTTAATCAAGTGTAGATCACATTGGAAACACTCTTTAAGAAGTAGGACATAATAAGAGGTCATGAACTAGAGAATGAGCTCATCAGTTTGAGCCCAAGTAATTTTGACACTATATAAGACTTCTTCAAAAAAATTAAATCACTTAAGTTGTTTATGAAAATGGGTGGTATTAATAAAAAGTATGATCAATTGATTCTTTCCATCCTTTTCAAATTGGGATCTAATTATTCTATCTTCATTTTAACCTTCCATGCCACCAAGCATATCCTTAGAACTACATGGACCATGCCATCCTTAGAAGATTTTGTTGTTGAATTAACTCAAAATCAAGACAAGTTTATTCAAGTGGGTACATAAAGTCATATAAATCACTTGCCTTAATTATGAACTATAACAAATAAAAGGCTTCTATTAGTATTAAGGAAAAGAAACAAAACAAGGACTCAGAGAAAAAAAGGGTAAAAAATTTGATGCTAAGTCTAAAGCCTCAACTAAGTCCTCCTCTTTAAATAGGAAATCCAAGAAAGAGAGACTCACATGTGCCTACTGTAAGAAAACTAGGCATGATGAAACCAAATGTATGAAAAATCAGATCGACCAACTGACTAAGATGCTTAAAAAACACAATATTAGTGTCCTTGCTTCAACTAATCAGAGTTCATTGGTGAAAAAGTATTCTAAGGCCAAATACAATATAAAAGGAAAAGATAAGGGCAAAACACTTGTTACAGTTGCATCCCAACCTTCCACATGACTTCATCACAAGACCTTTTGTCATCTTGGAGCCTTATTTTATGTCTTACATCTTGTTAGGTGTCCATACTTCTACAAAATTTAGTGGGAGAGGATTTACTAAAGTGAATGATGGGACATTTCAATATGTTTTATGTGTTCCCTCATTTTCCACCAAAATCCAAATATCCTATCTATTTATAAAATCACTCATATTGATTTAGGTAAGAGAGTTGAATTCACATCTAATTATGTGGTTATTAGGGAATCAAATAATGAATTTATAGTTTTATTTAGGAAATTAGATCACTAGTCATGATTGTATACTTTCTCATGTTCTACTTCTGATCAACCTTCTACTACACTGCTCACTCATTCAGACAAGGTGAGTAACTTATGGCATGAGCGATTCATCCATATCAACTATCACTACCTAGAGAAATTCATTCATCATGACATGGTTTTAGGGTTGCTACATGTTCATTTTTCTGACATAGCTTACCAAAGTTACATACTTGGTAATCATCTTGAAGAGAAGTATGATAAAGTAAAATCATGGAGGGATACATATAAATTGGAGCTAGTTCACAATGACATTATTGGTCTATTTCTAGCTCCTTCATTCAATAAAACTAAATACATGCTTACCTTCATCAATGAATTTTCAAGGTATACTTGGGTGTACTTTCTTAAGCATAAGTCTAATATCTTTTATTAGTTTCAAGACTTCAAAGTGCTTGTATAAAATAGTCAAGTAAAACCATCAAGATTTTATGCACTGATAATGGTGGTGATTATGTCAATAACCATTTTGAATAATTATACACTTCATAAGGGGTTGAAATACAACATATGGTTCCATATAGTACTTATCATAATTGTGTTTCAGAGTGCAAGAATAGGTCCTTGAAGGAAATGACCAACTATATGCTACACTCCAAGTCTCTTGCACCTTAGTATTGTGCTAAGGCCATCAACTATGCTTTTTATATACAAAATTAAGTAACTCATAGAGAATTAAAGGGAATCACTTATTTTGAAGCTTAGAGTGGTCCAAAACCCAATTTAAAACACTTTCGTATATTTATATATCCTACTATGGTCCACATTCCAAATAAGAAACAAAAGGTAATGAAAACTCAAAGTCAGCCTTGTATCTTTGTCAGATATCTTGAGGATGTTAAGGGATATAGGTTCTCCATCCCACCACTCATGAGTTGTTCATTGAGATAAGTGTTAAATTTTAATAGGGTCTATCATAATCCACACTTGACACTTCTCCCTCTACCTCAGATGCACTAAGATTTGATGACATTTCTGATGATTTAGATCCACTTGAGTAGTTTAATAATGATCTCTATTCTTCTTATAGTTCTGATGATGGGAGTAATAATGAGGACTCACTTCCTCCTCATAGAATATATTTAGAGGATAAGGAATCTCTTCTTGACTATTCGACGTCTAGTCCTATTTATTTTAGAAAAACACTTTAAAGTGTTGGCCATTGGGTTGGAGATCCAACTGACACTAGGTAAAATTGTTCACAATTTTAGAATACCCCACATGCATTCATTACATCTGATTCCAATATAAAATTATTTTTCAAGGCCTCAGACACTCATGAGTGGGATACTACTATGAAATAGAAGTGTTTATTTTCTAAGGAAAAACACCTAGGATTTAGTCCCTATTCCTAAGGGATGAAAACTTGTTCAATGTAGATGGATCTGCCAAATAAAATTTTTAGTAGATGGGTCCATCTACAAGTTTAAATAATGTTTTTTTATAAAGGGTTTTTCTCATGTACCTAACATTGAATATACTGATACATTCACCCCAATTTCCAAAATAAATTCAATCTGGCTCAGTCTAGCCATTATTGCAACACAACGCTCGAATGTTCATCATATGGATGTGAAGAGTCATTTTCTTCAAGGTGATCTCAAAGAGGAAATATACATGGAGTAACCACAAGGACTTTTGGAATATTCTTTCTTAGTTTGAAAAATTCATAAATCTATCTATGTCCTCAAATAGGCTCCTCGAGCTTGGTATGCCAAGATAGACTCCTTTCTTCTTTTAGTTGGCTTCACTAGATGTTATTCTGATTTGAATGTCTACATTTTATAGCACAATGATTAACTATTGATTCTAGTTCTCTATGTGGATGGCCTATTGATCACATGGAGTTCTTCATCCACCATCGGTGCATTGAAAACTACTTAGTATGATAGGTTCTCAATGACTGACTTGGGCTTGTTACATTACTTCTTTGGGATTGAAATTTATCAGTTTGACTCTAGGATCACTATTGCATAATCCAAGTATGCTCTTGATTTAATTTCATGGTTTAACATGGTTTATTTTAAGCCATATCCAACTTCATTTCTATTTGGTGTGAATCTTTAGGTTGATTATCCATCTCCCTTGGTTGATGCTACCTCATATCAATAACTTGTTGGTAGTCTCATCTATCCTATGCACTCTAAACTTGACATTTCATATACAGTGGACATGGTATCTAAATTTATGTAGGAACCACATGAAATGCATTGGAAATTAGTTAAGTATATTCTCCCATATATTCATGGTACTCATAGTTTTGGGATTCACTTTAGAGTAGGCATTGATGTAGACTTGGTTGGTATACAGATTCAGATTGGACTATAAATATTTAGAATTGTAAGTCTAATTTAGGCTATAGTTTTTCCCTTAGTTTAGGACCAATTACTTGGTCAAACAAGAAGCAAAATTCTATTGATTTATCTTTTATAGAGGAAAAATATAAATGAATTGTTAATGCTACCACTGAGACTATTTGGCTTCAGGGGATTCTCACTAAGTTTGGTATCTAGTTCTAACAACCAACAATCATCTTTTGTAACAATCAAAGCATAATCCAATTTTTCAATAATATGGTCCTCCATAAATGGACCAAACATATTTCATTCAAGATCTTATCCATGATCAAGTAATTGATATTCACTAAATCTAAGCTACAGAGTAAATTGTTGATATATTCACCAAACCCTTCACTGAGAGCATGTATCTTCATTCATAGGCTCTTCTTAGGGTTTGACCAGCTCCGCCATCTTCCTCTGTGGGGATTTTATATGTAATTTGATACCTAATTAAGCCTTGTTACCAAGACCCAATTATAATAATCACCTAAGCTATGCTTAGGGGGGTGTTTGTGTAAGTTTTTTATTCTATTTAACATTTTTTCTTACACATATTATTTAGCTTGCTTAGGTGTCACTTAGGTTTAATTTTAGGTCATTAGGGAAAATATGGATTAACCTTATTTTACAAATTTGAGTTGATTTTTACTTCTCTATATAATATACCTTTCCTAAAGCTATTTTTCTAATGATGGTAATGTAAATGCTATTTTTTATTCTGATTTTATTTTAATTCTACAATATGTAATTTATTTATGCATTCGATCCTATCCAACCCCAATCCTTGATTTTAATCCAATTTTACATAAGGTATATGTGACACAAGGTTTTATGCTCTTGTAATCAATTGAATTTTACCTTCATTGGCTAAGAAGAACTATTCATAGAAAAACTATAATAGCTCATCCATTGATGACCTAGTGAATAAGGGTACCATGTGCTAAGTCACTGTGGGGGCTTAGAATAGTTTTGAAATTTATTTTAAGTGTTGAACATAGAGTGAAAATTTTTATCAAGAAAAATTATTTAAGAATATTTATGACACCGTTAAACTACTAGTCTCTGGCACCAAAATTGACATGGTTATAATTGAAGTTCTACCTAGTTTAGACACTTGATACTGAATAGGGGGTATAATACTATTATAAAAATTAGTTACTTGATGTGAATTGAGAGTGTAGGGGATTGTCACTCTGGAATTATCATTAGAACTATGAAAAGGTATAATTAACCTCTTTAACTTATTCACAAAAATAAATCAAAGTGAAAGCATTTAAAAAATAAACATACATGTTTTGTCAATTCAAGGGCTATAAGTTGTGGTTGTAGCTTCCTTCATAGATTTTTCACTGTAGTTTGTTATGAAAAACTTGGGGAATCAAGGATATTTATATTTTCAAGACTTGAGAATTTTTTGGATAATTACACCCTGGACGAGGTTAAGTAATTATTTTATTATTTTTTAGAATAATGGAGTTTTATTCCTAATTAAATAAACTGGTCTGAGTAGGGTAAATCAGTGAATAATGTGCAATAATTGAGCCACTAATTTATGTAAATAGATTGCATTTTTAATTTTTTGAAAATATTAATAATAAAAATATAATCAAACTTAGCTGGAAACAAATTGAGATGGATGTTGCAGGATCTAATTTTTTTTGTGCAGGCTTGAGAGACTATCACAAGTAGGATCCTAGAGTTTGTTTCTAGATTATATAGAAGAGTCGAAAGTGGGACACCCTATTGTTCAACACTATAGTCCTTTCCTAGTGCTCTTGACTAGGCGATCTAAGTTTTTTGGGTTCTACTTAGTAGGTTTGTGTTACCCTGTCAATGAAATATCGAAGCCTAGAAGTCTATGAAGTTTGTTGTGTATCTATTTTAATATTCAAAATCCCTAGGAGATCTTCATGATTGAACTTGAATGGAAACTTGGGAAAGAGAGAAAAGGTTTTAGTGTGTAATGGGTATGTTGGATGCACTTCTACCCCGTGTGTGGGCATGCTACCTACATACCAATACTCTGAGGAGGGATCAAGCTAATGTAGTTCTCCCATTGAAGTGATTAGTGCAATTGTGTATCAAAATGCAACTAGATGTGAAATTGGGTGTATTTCAGATGGTAGGGTCTGGTGTAAGGGTTTGAATAAGCTTGGAATAATATTGAAAGGCTGTATGCAGAGAATAGGGGAAAGTACTTGAATATAGTTGCTTGTATTCTTGCTTCTCTCTTGTAAATGAGTGCCAACCCTTATAAATAGACTTTGAATGGATTTTATAGGGAAATTAATGATCATGGGTTAGATGAATTTATGTTAGGTTGTCATGAATTTGGATAAGGATCTAAGATAAAATGATTGTTAGAACCTATTTTGCACTTGGACAATAATGCTAGAAACGTGACACCCTAGGTTTCAATGCTCATATCCAAGTTGGGTGCTATTGTCTAGAGGGAATGAGACCTGGGGGATGGATCTAGGCCTAAAATAGCTACTTGGGTCTATAAGGGTAAAGTATAGAAGGTTGTGGATGACTAAGAATCAGTGAAAGAAAATCCTAAAAAGGCTTGTGCAAGCAAGTAAGAGGACCTATGGATTAGGTGTCTTTAGCCATACTCAAATAACCAAATTTTGAATTTTATATGACTACATTCCCCCCCTTTATTATAGTGATATAGTAAAGAGAAATACTAAGATAAAGGAAAAAATATAAAGCGTACCTAAACTTATCTGCAAAGGTGAAGCCTATAAAGCTTGTGTGATGTTAAGTAATGTTGGATAGTGCATACAGAGCACATCATGCAAGTGTGAATTTATGAAATGAAATAAAGAGTAGACCAGTTCTTATTAAATGTGATATAAAATAAGAACATACAAAAGCTAAGTAAAAAAAAAGGAAGAGAAATGAATGAATACACTTCATCTGGTACGTGAACCAATATAAAACCTGTTGTGATCCTAAGTAAGGCTGACTAATGCTGGATTGTGATAAATGATGTTGTACCAAAATTTATATCATGAACAGAGTTGAGTTCTCAATTCCTCAAAAAGTGGCTCAAGAATATAAAGGCTAGCCCTTTGGCTCCATCATCACCTACTGAGTGAATCTAGATTATCATGTATGTGATAATCAATATCTAGACTATGTGTCCTATCCCTTTAAATAGGTGGCTCAAGAATACAAAGGCTAGCTAGTGCTTTGGCTCCATAGTTTCCCTATGAAGTGAAGCTATGAAGTGGTATCGATATAGAATAGATGTCATATGAGATGGCTCATGGAGCCCATGGATGATATAAAAATTTGACAATGTAGCATGGATCGCTGAATGTATATTGGAAACTAGGCCACTCTTGGCCATTCTAAAAGATGGAGACTACGCTTGTATGAAAGCCACTCCAAAACTGATGCACTAGGCTTATGTGAAAGCCAACTCAAGAACTTGGGTACCCAATAAGTTAAACTTGTATGAAATTTCAACTTGAAAAAGATGCCAACCACTTGTAGATGGAGTAAGGCACGCAATTACTGAGAATGCCTAGGTAATAAATTAAAGTTAGAAACAAAAGAAGATCAATTTCCCATACACGCCCCCAATCACTGGTGTTTGGAACATAGTTTTTTATCTAAAAGTTATGTCATCTTCCTAATCTAGAACTAGAAGTGAGATCCATCATGTCATGCATGATACCCCCTATATCTAGATTCCTTGAGAAAATTGTACTAAAACTATTGATTCTAATTGATCTAGATGTGTAAAAACTGTAATTGAGCTAAAATTTTTTCCTGTTACTAGAAAACTTGGGTTTTTTTTGGCCTAAACAAGAGTTATAAAATAAGGACACCCTTGTTTTTGGCACTACTATCCATTTCCAACACTATTATCCTATGTTAAAACTGGTTGTTGATATGGAATTGTCACTATTTTTCTATTTTATTCTAACTGGTTTGACCTCTGGATTCTAAACTAGGTGATCTAAATGTTGTTATTTTTACTACTAGGAGATTTTATCTCTATGACAAAACCCTTATTTGTTTCCCCCTCATTTGAGGGTAGGAATGATTGAACCTACAATGACTACCCTTAGAAGAAAAGAGTCCTACAAGTGTGTTATTTGCATAGATACATGATATAGCAATGATATTTGACAAGATATCTCTAGTTATAACAATGTTTGTATTAAGAGATTTTTAGATCAACAGGGGTATGCCTAGATAGATATAATAATGTAAAAGCATATGCAATATACTAAATTAGAACTCAAAATGTTAGATGTTAGTTGTTAGTTGGAGGGATGGAGCATGATGCCCATCATGGCATTTGAGAAAGCAAGGTAAATGCATGATATGGATCATGACATTGAAAAAGCACCAAGAATAGAAAATAAGAAGTAATAAGCAAGAAACATAAAAGGTTGGCCAAGAGGCCACACAAACAAGGGAGATGGACACATGTCACTCAAAGTAAAAAGCAAACATACAAGGCATGTTTAAATGCCACATACACATATAATTTGAAACAAGTAAAGATTGGCATGAGGGCCACAGACACATAAAAGAGTACAAGCAAGGGACATTGGCAAATGTCCAAAGGTACACACACATGAATAAAAGCAAAGGACATTGTTAAATGTCCTAAGGCACATATAAAAAACAAAACTGGAACTAGAAATGCAATCACATCTATCTATGCAAAGCAAGAAAGGAAAGCATGTAAAAACTAGAAGAGCACAATCACATCTAGCTAATCAAAGCAAGAGTGAAAGTATGCAAGACATGTTTAGTACAAGACTAGGTATATGCTAGGAAGTACACAAGTGCAAGATACTAGTGAGTGTTTATGTGGTAATCTATGTAATCTAGTGAGTAATGTATATCAACATGATAACTAGAGTGTGTGGTGTAAGAATGACATAACATGGATGGTGTAGTCATGTAGAATATGCCCTCAATAGGAAGATGCATGTCAATATGTGTCTCAAATGTAGAAGTAGGATGCCCCCTCAATGGGTAAAATAAGGCAATCAAGGAACTAGAAGTCACTGCACACACTCAAAGAAGATCAAGTGAAGCATGGTAATGTATATAATCAATAAACAATAGCATAAAATAGCAAATGTGAGTCTAACATAGTATTAGAAATGTAAAACATGGATGATGCATATAATTTAAATGTTTTTGGTGTTTTTGAACTATTTGAATGTTTTTTTATTTTTAAAATGTTATACTATTTTTGTGTTTTTGAAATTTTGAACTATGTATAATCAAGCAGAAGAGATTATGTCTAAGCAATGCTGAAAAGAATTTATGTACAAGAAATGTGTAAAAATAACATATTATACATGAAATCTGTGTAGATGCATAATGTTCATTGGATTTTTAAGTTTCTTTCCTTTAAGTGAAGCTAGATGATACACTTTAGGACTAAATTTTTTGTTAATAATATATGGACCTAACCAATTTGGTTTGAATTTTCCTTTGATTTCTTCTTTGGCATTGGCATTGCAAGTTTTCTTTGAGAAAAAGATCATTAACTTCAAATTTTATGGTGTGAACGCATTTGTTGTAGGATCATTGTATATGTTGTTGGTATATTCTAATGTGTTTTGTAGCTTGAATGCGTGTATGGTGTAATTATTCAAGCTGGTGTAGATGCTTTTCATGATACTAGTCATCATTGAGAATAACTTTAAGGGAGACACAGAGAGATGGTATTTCTAATTCAAATGGTAAAACTACTTATGTGCCATAAATGAGTGAATAAGGAGTAGCTCCTATGGGCATACAGATACTTGTGTGATAGGCCCATAATGCTAAAACTCGTTGATTGTGCCAATCATCTCCAAATTTTTTCATTATTTTGCTCAAAATGCTGTTGATAGTTTTATTAGTAGCTTCTACTTGACCATTTCCTTGTGGGTAATATAGAGTAAAGAATGTGTGCTTAATTTTGTATTTGGTACAAAAAACTTTGACAGTTTTGTTCTCGAATGATGTTTCATTATCAAAAATGATAGTTATCGGTAGGCTGAAGTGAGATATAATATGAGTCATGATAAAATTGTAAATGTCTTCGCCTATGGTAGATTGAAGTGAAATTACTTCTACCCATATGGTAAAGTATTTTTTAGCTATGATTATGAACTTATGTCCATTAGTATATTTGGGGTTAATTTTTCCAATGAGATCAAATCCCCATAACATGAACGGCCATGGAGAGACAATAGTTTGTAATTACTGTGACAATGCATGTTGTAGGTTACTATGTCATTGACATTCATCACATAGCTTCACGTATTGTAAACATTCAACTTCCATGGTAGGCCAGTAGTACCCTTGTTGAATTAATTTGTGTGACATGGCTTTTTCGCTAAAGTGACTACCTCATTCACTATCGTGTATTTAAGCTAGAGCAATTTTGGTTTCTACTAAGGTTAAGCATCTTAGTCAGTGTCCATCAAAGAATCATTTAAAAATGTCCCCACAAATGATTACATAATAGATTGCTTGTTTTTGTAACTTACGTTTGTCATTTTGGGAGAAAGTGTCTAGTGTAATAGATTTGTTTAGAAAATTATATATATCAGAGAACCATTCTAGGGTTGCAAAATTTCAAGTAGAAGCTAAGACCGAAAGAGCTGTAAAATCTATGTTGGATATTGATGGTGATTATAATCATTTAATTGTAAAGATTGCTTGATCATCATTGATGTCAATGGGAATTAGAGATGCAACACTGGCCATTGCATCTATGTGTCTGTTATCTTTTCTAGGGATTGTATGAATAGAAAAGTAGTCAAATTATGATGATAGACATTATACCATGTTTTGGTATGGGATAAGGTATTCTTTTTTTTATAAACATCATTGACTTGATTGACCATGGGTTGGGAATCATCGAAGACTTGAATATATTCAATTTGGAGGGAGTGGGAAGTGAATAGTCCTATGATAAGTGCTTCATATTCTATTGTGTTGTTGGTGAAAGAGAAACTTAATCACTATGTTATAGGAACTATGTGACCAAAAATATTGATAAATAAAATGCCTTCTCCTACACCAGATGCACATCAACAACCATCAAAGAACATGGTCTAGATATCTGATGGGTAGAATAGGCAGTGATATCTTTTCTAGATGTGTCACTAAGAGGGTCGGTATCTAATAGTGGTGTTGCTACCAAATGGTCTACAATGATTTGGCCATTTATTGATTTTTGGAGGACTATTTTTAAGTCAAATTCTATTAATAACATAACCCATTTTGTGATGTGACTAGAAATATGTGGTTTGGCCAACAGGAACTTTAAGGGGTTTGCTTTTGTGATAACTTGAGTCTCATTATTGACCATGTAATGCTGGAATTTTTATTTAGAAAAAACTAATGCTAGACATATTTTTTTGATTGGGGAGTAATTTTTTTCATAATCAACCAATGTGTGATTGATGTAATAAACTACTCGTTCAGTATTTTGATCATCGTGTTGTGCTAAGAGTACTCCTAATGCATGATTTATTGCTGAGATATATAGTAGAAAAGGCTTGTTTGGGATAGGTGGTACTAAAATGGGTGGATTAAGAAGATATTTCTTGATTGCATTAAAGCTTTCTTGACAAGCTTGGTCCCAAATAAATTTTGTATCTTTCTTTAGCAAGCTAGTGAATGACTGAGTTTTATCAACAAGTTGTGCTATAAAATGATAGATTGCTTAGATCTTACCTTGTAGGGAATGAAGTTTTTTTAAGTTCATAAGAGGTGGCATATCAATGATTTCTTTGAATTTCTTAGGGTTAACCTCTATGCCATGTTGAGAAATAATGAAGCCTAAGAGTTTGCCTGATGTAACTCTGAACACACACTTTTTTAGGTTTAATCAAACATTGTATTGCCGAGTCATTGAAAAATCTTTTGTAAATCAATTGTATGATGTCATTGTTTGGATTTAGCTAGTATATTATCAACGTAATCCTTGACTATATGGTGAATCAAGTCATGAAAAATGTGCATCATAGTATGTTGATATGTGGCTCTAATGTTATTTAATCTAAAAGGCATGATAATGTAACAAAATATACCCCAAGGTGTTGCAAAAGATGTTTTTTCTCAATCTTCTTCAACAATTTTGATTTGATTATTACTGGCAAAACCATTCATAAATGATAACATTTCATATCTGGTTGTGGAATCTATGATCATGTTGATATTTGGTAAGGGGAAATCATCTTTGGGGCATGCTTTATTTAAATCTCATGAATCAAATCAACATCAAATTTGTTCATTAGGTTTTATGATGGGAACTATATTGAAGATCCATTCAGGTTGTACTAATGGTTGAATGAAAATGGCATCTAAGAGGCGTTGTATTTCATCTTTGACAAGGAGAGCCACCTTAGGATGCATTTTGTGAATTTTTTGTTTTACTAGTTTAGCATCAGGGTATAAAGGAATTTGATGGACTGTTATAGATGTATCAATTCCTAGCATATCTGAATATGACTAGGCAAAGAGTTTTGGAAAATTTGTTAAAGCTTGATGAATATCTGCATCCTCTTCTTTTTGTAGGTTAGTGGATAATAAGATAATGTGAGAATCTTTGTCAATTTTGAAATTAAAATTTACTATTTCCTTGTTAATTAGTGTGGAATGATTGAGTGTATATGGAGTTATAGGAATAGTATCATCTGATTCCATTGGTATATCAAGGGAAGAATCTATATTTTATCTAAAGTGTGGGTATTTATGTGATTTGGAAATCTATTTTTATGATAACAAGATGAGAGGTCCTCATATGCTCTAAAAAATTGTAGGAGGGATTCATCATTGGAGAATTTATCTAATCGAAACATATCAGGTGAAATTGTATTATCGATTAGATCAAGACAGATCAATGATAATGTAGAGGCATGATTAATTGTATTGTTAGTACATGCAATGGGTGGACAAAATTTTGTGTTTAGAAAGGGTAGGAGAAGATTTTTCATGATTAGGGCTTAACTGGTATCCTAGCCCTCGCATTTGATGTTGTGTGGACGCCTTGATAGGATTGACTATTCCTTGTAAAAGGTGAGGTGAATTGGTGATTTGGTTTTGGTGCTACAAAAGAATTTGGATTTGTCTAATTTTGTGTATGATTTGAGGGTACATTATGAGTAGTGGGTTTTGTAGGTATATTACTGAGATAAAAGTGTGGGATATAATTTTATGGGGATTCAACAACTTAGAAATATTTGAAAGGTTCATTATCTATTGGGCATGTGTATATGTAACCTTTGTGACTAAATTTTAGACAAGCATGGAGTATAGAAGGGACTGCATGCATATCATGAATCCAAGGCTGACCAAGTAATAAATTATAATTAAGGTTATTTGGCATGACTTGGTAAGTGGTTGGTAATGTCTTAGGCCATAAGGTAATATTAAGTGTTATTTGACCCATTAATTTCTATGGAATATTGCCGAAACCTCTAATGTTCATATTAGAATGGTCTAGGTCTTGATGTTATATGTTAAGATGCTTAAGAAATGATTTATTACAAATGTTAAGTCCTAATCCATTATCAATTAACACTCTTTTGACTCCTACATCATTAATTATTAATTGAATTTACAAAGGTAGATGATTTTCAATGATGTGTTGTAGGGGTAAATCCTCTTTCTCATAAGAGATATGCTCTTTAGTCCATTGCATTGTGTTGAAGATAGATGTAACATAAGTTGGTTCAGCTGAAACATGAATTCTAGTATTGTGAAGGGCTACAGACAACACATCTTTGTAAATATCCAATCGCTAAAGGATCTTGAGAATAGAAACTATATCTGAAGGGGTGCTAGGTTGGGTGGTAAAGCTATCACCATAGGTGTAATAAACCTACCTATCTTCATAAACTTTTGTGATAACATGGACTGCATGATCTATTATAGGCATAAAGCTAGTAGTAGATGCAGGATAAGAGCTAGATGTACCAATTTTGAAGGAAGGAGGGATGGATATAACCACTAGTGTTTGTTGGTGTCTAGTAATGATAGGGAGATACTCAAAAATAGCCAATGAGTTGTATGTATTGAGGCATAAAGCGTAAATGTGAAGTGAAATACATGACTATTTAGTTATGATTTGTGTAATAATATGTTTATAAAGAACATTCCTTAGTGAGTAAGGGATAGAGAGTATGGATTTTTGAATAAAGGCATATAAACTTTAGATATGCAACATAACATTTTGAATGCATTTAGAAAGATATATTTAAATAATTTTCCATATGAGGAATAAAAAGCAAAAGATAAAGACATGAATTTTTGCATAAAGGCATATAAACTTTTGATATGCAACATAACATTTCAAATGAATTTAGCACAATGGAGTTGGTAATCATTCCATATGAGTGAAAGATAATGTGTAGAAAGAATTTTGAAATCTTGTGCATTTTTTTCAATATCATCCCATATAATGAAACATAAACATGAAATGCAAAGGATGAAGCTTTATACTAACATATGATAAAATTCATTATTCATGTACATGATAGGGCCCATTATGGTTTCCTTATTATTTAAAAGAAATGTAATAAATGTTTGTAAATAAATGAACAAAACTTTTGCAATTTAATTATGGATGTAAGGTGATACCACAAGAAGCAAAATAGGAGCTAGTACATGCAATTGGGGTGTTTGAATGACATATTTTTTTAATTTCTAAAATTAATATGATAATTTTAAAATTTTGATATGAATTTATATAAAATTTGTAGAATTTTTACTTGAAAAATTTAGGAAAAAATCATAAAATATTTCTAAAATTAACAATATATTTTTCCTAGTGTTTGGAATGTGTTTATATGCAAACATGACCTAGTATGTGCAAACGAGGGTTTTAACAAAATATATGATAATTTTGAAATTAATTTGTATACTTATGATTTTAAAATATAGGAAAAATTAGGAAATTATGCCAAAAAATCAAAAATAATTTACCCTAGGGTTTCTAAGGTTTTTGTGCAAAAATTCGAAGTTAGGTTCACCAAATGTTTTATTGTTTTTCAAAATAATGGAGTTTTATTCCTAATTAAATAAACATGTCTGAGTAGGGTAAATCATTAAATAATGTGAAATAATTAAGCCACTAATTTATTTAAATAGATTGCATTTTTACCTTTTCTAAAAATAGTAATAATAAAGAGAAACTCAAACTTAGCTAAAAACTGACTGAGATAGATGTTGTATGGTCTACAAATTTCTATGTAGGCTTCAGAGACTATCACAAATAGGGTCCTAGAGTTTGTTTCTAGATTATATAGGAGCATTACAAGTGGGACACCCTATTTTTTGATGATATAGTCTTTTTTTAGCATTGTTTAATTGGTGATCTAAGTTTTTTGGGTTCTAATCGATAGGTTTGTGTTACCCTGTTAGTGAAATATCAAATCCTATAAGTCTATGAAGTTCATTGTGCATATATTTTAATCTTCATAATCCATAAGAGATCTTTGTACTTGAACTTGAATGACAACTTGGGAAAGAGAGAGAAGGGGTTAGTGTGTAAAGGATATGCTAGACATACTTCACACCTCATGTGTGGGTGCATTGCCTACATACCAATACTCTGAGGAAGGATCAAGTTAATTTAGTTCTCCCATTGAAGTTCTTGGTGCAATTGTGTATGAAAATGCAACTAGATACAAAATTGGGTGTATTTCAGATGGCTAAGGGTTGGTGTAAGGGTTTGAATAAGCTTGGAATAATATTGGAAGGTTGTATGTAGAGAATAGGATAAAGTACTTGAATATACTTACTTGTATTCTTGCTTGTCTCTTGTAAATGAGTGTCAACCCTTCTAAATGGACTTTGAATGGAATTTTATAGGAAAATTAATGATCATGGGTTAGAAGAATTCATATTAGGCTATCATGAATTAGGATAAGGCTCTGGGAGAAAATGACCATTAGAACCTATTTTGTACTTGGAAAACAATGCCAAAAATAGAACACCTTGGGTTTCAGTGCTCCTGTCCAAGTTGGGTACTATTGTCCAAAGGAAATAAGACCTGAGGGTATGGATCTGGATGTGAAAGAGCTAACTAAGTCTGTAAGGGTTAAGGCTAAAAGGCTCTGGATGACTGGGAATTAGTGAAAGAAAAGCCTAAAAAGGGTTGTGCAAGCAAGTAGGAGGACCTATGGATTAGGTAATTTAGTCATACTCAAATAATTAAATTTTGCATTTTATATGATTACAACAATAAAAAACCTAAATGGGTTGGCATTTTCTTATAATATCAAACTTATATAAACTAATCAACTACATTTGAAATACAATACATCCTCCAAAACAATATTTTGTAATAACACCAAATACAATGCAACAATTCATAATATTCAACAGTGGCATGGATCTCAAAATTTAGCTCTCCACTAGAACTAACATTGGAGAGATATATAAGGAAATGCCATCTAAAAATAATTAATATAATTTTAAAAGTGGAATAATTATCTTACATAGCTAAAACTATAGCTTTAAATCTCTATGCTCCTCTATACACTCATATTTTACTAAATACCCATCCTCCTTAATATATTTTGGCCTTTCCACAAGCATAAGTAAACTAAAAAAATAGATGGCATCTACCTTGTGAGCTGGAGTTTATACTTGTTACAACCCATGATCATCTATCATCACATACACAAATTTTAGAAGAAAGTGAGTGAGAAAGGGTTTAAAAGTGTAGTGATTTAAGAGTTATAAAAGCTATTAAGGACGCCCATATGTAGTATGATTTAAAGTCTATAGAATGTTTCTTGACTTACATGTAGAGAAACCAAATGCACCCAAGGACACATGAAATCTATGAAAAGCTAGAGAAAATGGCTTTGCAAGTGAAGGAAATATAGTATTTACTCACTGGAGTATATTTATAAAATTAATGAGGCACAAAGACACTAACCACATTAATATTCTACCGCCAAAGCAAAAAGTTGATAAATGCATTGGATTACCAAACATGTCCCCTAGAATGATTATTAGAGTTATGAACATCAAAATAACCTATACAAATAGTTAACAGTCAATCAATTAGTAAAATATCACACAAAAGGTAACACTGCCCAATTAAATGCTACCTATTTTTGAATTGATTAACCATTCATCATCATATAAAATACAAAGTAGGTAAGTATAAAGAAAAGAGAGCTGCATTTGTAAAAAATGTACAAAGAGATCTTTTATAATGTTTTTGGTTTATATTATAATTTATTGTTGATAAACATTGTAAATAAAATTCTTCACATATAAAACTCCTCACAAATATTTTAAAAAATATATGTAATAAAAACATATAATTTTAGTAAAAACTAAGCTTGAAACTTCAAGCTAACCTTACGTGTCAATTTAAAATTTGTTGACGACTATCTTTTTATAGAACTCTCAAATATATATTTTTTTAATTTTTAATTTTTACATTCATAATATTTATTTATTTTAAATAATAAGAACTTTTATATTTTTATACATAGAAAAAGTTATGTTGTAAAAAAAAAATTTGTACTATTTTTTAAAAAAACTTGTAACCATCTACATCCTAGTGATATTTTTACTCGTCATATAAAATCAAATATTATTATTAAAAAAACACTAAAACACACAAAGAGATTGTAGCCTATCAATTTCCATACCTCGAAGGAATCATGTTGACTAATGCCATTATCATTAATAAAGCAAACTTTTTAACATTTAATTATTTTTAAGATGACATACTTCAATGTTGTTTAAGTGGTCTTCCTCGTCCAAATGAAGCACTTTTTCATTAACGTTGTCTTTAATTTTGCCTCATAAAATGACATAGAGACCCCCGAATATCAACAACATACCAATTGCACTATTCAGGGAAAAAATAAATATAATATATTCATTTTAGTGCAACATGACCATGAATTAATTAATAATAATTTGATATAGCCCCACCTTCCTAGATGCAATGATTTCCCCAAAAATATGGATGACAATATATCAAAGCATATGATAGATACATCATTGAACATTACAATAAATATAGGCCCTCTTTCTTAGACACACCATAATAGCAATAAAAATGCCAAACCATGGCAAACCATCCCCTACCATAAGTCATTTAAAAAAAATCAATTATAGAGACCAAGTTTAATGGTTATTCTTGAATATCTATCTACACACTTAACCCATAGATAACAGTCATAACTCCACTCTAATCCAAAATCCATGATGCTCTATGGATGCCCTTGTCTACTATCATTATGAGGATAGTAGTTTCTATGGACCCAAGAAGGGCTATCATCATTACAAGAGATAGCAATGATAGATACTTGTTTAGTGCCTCCTCTTGCATCGTCATAATTTAAAGTAAAATAATGTAAGCAATTTTATTTCCTAAATTAACTTGGTGATTTCTAAATAAAAAGATGAGAGTTCACATGTAATATCATTGAATATGATAAAAAAATCACTGTTGCGAAGAGGAGAATGCATCCTTTGATCCTAGCAAAATTTCCTTCATGTACAAGCTTAAGAATAATATTTATTAGAGCACTATAGGAATGTGGTAGTGAAGGCCATGAGGTGATTTGTATTAGAGAAGGACCAGTTATGAAACTCATAGCCATTATTACACCCACACAAATCACTGTGCCCATAATTTTTAGTTGTCTGTGAGCACGCTTGATGTCTACATTTTTTAATTTGCAAAGCAAAAAAGGTACAATACCAAATAAACCACAAAATCTAGAACTTAGCTCAATAGAAATAGTTCTACCTAATGAGTAGAAGAGCATGATTACTCACCCCAAAGTCTATACCATAATGAAAGTCATGATAGGCACCAAGTTTATCATGGAAGTAGTGAAGGCCATAGATGTTTCCTTTATTCCCATTAACAACAATGCTTGGAATGCTGAAACTCTTTTATAGCGGAAAAACCATACACATATACCTTAAAACAAAAAAGACATGAAATATCTGAGATTATTCAATTTATAAATAAATCTCAGCTTGAAATCAACTCACCTAGTGAGAGATATGAGAAGCACTTGAGCAAACAGGCCTAAGCTCATCTTAGACTCCCTTTTCTTCTATAATAAAAATGAAAAATGCTCAAACATATAATGGAAAGGAACATGGGTATGCAAAAAATTGATGTTCAGGACGATACTTCATGAACCATATAACACTTTAATTATCTTGAAAAAAGGAAGACTAACATTCCCAATAAAAATCAAATGTCATACCTCTAGAGAAAGAAGGCATATGGGCACAATACAGAGGCCATAAAGACATAGGAGCAGACCACAAAAAGCAAAGCAAAATTAAACATTTTTTAATCCTAACTCATATTTACCTAATTTTTTTGAGTCATGTGCTCTGACATGGCATTCATTTCTATGCATTATGCATGACATCAACAATCTGTGTCTTAATAACATGTCAACAATATCACCCAATAAAAATATAGATAAACAATCTTTTTTATATTTTTTATTAACAAATGTACAAATTAACTTTAGGAAAAATCTAAAATTTTCAAAACACTAAAAATAATAGATTTTGATTGGTCTAGAAAATATAATTTAATCCAAAATTAAAGTAAACTAAATGCTTTATCACCCTTCTAAACTAGTAAACATGTATTGTCTAGAAAGAACGATATGTTCAATTTATTTAAGAATATGATTAGGGCCTAGATGGAATGTAGACCACGTAAACCACTAAAACCACTAACTATTAAAATAAATTGAATGATGGTTAATTCATCATGGTAGTTAGTAGTTATAGTGAATTAATAAAACTCATATAGGGTGGTCAGTTTGCAAATATTTATAAACATTTTTTGATTCATTGAATAATATGATTATTATTTAGGCTCCAAATTGGTATCAGAGCTAACAATCATATCATATGAGTGAAATATTTGTTGTGTTGAAATTGCATGATTAATGTGCATCTCTTTGAGAAATATGCAATTATAGCCAAACAAAAAGGCATTTAAGCCTGAAGGAAGACATTTCGATGCAAAGACAACAAGTTACATCCTCAAAACATTTATATTTGTTGAGATTATGATTTTATATTATAAACACATTTGGTGCACTATGCATTCTTGAGTGCAAAACTTAATTACGTTTGAATTTAGATATGAACACAGTATTTGAATGCTAATTTAGACAAAGATTTGAACTACAATTTTTCCATTTGAATAAAGAACTGAGATTTAGTTAGAATGAACACAGATTTGGACTATATTGGTATTCAGATTCGGTCTTTGCATTATTATTGGTATTAAAGACCACTATTCATAGGTTTACTCAATACAACCGAATTGCCCATGGAATCTGCTGACCATAGCTCATGATTTTTGAAATAGCTGCTATGTCAAAAAATTTATTGGCATGATTTTTAAAGAGCTTAAGACCATGAGTGAAGATAATTTTTTACTAAAACCTACAACTAAGTGGTTGTCAAGTGTTCAAGACCCCCCTCTAACATTTTTAGTGGGGTGTTTTTTTTTTTTCAAGTGGTGCAAAATTCAAGTTTAAAGAGGTGGTGAAAAATTTAATAGGGGTGAAACTATTAAAAGGGTACAAAAATTTGTAAAGAAAAGGGGATTATGTTTTTTTCTCTTCTAATGGAAATTTTTTAATTCATAAATTGTATTTTTTAAATTGTAATAGTGTACTATAAATTCTTCATTTTCTCAGCACAGTCAAAATAATTAAACAAGAAAAAAATAAAATGAGATTATTAAATTAAATGTAGAGTTTCGTATTAGTATTGCATATGGATTACATTCACGAGTCATGTTATCATATTTAATCTACTACATTCATAGCCTAATACAACTACAAAAATGATGTTTAGGCCTTGTCATTAAAAATCAATGAGGAGTAATATGGTTCATAAATATTTTTTAAACTATCCCTCCATTACCCATTCACTACAATTGTTCAACATAAATCTTAACAATTGGACTGACCAAGTATATAGGTAAGTTATGACCACATGCAAGGATTTACACTAAACATGTAACATTGATCAGATAAATCCTTTTCATGTACTATCTTGGTATCACACACCAATCTACTCTCATGTGCATAAATGTCTCTTTCATGTACCACTGGTATATCAAAAGGATGAGCTTATTCCATGTACCGATGGGTATATAGGAAGAGAATGTATATCGACAAGTGTGGTATATTAGATTAACAATGTATAGAAAATGGACTTATTTGTAGTTATAAAGAACAGATCCATCTCCCTTTATTCACTTGTTCACAATGGCTAAAAATGGATTGAGATTTAGTCTGCCAAACACTCAGCTTCTTTGTGATGAAAACTATGTAGCATGGAAAAATAAAGTTGAAACACATCCATAATTTGAAGACCTATGGCCAATTGTTAATAACACATCAAGCCAACATGCCATTGGCATTGATTAGAAACAAAAAATTGAAAAAACCAAGTAGAATGCAAAGTTGATAACCCTGTTTAGAGTCTTAGATGAGGTACAACCTGATATATGCAATGTCACTATAACCAAGGATGCCTAAGACAAGATACAAACTATCTATGAGGTGAAGAATCAAAATTAGATTCTGCATCTATAAATTTGATTACATTATCTCAAATTAAAACCAAAGGTAAAAATGGAAGATTTCCTACACCATTTTGCAAGTTTACAAGTCTCACTTCTAGCATTAAGTGAGACACATAGATGCCTCTTTGGTACCAATTGTACTTAGAGTGTTGCCTCGTGCATATAAAAAAATTGTGACCACTTTAAATGTTAGAAATCAAAAATCAACATTTGATACATTTGATAACCTATTGCAACATGAAAAAGCCATGAAAAATGCAAACAAAATAGATGAGGAACATGCACTTACATTGCATCAAAAGGATAATAAGTGCATGAAGGGTTCAAAACATTCTCCTAAGAAACACAATCAACAACATCAACATGGGAATAAACCATGTACACAATTTTTTTTGAATTCATAGAGCACAAGGTTATGAAGTAAAATATTCTTGGTACAATGCATATATATAAAGCTTATCCAACAAGAAGCCCACTCCACATAATTCATTATAGGCGAAGAGGGAAAAATAATCGTCAACACACCAATGAAAAAGAAAACCTTCCAAACCATAACACCATGGGAATGTTTCTAAATAAAATGAATCTATAGATGAAGATCATGTATTGCTATGTATACACATGAGGCAATTTCTCATCAAAATATAGTTTGGTACATGGATTTGTTAGGTTGTGGAGCTAAAAGCTTCACTGATGCAGACATGGAGGAGGTTGCTGAGTTACAGGGATACCGGCGTCGGTAGCGCAACTGACGTCGGTCATCTTTAGTGCAAAGGGAAACCGACATCGGTAGGAGTCAGCCGACGTCGGTCACCTCCAGATAGATAGGGACCGACATCGGTCTCCTGTGCAGTTCTAGAACTGTCCATTGCACGAACAGTTAGTTTGTTGAACCAGTTATTTGCATGTAAAGACTATTTCGAGTCTTGAGCTGCGTGTCTAATTATTGTAAATTAGAATTCTAAGTTATTGTTTAGTATGGGATCTATTTATAGACTCATTGGCATGTATTGTAATTAAAAAAAGGATTAAGGCAAGGAAGAGATCCTTCTAATTGTAAAAATAGGGTGATCTGCAGGTTGTTGCAAGATCAGGGAGAAGTTCTACATGGCAATTAAGATCATTTGAGTTTTAGGTTGTTGCAAGTTCATGGGAGATCTACTTGAAGTAATTTTGAGTGCTTGGTACTGGCAGTATTGTTACTGACTGGTTGGAGGTGAATAACAACTCTGTGTTTGAGTTGTTTGTTGTGACCGTTTTTGGTAGGAGAGTGAACTCTTGAGGGAAAGAGATCTGTACATCTGAGAGGTGTGGAAGATTTTGGCATCTTCATTATATTTCCTTCTGGTATGAGTATTAATACAAGATTGTGTATTGTCTCTCATATTCTGTGTCATTTGTGAATTCTAGTTACTTGTTAATTCTGGTATAATTCTGTGTTTAGTTGCTTATACAAGGTAATCATATTGTACTCTTATTGAGGAGTTGGATCCTGACAAGTGGTATCAGAGCTTTTGGTTGGGTTATTAACAGGTTGTATCAGATCTGGTTAGTGTTTGTTGATTATAGGTCACTCACAGGGGTTTCTATTTGAGTGGGAGTATAGTAATGGCAGAAGAAAGTAAGCTATGAATGGAGAAGTTTAATGGCAATAATTATCAATTATGGAGGATGCAGATAGAAGATTATCTGTATCAAAAAGATTTGTACTTACTGTTGGGTGGGGTTGCATGCAAGCCCATAGATATGAAGGATGAAGAATGGAATGTTCTTGATTGGAAGGCTCTGGGATGTATAAGGTTGAGCCTTGCATCATCTATGATTTCCAACTTATCGCAAGCTAAGACAACGGTAGAGTTGATGGAATCTTTGGCAAATTTATATGAAAAACCCTCAGCTTCGAATAAGGTATTTTTTATGAAGCAATTATTTAATTTGCAAATGTTGGAAGGTGGATCTGTTCATAGTCATCTTAGTGATTTCCATGGTTTGGTAAACCAGTTAAATTTAGTCAATATTATTTTTGATGATGAAATTAAGGCTATCTTAGTCTTATGCTCATTACCTGAAAGTTAGGAGAGTTTGGTAATGGCAGTTAGTAATACTGCGTCTACTTCAAAAATCTCAAAAGTGGATGATGTTGTGAGTGTAATCTTGAATGAAGAAATTTGCAGGAAAAGCACAGGTGAATCATCATGAAATGCTTTGAGTGTTGAAAGCAGGGGAAGGCAAAGAGAGAAGATCGAGGAAGGGAGATCAAGGTCAAAGATAGGCAAGAGATCCAAATCCAATTATGGCAAAATAACCTGTTGGAAATGTGGAAAGCAAGGGCATGTAAAGAAAGATTGTAGGTCGGTTGAAGATCAGCATGAAGGACATGAAGAAGCGGATGTTGTAGATTTTGTTACACAAGATACTCTGGTATGTTCCTTGGATAAAGTAGAATCTTGGGTTTTAGATTCTGGTGCCTCTTTCCATGCATCCCCAAATAGGGATTTTTTTCATGAGTATGTCCAGGGAGACTTTGGAGAAATTTATTTAGGGGATGGTAAGCCTTGTCAAATGGTTGGCAAAGGAAAAGTGAATCTAAAATTGCAGACGGGCAACACATGGGTGTTGAAGGATGTCATGCATGTCCTAGTCTTGAAGCAGAATTTGATTTCTGGTTGAAAGTTGGGTGATGAGGGTTTCACAGTAACTCTCACAACAGACTCTTGGAAAGTTTCCAAGGGTGCACTTGTTGTAGCAAGAGGTAAGAAAGTAGGTACGCTTTATCTATCTACTTGTATTACTGATTCTCCTTCTGGTTTATCTACTTCAGCTGTAGATTCAAAGATGTGGCTTAATAGGCTTGGTCACATGAATAAGAAGGAGATGCATGTTCTTGAGTCAAAAGGTATGCTTTCGAATTTGAAAAGCATGGATCAAGATTTCTATAAGCAAAAAAATAAAGTGACGTTTCTTGACACTGGGTCAACAAAAAAGGTGGTAGCTTCTGTTGGAGGATCATAGTATTGCAGAAGGAAGAAATTTGATGTACGTGACAAGAATAAGAAAGCCTTGGTTTTCAAGGAGAAGATGATGGATAGAGATCAACGCAAGGGGCTAAAGAATTCTAAGCAGAGCAAGGTTGATTTAGACAAGGTTTTGATTCAAAAGGAGCACGTGGGTAAAAGTCATCGCTCACAAGTAAAACACAGAGACCGATGTCAGTTAGAAAATTGACATCGACATCCAGACAGGGACCGACATCAGCTTTGTGAAGACCGACGTCGGTGACTCCAGACAAGTAAACACTGGCATCGGTCAGGGGGAACCGACGTTAGCGATGAGGCAGTCGCATGGAACTGACGTCGGTCAGATGCAGAATGAGATGTGACCGACATCGGTCACTGAGATAGATTTTGGGTAGACAACAAGCTGTCAAGGAGTCTCAAACACCCATATGGAGGACTAAAAGGTTAAGTAAGCCTCAAATTCATCATTTCCCTTCTTTACACTACTTGTTGCTCACTGATGATCAAGAACCAGGAAGTTATTAAAGAAGTAGAGCAGGTAGAATCCAGGAAATAGTGGGAGCTTGGCATGGATGAGGAATGTGATTCCTTGGAGCAGAACCAAACGGGAGTTTTTTGGTAGAGTTGCCAGCTGGAAGAAAGCACTGAAAGACGAATGGATTTTTAGGATAAAGAAGAGCGAGAATGGACACGTGAGATGGAAGGCCAGAGTATATGGTCTTGAGTTAGCTGTAGGACAATTGAGGTTTAAGCATTGTGTTTTCTTTACCAAGTTAGATAATATTAGCTACATTATCTTGTTACTGTATGTTGTGCTTGTTACAGGGTCACATATGCAGGGAGTTGTTAAACTAAAGGTAAAGTTAGTTTAGAGGTGTGTCATGAGGAATCTGGGAGCAGCAAGATTCTTTTGCATGAGTGTGTTCTAGAGACATGGAAGGTCATAGGTTGATTTTGTCTCTAGATGATTGTGTGAAATCGGTTAACACACTGATGGTTGGATAGTTCTATGAATAGTGTCCTGATTCACATGATGAGGTTGAGTACATGTGTACTAAACCTGAGATTTCCCAAGCAGTGGGAGTTGTTAGCAAGTTTGGAGCTAATTCAAGAAAGAAGCACTGGAGGGCAGTTCAGTGGATTCTCAAATATCTGAGAGGGATCAGCAGCAGGTGCACATGCTATGCAGGGTCAAGTTCTTTTCTACATGGGTTTGTAGATGAAGATGTGGTAGGTGATTTGGATGACAGGAAGTGCACCATAGTATTTTTGGTGGTTAGTCTTTAAGATTGATCTTGAAGAGGGATACAAAGCCAGGAAACAAACTAGATGATGTACAAGTACAGGTACAGTTGTAGCTATTTATCTCCAAGTGGGAGATTGTTAGGTTGTGGAGCTAAAAGCTTCACTGATGCAGACATGGAGGAGGTTACTGAGTTACAGGGATACTGGCATCGACAGTGCAACCGATGTTGGTCATCTTTAGTGAAAAGGGTAACTGACATCAGTAGGAGTTGGCTGACGTCGGTCACCTCCAGACAGACAGGGACTGACGTTGGTCTCCCGTGTGGTTCCAAAACTGTTCATTGCTAAAGACTATTTCGAGTCTTGAGCTGCATGTCTAATTATTGTAAATTAGAAGTCTAAGTTATTGTTTAGTATGGGATCTATTTATAGACTCATTGGCATGTATTATAATTAAATAAAGGATTAAGGCAAGGAAGAGATCCTTCCAATTGTAAGAACAGGGTGATCTATAGGTTGTTGCAAGATCAGGGAGAAGTTCTACATGGTAAGTAAGATCATTTGAGTTGCAGGTTGTTGCAAGTTCATGGGAGATCTACTTGAAGTAATTTTGAGTGCTTGGTACTGGCAGTATTGTTACTGACTGGTTGGAGGTGAACAACAACTCTGTGTTTGAGTTGTTTGTTGTGACCGTTTTTAGTAGGAGAGTGAACTCTTGAGGGAAAGAGATCTATACATCTAAGAGGTGTGGAAGATTGTGGCATCTTCATTGTATTTCCTTCTGGCATGAGTATTAATACAAGATTATGTATTGTCTCTCATATTTTGTGTCATTTGTGAATTCTAGTTACTTGTTAATTATGGTATAATTTTGTGTTTAGTTGCTTATACAAGATAATCATATTGTACTCTTATTGAGGAGTTGGATCTTGATAGGATTATGGGGCCACAAGGCACATGATTAGATAAAAGGATTGGTTCAACCCCTTGAACCAAATAAATTCATGGGTAAATGTCTCTCTTGGAGATGATACGTCATATATTGTTCAAGGCCATGGTGATATCTATCAATTTTGGCAACAATACTTGTACAATCAAAAACATCTTGTATGTTGTAGGACTCACTAAGAACTTGTTGTCTATCAATTAATCACTCAATTACAACCTTTAGTTTTATTTTCATCAAGTAAATGGTCATAAAGTTTGTATAATTAAAAATAAGTCTCAAGGATCCAAAATTATAGCTCAAATTTTTGGCATCAATAAAATGTTCCAACTTGATATGGTACATAAAGACCATCAAGATTTTGTTGTAAAGACTACTAACTTGGAAATTTTGTGGAATTATAGATATGGTCACTTGAGTTATGGGTATATGCTAAAACTGAGTAGAAAATAAATGGTTAGAGGCTTTCCCACAATAAAATACAACTTAGATATTTATTCCAGTTACTTAATTGAAAAATAAAGAAGAGCTTATTTTTTCAAAAGTGAATATTCAACTCCTCATTCATTAGATGTAGTGCACACCAATCTATGCAAGCACATGACTCTTAGACTTAGAGGATACAAATAATTTTATCTCTTTGTTGATGAATAATCATGAAAAATGTGGGTATACCCTTAAAAAACTAAGAATCATGCCTTTCAAACCTTAAAAGAGTTCAAGGCCATTGTTGAAAATGAAACTAGTTACAAAATTTAGGCCCTCTACTCAAATCATGGAGGGGAGTACTGTTGACCAAATTGATTATGTAGTCAATATGGGTCAACCTATATAGAAAAAAATTATATTATAGGGTCTGTCATAAGTCTAACCATGGAAAATTTGGCCCCACAAGTCATTTCAGGTCTTTCTAAGGTCTTTGCAATAGCTAAAATAGTGCATTTAATGCCTTATATAAATTTCTTGGGAATTATGTAAGCTTCAAAAGATGATGTCACCTCATATGTGTCAATTCTAACTTATAATAACTATTTTAGCTGATAAATTGGTAGAATATTCAAAAAATAAGTAGTCTTTTGAATAAATAAGAGGTTTTAGGCACTTATACGGCATATGAGGACAGTGACACGTGTGGGAAGGTTTGAGTGTGACCCTTCAACTTCTTTGATCCATCCTTGTGTTTCTATAGCATTAGAAGCAGCAAAAATGTCTCAAATTTTTTCCATCTCTCTATCATTCTCTTGGAAAGCATTCTGACGTTCATAGGTTTATACTTGGTATGGTCAACTGGAAAAGTTTTAGGTCTAGTGCTTCTAGGGGTGGATAGTACATGAGTTGACCCTATTTTTCATAATAGGAGTTTAGAGATTGGTGGGATAAGCTTTATGAACCATCTCTTATAAGTTGGCCACTCCATTTTACTTATCGTTCCCCATACCCTGTAGGTTTCTTCTTCTGCTGAGGTGGTCCATATGGTCTAATTGGTAGAATCACTTCAAGAGGATCAAAATATCTTCCTCACCACATCCAACCTTGCCCCAACTAATTGGCATGTGTGGACCACTATGGCACTTCCATGTTTCCCTTTATATCTTCAAAGGAGTGTTTTCTGGTTTTGTGGATGAAGGTGATGTTTTCATGGTTCAAAGATCTCATGCACCTTTGTGTTGATGTGTCATATCCTAACAGAGCTCGTGAAGTGTTGAGATAAATGTGAAAACCATGTTGGTTTATCAAAATGCATGGAGATCTTTGTTGTTTTGAAAGCAATGTTGTTGGTTTCCCACGTTTTGGTTTGCATGATACTGTAGTAGGAGATATGAGGCAATGAAACACTTAGTCACAACAAATTCAGATGGTCAAGGCTTTTCTTCACCATAGCCATATCAAGAGTCTCTCAATGGTTTGAGAAGAAGGATCACCATTGCTCATGCAAGTTTTAAAGTAATATAAACATAAATGGTTATGTTTCCATTTTGGGGAAAAGTAACCTTATTTTCTCCAAAGTAGGATTTCACCTCATTTAAAACCTTGTGAATTGATCCATTTGGAAGTCCCAACTACCTTTCAAAGCTTGTGTTTCATTACAAAAGGGTGATGTGTTCATTTGAGCAAGTTTAAGAACGATCTACAATGAATGTAAGACTATTTTCAAGGTGGCATATAGAAGGTAATTTCACATCAGAAGCTACAACAAGTTCAAAGCTCAAATGGAGTCAATACACCTACAGGTGGCTTACAAGGAGGATAAATTGGCAATGTGGATTAGTCCTTATGAGGCATGCATAGATACATGGGGGTAAAAAGTGGAGTAAGTTTGGATGTTTGGAAGTGTTCAAAGAACACATACACATGTATTTCTCAAGATTATAACCCTTAGCTACCTTGTGTAAAACACCAGTCCGTACAAGTGTTGTAACAAGCCTATAGCAATGACGAAGTGAAAAAAAGACATGAAGAAGGGAGTGGTGACTTGCATGGTACCTAAATAGTGTTCTCTACCCCAAATGAGGTTATATATGCATTGAAGAAAACTCTAGTCTAGATGGTACATCTCATCTCAGTTGAAAGTACATCCTAGGTGTATGGAGGAATGCATAAAAGTTGCAATTGGCAAAGAAGGTCACACTTTGATGACGGTAATTAACTCTTAGAATACAAGGATGGATTCTAAATGGAAAATGAGTGTTTTTTGGCTATGAGAAGTCATTGAAAGGCACTAACATGACTCCTACATGCAAAAACAACCTGCAACCAACCTGTAAAGTGTCAAGAACACACACATGTGCAAGTGAGATGAAGACAATTGGAGAGTCAAGTGCCTCCACAAGGCCAACTAAGAATCTCTAGGGCTTAAATATGATGTTGAGAACCCCAAATAACATGAAGAGATATAGAAAACAAGGCAAGTATATCAAATTTCTCCACTTATTAGGTTAAAAAGGCTAATTCCACCCTCAACTTGTAGGTAGTCACCTTCAAAAGTTAGTTTTGAGTTTCATGATAATTGGAGGGGTAAATGGAGGAGTTAAGAGATGAAATTTAGTATAGGGGGTCCTAATAACCTAAGGAAGCCTCTCATGTATTCAAAAATGATGAAAAAGAAGGGACAATACTCTTTATTTTATCTCAGAGATAAGCCACTTTTAAGGCTTAAAACTTGCAAAAGAGAGAGAAAATGGTGGAAATTAAAGGTTAGGGTTGAAGTGCCTATGAACACAAGTTGGGGAAAGCTTGGATAAGCATGGAAAAACATGAATGAAGGATATTAAGGTGTTGGAACAAGCCCAAGTTTGATAAATCCATGAAAGAGGATCCAAATCCACTAGGCCCAATGGAGAGATGTTATCCTAAAAGGGGCTCAAAACCATTTACAGTGCTAGCATGTGGATGAAATAGACTAGGACAGACCCATGGGGAATAATTTGAATTGTTGGAGCTATTATAATGAATAAGATACCCTAAATTGATCATTATTAGACCCAATGTCATGATAGGGTATGCAAAGAGAAGGGGTGCAATTGAGAAGGTCACTTCAAATGCTCATACCTATTTGGAGGCTTTACATGGGATTCCAAGAAGTTGTAGGAGGTTGAAGGGGGTCCTAAACAATAAATTTTGGGTGTTGGTTTAGAACTCCAACATCATATGTTTATAAACAATATTTAAAGGGCCAATGCACTTAAAACCCTTCAAAAACCTTGTTTTGGGACCCGATTAGAGAGATGAGGTTCAAAATGCACCCAGATGGAAGAATTTGACCTTAAGACATTAAGGAAAGTTGTTGGAAAGTTTATAAGGATCAGGGCCATAGAGTCATATTATACAAACTATCTATGGATGGAGTATGGGACTAGTTTATTTGATAATTTCTTGCATCTTGTAAGTTTTTAAGATGATCAAAGGATGATAATCACTTGGGAGGCTAGATTGGGACTTCAATCAACTCCCCATGTAATTTACAAAGCTCAAAAATTATCCTAAGTGTCTCTACTAGGATTCTCACTTTAGCTAGTCCAAAATGAGAAAAGTGATCACATAATGGAAAGAGTGGTAACTCAAATTTGGAGGTCTTCTAAGGTGTTTTAAATGGATCTGAGCATATGAGGTAGCTGAACATGTGTCCTAAGACCCTTGATACATATTAGTTAGGTAAAATAAGGAGATGATAAGGCCAAGTGTCAAGAAAGGTCTAAAAAGGAGTGATTATAGTGACAAATGATGATTCTTCTTTTGCAAGAGAATATAAATGATTTGGAAAACTTCTAATGTAGCTAGAGGACTCCTTGTAACTTCTTCCTACACTTCACCTACGTGCATTGTAACTAATTTGTATGACCTATGAGGAAGGTGGCATGTGTGGGAAGGTTGGAGTGTGATCCTTTAGATTCTCTGATCCATCCTTGTGTTTATCCAACTTTAAAAGCACAAAAAATGTCTCAAAACTTTTCCATCTCTCCATCACTCTCTTGGAAAGCATTATGATGTTCACAAGTTTGTAATTGGTATGATTAGTTAGAAGAGTTTCACGTCTAGTGCTTCTAGGGGTGGATAATACATGAGTTAACCTTAATTTTCATAATAAGAGTTTAGAGATTGGTGTTCTAATATATATGAACCATCTCTTAGAAGTTAGACACTACATTCTACTTATCATTCCCCATACCCTATAGGTTTCCTCTTCTAATGAGGTGGTCTATATGATCTAATTGGTGGAATCACTTCACAAGGAGACAAATATCTTCCTCACCACATCCAACCCTACCCTAACTAATTAACACATGTGGAGGACTATGGCACTTCCATGTTTCCCTTTGGATCTTCAAAGGCATATTTTTTGGTTTTGTGGATGAAGGTGATGTTTCCATCATTTCAAGATTTAATACACCTTTGTGTTTATGTTTCATATCCTAACAGAGCTTGTGAAGTGTTGAGATAAATGTGAAAACCATGTTGGTATAGCAGAATGCATGGAGATCTTTATTGTTTTGAAAGCAATGTTGTTGGTTTCCCAAGTTTTGGTTTCCATGGTACTGTAGCAAGAGATATGAGGCAATGAAACACTCAGTCATAACAGAGTTAGATGGTTAAGGTTTTTCTTCACCATAGCCATATCAAGAGTCTCTCAATGGTTTGAGAAGAAGGATCACCATTGCTCATGCAAGTTTCAAAGTAATATAAACATAAATGGTTATGTTTCCATTTTGGGGCAAAGTAACCTTAGTTTCTCTAAAGTAGGATTTCACCTCATTCAAAACCTTGTGAATTGATCCATTTGGAGGTCCCAGCTGCCTTCCAAAGCTTGTGTTTCATTGCAAAAGGGTGATGTGTTCATTTGATCAAGTTCAAGAAGGATATCTAATAAATAAAAGTGTATTTTCAAGGTGGCATGCATAAGGTAATTTCAAATTAGAAGCTACAACAAGTTTAAAGCTCAAATGGAGTCAATACACCTACAGGTGGCCTATAAGGAGGATAAATTGGCAATGTAGATTAGTCTTTGTGAGGCATGTATAGATACATGGGGGTAAAAATTGGAGTAAGTTTAGATGTTTGGAAGTGTTCACAGAACACATACACATTAATTTCCTAGGATTATAACCCTCAGCTACCTTGTGCAAATCACCATTCCGTACAAGTGTTGTAGCAAGCCTATAGTAATGAAGAAGTGAATAAAAGACATGAAGAAGGGAGTGATGACTTAAATGGTACCTAAATAGTGTTTTATACCCCAAATGAGGTTATATATGCAGTGAAGAGAAATCTAGTCTAGATGGTAAATCTCATCTCAATTGAAAGTACATCCCAGGTGTATGGAGGAGTGTAGAAAAGTTACAATTAGTAAAGAATGTCACACTTTACTGAGGTTAATGAACTCCTAGAAGACAATGATGGATTATAAAGTGAAAATGAGTGTTTTTTGGCTATGAGAAGTCCTTGAAAGGCACTAACATGACTCATACATGAAAAAAAAACCTACAACCAACCTTCAAAGTGTCAAGAACACACACAGCTACAAGTGGGATAAATTTTTTTTCGAGAGTCAAGTGCCTCCACAAGGCCAAGTGCGATTATCCAAGGATATAATATGAAGATAATAACCCAAAATAATATGAATAGATAGATAAAACAATGAAAATCTATCAAATTTCTCCACTTATGAGGTTAAAAAGGCCAATTCCACCCTCAACTTACAGGTAGTCACCTTTAGAAGTTAGTTTTGAGTTTCATGATAGTTGGAGGGGTAAATGGAGGAGTTAAGAGAAAAATTTTAGTATAGTGGGTACTCATGACCTAAGGAAGCCTAATATGTATTCAAAAATGATGAAAAAGAAGGGCCAATACTCTTTGTTTTGTCTCAGAGATAGGCCACTTTTAGGGCTTGAAACTTGTAGAAGAGAGAGAAAATGGTGGAAATTGAAGGCTAGGGTTGAAGTGGTTATGAAAAAAAGTTATGGAAAGCTTGGATATGCATGAAAAAATGTGAATTAAGGATAAAAAGTTGTTGGAACAAGTTCAGGTGTGATAAATCCATGAAAGAGGATCCAAAGCCACTAGGCTTAGTGGAGAGATGTTGTCCTAAATGGAAGTCAAAACCATTTGAATTGATAAAAAGTGGATGAAATATACTAAGACACACCCATGGGGAATAATTTGACTTGTTGGAGCTATTGGAATGAATAAGAGACCCCAAATTGATCAGTCTTGGAGCCAATGTCATGATAGGGTATGCAAAGAGAAAGGGTACAATTGAGAAGGTCACTTCAAATGCTCATACCTACTTGGAGGCTTTGCATGGGATTCCATGAAGTTACAGGAGGTTTAAGGGGGTCATAAAAAATCACTTTTAGGTATTGGTTTATAACTCCAATGTTAGAGGTTTATGAATAATCTTTAAAGGGCCAATGCACCTAAAACCCTTTAAACACCCTATTTTGGGACCCGATTGGAGAGATGAGGTTCAAAATGCACCCATATGGAAGAATTTGACCTTAAGACCTAATGGAAAGTTGTTAAAAACTCCATGAAGATCAGATATATGGAGTCATATTGTATGAAATCCATATATATGGAGCAAGAGACCATTTTATTTGACAATTTATTATGTCTTGTAGGTTTTGAATATGATCAAAGGATGATAATCACTTGGGAGGATAGATTGGGACTTTAATAAACTCCACATATAATTTATAAAGCTTAAAAATTAATCTAAGTATCTCTACTAGGATTTTCACTTTAGCTAGTCTAGAATGGGAAAAGTGATCACATAGTGGAAAGAGTGGTAACTCATTTGGAGGTCTTCTAAGGTGTTTTGAATGGATCTGAGCATATGAGATGTCCTAAAATGTGTCCTAATAACCTTGATACATATCAATTAGGAAGAATAAGAAGACGCTAAGGGTAAGTGTCAAGAAATGTCTAAGAAGGAGTGATCACAGTGACAGATGATGATTCTTCTTATGCAAGAAATTACAAATGATTTGGAAAACTTCCAATGCAGGTAGAGGACTCCTTGTAACTTCATCTTAACAACACAAAAGAGACACTTTGCCCTTATTAGCTTTGGAACACCCAATGAAGGCCAATGATGAAGGTGCTTTCATGGAAGGTGCTTGAAGAGATGCTACACCAATTTTGGAAGAGGATGATTGTTTAGAATAGACACATATTCAAATTAGTTTCTAACTCCTCTTACATTTCACCTACATGCATTGTAACTAGTTTTCATCTTTGGACACATGTCCTTGTGTCTCTTGGACTTATTTTTCCTCTCTCTTTCCAATTGCTATAAGTATGGGCCATTTTGGCCACTGTATACTAATACCACATTTGATATGGTGAAACTCTGTCAGAATAACATTGGAATTTACTTTAAACATTGAATGCAAGTCTAATTCTGAGTTGTGAACATCTTTGTCAAAGTTTGAGAGAGATGAATAGTTAAGTTAAGTGATAATATCATCCTTGATTTTTCTATCCTTCATGTTTAAGCAATATTTCTGATCTAACAGGTCATGTAAAGTGTAGTTATGATACTAGGCTCCTCTTCAAGAAAGCTATTATCTCTATGGTGTGTAATCTACCCCTGGACAAGTTGTCTTATTGATTGTCTCATGTATGTTACCTTCACATTGAATCACTTATGTTAGTATCCCTTAAGGCTTAGAGTTAGTCTTAAAAAAAAAATTTACTTAATATAAGTATGATAGTTTATGGGATATCTCTTTGTGAATCACCACTTTAGTGTAGTTTTACTTCATGCAAACTTCTAACTCTTTCCCTATAAGCAAACATTAGATTAGTTTACAAGCATTTCAAAGAAAATCTAGGGAGCTAGCCCTCATAATACTAGAGATTCATCTCTCTTACAAGTTCCCATAAACTTGAGAGATGATTCAATGTTGCTTCAAATTGTAGGAGATTGAATAGAGTATCATAGGGTGCACAATTTGATGCCAACAAGTACACCAGTAAAAAAATCATAACATACCTCACAAAACATGGAATACACCATAAATTCACTATGCCTTATACACCATACCAAAATGGTGTTGTAAAATGACATAATCATGTCATTGTAGAGATGTTTCACAACATGGTTGAGGATACACAACTACCTCTTTTATATTTGTCATAAGTATGTGACACAACAGTCTACTTTTTGAATAGTTCACCCACAAAAACCCTTGATGGTATCATACCATAGGAAGCTTAGATTGGGAATAAATTAAAACTCTCTCATCTTTGAGTTTTTGATTGCAAGGCAAACATGAATTTACCAAAAAATAAATGAAATTGGATGTGAAAACAAAGGAATGCATTTTTTGGGATATAATAAAGAGTTGAAGGCTTATATGTTCCATGATCCAAAAATTAATAAGCTACTTATTAATAGGGATGTAGTTTTAATGAGAAATGTGAGATCATTCAACTTTCCACATAGGCACTTGATATAGGCATCAAACCTATAAACTAATTAGATGGTAATAGTGGTAGTGCCAATGATGATAGTCAGACAGGACCTCTAACACCACCATTCACTATAATTTATGCCTAGTGGTATACTCATACTATAAAAGATGCTAAGATGTATGGAGTTCTAAACACATCTACTACAAGATTGAGGACTCACAATATGGCTTTTCCAATGGTAAATTTGGCCCCTATGAACATAGTTTTAGAAAAAAATGATCCCTCAATAGTGCATAAATCCCAATGTTCAAAACCTTGGAAAGATTCCACAGATGGAGAGTATCAGTCACTCATGAAAAATATTGCATGGAAACTTGTTGATCTTGCATTAGGGAATAAATCTATTAAATGCAACTCAGTATTTAAGACAAAGTATAAAATAGATGGTAGTATAAACAATAAAAGTCAAGAAACATAGCAAAGGGATAAACTAAAACATAAGATAGATTATGAGGAAACTTTTATGCCCATAACTAGGATAAAGATAATCATAATGATCTTTGCTATGGCTACATAGTTTATTTGGAACATTCGTTAGATGGATGTCAAAAGGGTTTTCCTAAATGGAGATACATAAGAAGAGGTATACATGACTCAACCATAAGGTTTTATCACACCTAGTCAAGAACATAAGGTGTGTCAACTTATAAAGTCATTGTATGGTATCAAATAGGCTCTTAGAGTTTGGTACATAAACATAGATGAGCATCTCAAGTAACATAGATTCTAATGGAGTCCATATGATCCAAACCTATACCTCAAAGATCAAGGAGGAGGTTGTTAAAATATATGTTTATGTTGGTGATTTAGTCATCACTATAATTTTGGTGAATATGATAGATTTATCAATGAATAATATCAAACAGTCATTCAACATGATAGATCTTAGGCTATTGCACTTCTGTCTTAGTTTGGATGTTTGTAAAAGACACAATGCTTATTTATATATCTAATGAAGTGTATCAAGTCAATACTTGAGAAGTTTTAGATAATGGATTGAAAATAAATGAAAACACCTATGTAGATAAGAATTTATATATCTCATATAGATCCATCATTGTCGATATATGCCAAAATTGATTAGAAGTCTCATCTACCTAGCCTACACTAGACCATATATTAGTTATACTATCAACTATCTTTCATACTTCATGCAATATCTAAAGGTAAGCCACTAGAAATTAGTTAAATTAATATTATGATATCATTGAAGAACAATGGAGTATGGCCTAAAATACAAGAAAGATGATAAATTATTCTTGAAAAGGCACATAGACTCAGATTATGTAGGTTCTATTGATGACAAGAAATCTACTTTAGGATTTATATTCTTTCTTATATCTATTCTAATCTCATATGGGAGCAATAAGCATAACTTTCTTTCTCATCATTATACTAAGGCATAATATCACACTACAAGAGGAGTTATATACAAATTAATATGGCTACATTGCATACTTGTAGGATTGGGAGTACCATAAACTTAGCTTACAATTTTATACTATGACAATCAGGGTGTTATTAATTTTGTTTGTAGTCTAGTGTTTTATGAGTGCATGAAGCACATGCACATTAAAGTTTAAGTATATTTCATAAGTGAACATATTCAACAACACAACATCCAATTCCAATATTGCCCTACTCAAGATCAGTGTGTAGATGTCTCTGTAAAGTCACTTACATGTGATAAATTTGAGGCATTTAGAAGTTCTCTCTATTTTACTTTCCACACTATGATGAATTAAGGAGGGGTGTTAGAATAAATTTAATGGTTGTCAATTAAACATAGTAGTTATTAGGTATAACAATTTAATAAAACTCACATAAGTTGGTTAGTCTGTTATTTATTATTGATTTTATTTCCTAGAATAGTAGATTGGATAGATTCAAGATTATCACTCACCCTATTATATAGGGCCTATTCTGAGCTATGATTTGTGTATAAATAAAGCTTTGTAAACATTTATGGGTTAGATATATAATATGATTATTATCTATGCTCAGGCTAAAAAAAGTTAGTATCTAATAAAGCTTAACAATTTTATAAAACAAACTAGTGTCTATGTTTTTTGATGCACCAGCACATCTATAAAGCACTTTATTTGTCATTGGGGGACTTAATTAGCTATATATCATCTAAATGAACAAAGGTAAGTCATTAGTAATCCATCACCATAATATCTATTTTTTTGGGCCATCATTAAGAGCATAGAAATTAATGTGGTGCAAATATCGACCATCAATGTCAAGTGTGATCCACATGACCCAACACATCTTATCATCCCCTAAGGAGATCATGGAAGAATAATTTTTGGGGGAAATAAAACTACTTGCAATGCCATGACCATCCTCATGCAAGGTGGTGATAAATGCATTGTAAAATAATATCATCTTTAATGCAACATATAAAAAAAATATAGAGATATTCATCTCTTTAATGTAAACAAAATATACAACACAAATTTCTTGATGAAAAACCTAATAGATAATTTTCACAAAGACTCTGTAAGGCCATGCACATTTCATGAGCTAAAAATCATGAGGAATAATCTTCCATGTCACCCACTATCACCACAAATTGATTACTTAACAGATGCCCTAACATGCCATAGATTTAGAGGATGCAAATTATCATGTTGCATGGTAAGTGGAACCTAATATGTGAGTGTTGAGTATGCATGCTTGCAGGCAACAATCTATGTAGTGCTAAAATACCATTTAGAGATGCCATATGGTGAATCAAATATTATCACATGTTTTAGGTGTAGATGTTACACATAGAGTTCATATGTGATTACATGATGTTGGATACATATAAAGTATAAAAGTGATGTGGAAATTTATAGAGGTATTGTGAAGTTACACATATGGTATGAGACTCTAAACATGTAGGGAACTATTTTAACCTTTTAGGTTTTAGCTTATGTAAATCCTATGTTTGATTAAATGGATGAGTAGACTAAATTAGGGAAATAATTTGCATAAAATATATCCATTGATTTGTTACATAATTGACTAGCTTTGACTTTTCTAAAAATAGTAATAAATAGTGTAAATACATACTTATCAAGAAAACATTTGATACAGATGATCTGAGTGCTATAAAATGAGATGGAAGTTGGTCTAAGTGTCATCAATTGGATCCCTATGTTAGAACCCCTCTTGGATAGCAGTGCCACAATTGGATAATAGTGCCATGTGGCTCTAGTGTCTTGGTATTGAAGCTAATGTCCTCTATGCAGGATTATCCCAAACTTCTGGGTGTACTTGGGTCTAGATTTATTGGGTCTATTCCTACATGCATGAATTTTAGAACTCTATATTGTACCTATAATGACTAATTTATGGTTTAAAATCTAATCATCCATAAAATTAGGGTATGTGCTGAAAAGTGTGTTTGTTAGTAGGATAGGGTGGACATCCTCAACACCCCACTTTGAAGAGAGTTGCCTACATATCGATACTTTGAGGAGGGATCAAGTGTGATGTAGCTCTCCCCATGTAAGTGTTGGTGTAAGTGAAAGTGATGCTAGTATGATAGTGGCCTTGAGTGCCTGTAGTGTGATTTATATTGAAAATATAAAAAATCAGAGCTTATGGTTGTTGTAGATGGTAGTATGCAGAAGTAGGGAATAATAGGTATTGATAACCTTGATTTTGCTCAACTTGTTTTGTGTTTGAATATGTATTTTACATCTCATTTCCATTTAGTGGATATAGGGCTAAAATTCATGTTTTTATAGTGTTTTATTGCTTGTGAAAATAATTAAATATGTTTAGGATGACCTTAAGAGGATTTTGATTTTAAAAATATATTTATTCGAGAAAGTTAGGTTAAATTAAATAGGCACCATTTTTGGGGACACTAGCACCACATGGCTTCAGTGTCCTTATTATGTCATTACTATCGAGCTAGAATAACATTGGGCATAAAGGGCTAGGATTGGGAAATGAGGGTTTGAGACTACATTCAAACTAACTAGGGATGCTTGTGGTCTATACAAAGGCTAGATAAGAGTGATAATAGGATCTAGGATAGGTATAGGGCTAAGCTAGGGATAGGTAGTCTCAAGTAGCACTCTTAACACTCAAATACCACTTTTCATATATTATATTTTCCCCCCTTTATGCTAGAAATGTAGTAATGTGAAATGATTTGGATAAAGGAAAGAGAAGCATACCTAGACTTACCTAGAAAGTGAAGCATGTGAAGCTGAATATGAATATGTGAAGCATGATCTAATGCATTAGCTTACACATGAAATTTTCATAAATTAGTCCTTACTTAATAGATATCAAAATCAAAAGACTATGTTATGTAAAAAAGTAAAACTGAGTAAAGGGATGGGAAAGAGGAAATGAATGAATATAGCTCGTTGGGTATGTGAACTAATGCATGAACCTAGTGACAACCTATATGTGTGCATATATATAGTGATTAATTAGTAAATAGATTAGATTGAGATGATAGCTTTCTCAATCCCCATGTGTGGTTGGTTCAATAACTTAATCTAGTTTGGACTCCATCATTACCCACCCCTACTTGGTGGATCATGACTTGTGAATAGCTTGGATTAGACTGATAGTGTTTAGAACCCTCTCATATGGGTGGTTTAATAACTAAATTAGGCAATGAATCCATCATTTCCCACCCATGTGTAGTAGATGCATCCAAAATTGAGCTACAAGAAGTACTAAAAATGTTTAGTGTGTCGACTCTATGGCTACTCGGGTATATTAGGTGGCTCTAGGCCACTCAAGATTGCTAACCACTGTAAATAGAGTAAGACATGGAACTATTGATACTATAGGATATGATTTTGAGTGTATACAATGTAGATAATGACATGGAATTTTCCATTCCATCTAATCAACTGATGTAACTGAGCATATATAAATAATGTACTATGTACCTGACCCTAAATATCATATATGAGCATCTGGATTTCTGATTGAGTTGTAATAAAATGTATCTAGATATCTAAGTTAAATATGGGAATGATTATGTCATGCATGATGCTCCCAATCTAAGCAAAATGATATGAATCTGAGATAAACAAGTATGAATCTGAGCAAAAATTGAGTATAACTAATCAACATGTAACTAGATCTATGAAAACTTATATTATACCTATTGTACTATTCTGGCCAATCTAAGTTCTAAAAATGAGGCTACTGGGCAATAGTGCCATATTTTGGATAATAGTGCCATGTGGTGCTAGGGTCCCCATTTGAGTGTTAATGTCTTTCTGGTCTAAATTCTATGCAATTATACTAATTTTTGAGTCACTACTTTTCCTCTATGTTTACCTTGTCTAATTTTCTATAATTGACTCTGTGTGATGAAAAATGTTTCATGAGTGCAATATAGGAGCATGAGCTCTGTCATAAAACCCTATGAATGCCCACTATTTTGAGGGGAGTTATTGAACCTGTGTAAGAACTATCCTCAAAATAAAAAAGCTTTGTAAAATATGGATTAGTCAGAGCATATAGGATAACAATGTGATAATCCAATATTATGTGCATACATAGCATCAAAATATAAGAGAATCTAAGAATAAGTATGTAATGTAAGATGTATGCCATGTATAGCATTGCACAAAGGTGTCAAGATATATGTAATCAATGTATGTAATAATAAATCTAAGTAGAACTGAGTAGTTAACTAGGGGGATGGGGCATGATGTCCATCACTACACCCAAGTAAGAAGGGTAGATGTATGAGGTCTCTCATGGCATCGAAAACTAGTGTGTGTAAAAAACAAAGGAAAATTTTATAGCCATGTATGGACTCTAAAAATGCGCACATCATGATTTCAAAAGTCATGATTCCCTTGGACCACCTTAGGACCCCCTTGGGACCATTCCACCCTCTAACCCCTAACCAAACCTTACTCATAGTTAGTTTGACTAAATTAGAATAACCCTAGCTTTTACGTATTTTACCCTTCACCCTCAACAATCGATGATCACCCTAACCACTGGTGGTCAGAGTCCACCTCCTCAACCACTAACATGCAAGTCACCTACCTTATTTTTCTAAAAATAACTTGTCCTCATTTGCATGCCAGCCATTGCATGAGCATGTTATAATTAAGAAGCCCAGTTCACATGTTGTTACAACTCTCTTACCTTGCTTATAAGAAGAGAGGAGAACAGAGGTGAAATCCATATGCAACTATTATCAATAGCTTGTGCATCCAAGAGTTTATTTTTATACATCAATCATTATCAACAAACTCATGAACCAACTACTACATCAAAGAGTTGGCTTGCCATCACCTCTCCATCAAGTTCTAGGGTATCATTACTCTATCAAAATCAAGCTAGATTCCACTAATAGGTTAACTAACTCAACCATCCACCCAATTGATTTATAGTAAGACAAGTGCTTGTTTCTCAATCTTCATTTACCTTATTTCCATTTCATAATCAACCTAGGTCTTACCCATCTCTCAAAATCCATCTTTAGATCTCATCAATCTGCCTTTTTACTAATCCAAATCCATACACAATAACTGTCAATGATTGCCTCAACCACCGAGTGGTTTGTCCAACCACCGATGGTCACCTTAACTATTGATGGTCACCTTAACTACTGATGGTAAACCCAACCATTGAAAGTCATTATGGTAGTGAAAGCCATCAAGTTATTTTCACCTACCTACACCCAAAAAAACATTATTTTTTGTGTTCCTACCTATTCACAGACCCCTTTCTAATTTTTTGAAGCATACCCCAACTCTCTAGCACTAGTATTAATTAGTTTAATCACTAATTTAATCATTTCTAGTCTATTTTATAAGTGTATCTTGTATTCAATTTTAGTACCTTTGATTTATTGATGCAAGTACCTTTTATTCTATTTTATAATCTTAACTATTTAAAATGTGTGGATTGACAACCCCTGAGGAAGCTCCTACTTCCAATATCTAGTTATCGTTAGGCAATCCACTCAACTATTTGTCTAAAAAACAAGTTTGCTTTAGTGCTTTCTTATCTGTAGGTCATCCTCCCAAGCCAAAGAGGATCTCTTCACAATCTTATGATTCAATGCACACACTATTAATCATGTTTTTTAACCATACCCATACTTAGTTTCTTGTTTTTCATTTCTAATAATAAGTAAGAAATTTACTGAAACATTCTAGCATGCCCGATGGGACCTATAGTCTTTACTTTGGGTTTCCTTTCTTTGCATCTATATAATTTTCTCTCTATCTATGCTCATTAACAAAACTAAAATCTCTCTCGGGCTTAAAATTAAGTACATATATTTATTACTTCTAATTTTAGCTCACTTTGAATTAAAGCATAATAATTTATCGTAGCTTCACTCTTTGTTGCACACACTTAACCGAACCACTTTCATCAATTAAAAACCAAACAAACTTGAGACAAGGCCCAACTAGGATTTCATCACTTAGTGGTAACCTTACCCTTTCTTGGCAATACCAATTAGAGGTCATTACCAAGGGGAGAAAAAAACTTAGCTCTTTGATTGAGAATAATCTCTCTCTCTCTCTCTCTCTCTCTCTCTCTATATATATATATATATATATATATATATATATATATATATATATATATATATATAGGCTAAGCACCTAACACCCTTATCACTATGGTGTGTGAATTGAGGGGGTAGGCCCCAATAACAAGCCACATATTGATTTCAATAAAGATTATTTTTGAGCACCTAAACATAAATTGAAACCAACCTTAGACTTCCTCTCTAATATCCATTATACAAACTAATTTTAGTCACACATCTTTTTAAGGCTTAAGCCAAAAGTGAGATTAATTAAAACTCTAGGGCTTAACATATCTTTTAGAGTGTTATTTGATTTCTTTGATCATTTTCTTGACTTCTCTTTGTTTGAGTAGTAAGGCTATTTGTACTCTCTATCTCCCCTATCTCATATGGTTCTCTTTCCAACAATGAAGAGACCTTGCAGAGTAAAACCCATCACCAAGCCAACCTACCTATTCTACCTCTTCATCCATGGACTGTATCTCTAAACCAACAGACTCATCCCACCCCTTGAGAAGTTATAATTTTACTCTAGAGTTTCCTTAAGGAGATGTGGATTTTTCTACTTTCTTAGATAATAATCATATGACCTTGCAACATTATCTTACAACCATGTCTTACCGTACCCTAGATTCAACCCCACCCATAGATCTACCTTATGGCATGCCTATCCAACTTATGGGGAGTACCTTTATTGCCATGGTTACTCATCAACCAACAACCCCTTTGAGACTACCATAGAAAACCAACCAACCCAAACTAACACTACCCTTATACCTTCTACTCTTAACAACCATCCCTCCACTATGGGAGTGCCTGCCTCTAACACTACCAACCTGCATTTAGCTACCTCCAATCCATCAACCATTACTATGCTTCAAAGCCTTGTGGCATCCATACCCTCTACCTTACCACTGATTAGTGGAAGGGTTACTACCCTTCCATCTGTCACCAACACAACTACCACTCATATCCAATAAGCACCCCTTGGACTGACCTTTGGCCACATCACTAATCTATAAGGGCATGTACCCACTACCCAACCACCTATCTGTACCTACCCTTATGTATCTTCCACCTAACCATTGACATCCACTTAGTAATATGTGGTAGCCTCCCAACCTTCTACCCACTATCAGCATGTCTGCCAACCATTGTAGTAGTATACATCTTACAACCTTTTGGGTGCTCAACCCCAAGTAGATCTAATGAATATGCTTATGGACAAGATTACCACCTTAGACTCATCCATTACTAGTGCTCATAACATCTTTTCATATGACCAAATATATAATGAGCCCATCCCTCCATCCATACCTATCAGGGCATGCCCTCCCCAATTGGAACTTCCCAAGTTCTCTAAGTTTCAAAGGAGGATCCCTGACAACATCTAAAGTTATTTAGGCATGCATGTTATCTCATCACTTATGATGATTCCCTTCTTCTCCGTATCTTCTCCATGTATCTAGCTGGTTTGGCATTAGATTAGTATAGTGCCATACCCAAGCACTCCCTTTTCTCTTTCATGCAACTGGCTCAAATCTTTTTGGACCATTTTTTAATCAAAATTTCCAAGAAAGTTTTTATAACCAACCTCTACTCTATCTGATAGTTTGAGGATGAATCCATTGACAATTTTGTGGCACATTAGAGGAGCGTAATTAACCAACTTTCCTTTTCCTTGCCTCAACCCGAACTCATAGAGCTCTTTGCTTGGGCATGTGCCGAGCATATCTCCTCTACACTGTGTTTCCAAAGATTTTGAACCTTCGATGAAGCTTTTAACATGGCACATAAGTTATAGAACTAAGCTATTTATGAAGGAAAACTAAATCTCAAAAGTAAGAATTTAACCTATAAAACCAATGAGGCTTCTTATTACAAGTCAAGAAACTAGTCTAATACCAATGACAAGAGCAAGGGAACTGCAAATGTGGTTGTCCTTAAAGCCACTCTTCCACCTTCTATCAACCAACCAAATTCCTCTAGTTCTTCAAAATAAAACATGAGGAACCAAAATTGAAACAACCAAAATTAATTCACTCCACTTGGAGAATCCTATGCTTCCATATTAGAGAAGTTATTAAAATCCAACATCATTCAACTTTCTCCTATCAAGCCACCCCAAAAATTTTACTCTTCTCACCCTAGACCTAGTTGGTAAAATGAGAATTATTTGTGCCTTTCATCAGGTTATAGGACATGACATTACTAGGTACAACACTTTCAAGAGCCTTGTCCAATCCCTCATTGACAAGGGGAACTTATGTTAGACAACCCTAATGCACCATCTAACTAAGCCCTTGATACAATTAGGTAGCCCTTCCTAAACCATGATCTTACCAAGAATGAGAGTAACAACATTGAGTTCTCTCATGATACCCATATAATTAACATGGTCCTTGATGTGCTCATTACTGAACCACCTAGTATCCAATCTTTTGGTCCACCTCTGCCATCTATTGAGATAGTAGACTTGCCTTCCCTTCTTTTAGACACTCAAATCAAGGAGAACCATCCTCTTCCCCCTAATTATTGAGGTAGTAGAGCCACTATCCTCCCTTTCAACTAATATATTATAACAACCAACCATCAAAACCCTATCTTTACCTTCAACTACCAAGTAACCTACTCCCCCTTCACAAATCATTCTTGAGGAAGAAACCCCCACGTCTACTCCTCCCAGTAGAGGAACCACCTATCTCAACCTTAAATCCTCTGGTTAAGGAAGAGGATGAGGTTACCAACCTTATGTCTCTACCTATGGGTTTATATTTTAGGTCCACTATTTAGGGAATCAAGCCAACCTACAAACCTTTCTCTAGGCTAGTGTATAAATTGGAATTTATCTCCAACCCTGATATGGACTGAGCCACCTTATGGTAGAAATTAGGGCTACCTTATATAACCAAGAAAGAACCTCCAACCATACCTTTTGTATACCAACCCAACACCTCTGTATCTAAACTTTTACCCTACTAACCAAACTAATAACAACTTTTACCAATCTAACAATCTCTCAACAAACCAAGGCACCTAAACTCCAACAAGACAAATCACTTTCTCAAACCAAACCAACCAAATCGATCAAAAACCTTAGCACCTTCCCTTGAATAAGCCTTATTCACCCCTCAGTGAAGGTGGAGCTCATCTCACCAAAACCAATAACCAAATGTCGAACTAAAGCAACCAAAGAGGCAAAACCACACAAAGGTTGAATCCCTAAATTTTGCCTCTCTCAAGCTTGCCCTCCTTTTTGGGGCCTCATCCCTCTACCTTGAGTAGGTATCCAATTTCCTCTACCAAAACCCCACCACCTCTTTTGGTTATGCCTTCATATTTGCTCTCTGATGCACCTCTTTTCACTGTGCCAATAATACCTAAGCTACCTACGTTGTGATATTCCACTTATAACTCATCAACCCTCTTGCCTAGACTGAGGTCATCAACCAAGTGCGCCACCCTACCCAAAACACCTACCACCAAACCTATCTCCAAATAACCTCCAACTTTAACCATCAAAATAAATATCACTGTAACCCTACCACCTTTAGCCAAGTCCTACTCAGCCATTCTCCATAGGTTATTGTAGACTTCTTATTTATCCTTACCTCTGATCAGACCCTTAAACCTTATTACTTCCAAACCTATTTGGTACAATGACCACCATGTGTGTTCTTATCATAAGACACCTAACCATGATATATATAACTTCAAGGCTCTCCAAACCATTATCCATCAACTTTACAATAAGGATGATCTATTAATAAATGAACCTCCTATGAGCCCCATACAAATCTAACCAATAACCATACCTACCCAATGATCACATACTCCTCCGCTCTCACCTAAGAGTAAATACGAGTCTGACCAATCTTCTAACTCAACCTCTCCTTCTATCCATACTATCAATGTGGTCACAAGATCACAATAGGAGGATAAGGGGAAGGCTAAGGTGTCCATTCCATAGACATATCGATATTTAACCTCCAACCTAACTTACACCCAACCATCTCCATCCTCAACTAAGCCCAAGTGTCTATTTTAGGTGCCACCCAATCTAACCCCTCAAAATCCATCAAGAGAGTTATCGCCAACAACTTCACCAGACCTCGATGAAGATGAGCTTGTATGAGTTGATCTCTACCTCTCCCCATCACCACCAAGCACTAATAGAGGCTTTGTAATCCATTAAGGTCCAACCTGAGGACCCCTAACCTCTAGCAACATTTATTGGTTCCCTTTAAATTTCCAACCTTGATACCTTCAAGGATTTAGAAATACCTTCCATCCATCTCGAGGACCCAAATCCCCCTCTCTTTATCACTACCTAGATCAACTAAATTTGCATCAAATGGGTCATGATTGATGGGGGAAATAACATTAAAATCATCTCCTATCATGCCTATAGCCAACTTAACTTTCCAGATAATGTCATGTCTGAATCTTTGGCCATCCTTCATTCCTTCAATGATACCATGGCCACTAAATTAGGAACTATCATCCTTCATATCTGTTTAGGATACCACATGCTCCTCAAACTTTTTTATGTTGTGAAAGGTGAATTATAATACAATATCTTGTTGGGATGCCCTTGGATTTGCTCCATGGGTTGCATTCCCTCTACCCTCCACTGTTGCATAAAGTTTGAGCATGAAATCTAAGTCATCACCATCCAAGTTGACCCAAGTCCTTTCTCGACATGAAACATGACCTATCACCCCAATGATGTCCTCATACCCCCATCCAACATACCCTCAGCATCTAAATCCTGACCTTTAACTATCAATGTAGATATCATACCCCCTTTTATAGATGAGGCATTGACTAGTTCCTCTATCCCTTTGAATAAAATCCCCACCATAGACCCTTTATAATCAATTTTCCATAACCTTTCATTTGGGGAGTATCACCTTTAGCCCTTGACACTTTACCTACTCAAAAGTATGGGCAACTCACCAACTGGCCAAGATATGACCCTAATGTTGAGATTATTTTTCCCTTTAGACCTCCCCATTGATAGACCCATTTTATCTATGGAAGACTTGGCAAATCCATAGATGATTCTACCACCTCTCTTCCACCTTGACCATTCACCATTGGTTTCTCTTATCTAGATAAAATGAGATTCACCAAGACATACCTCCATCGGTGTGCTTAAAAAAGCTTCCGTCTTGGGCAGTATTATTATGTCCCACATGAATTGATCACCATCAAAAATAGGAAGCCACATGAGAAGCATGGACTGGGTTTCATCCTACCTAATAAGAAGAAATCCAAACAACCCATCATTACTATTCTTGAAGAAGATGCCCCTTCCTCACTAACCTCACCTCCACTTGCATGTCAAGATGATAACATCATCCCACCTAACTTTTTTATTCATCAACATGATCAACCTTGGACCCTTAACTTATCAACAGAAGGGGGTAATTGTAACCATCCCTTTAACCCATCCTCAAATGATAAGAGAAGACTCTCATACTATTAACACTATCCAATACTAGGATGATGATTTTATTCTCATGTATCTTGGTGCCTCAAATTCCTCCATCTATAAATCCCTTCTTCTTGAGACCTTGACCATGTTGAATGAATCCACAAAGGATATCAACTTGGGTACTCTAGATAACCCTCACATTATCAAAATTAGCTAATTATTGAATATTGAGGAACTTTAGGACTTCCCTTCTTTCCTCCAAGATTGCAGCATAGCCTTCACTTGGTCTTATAGTGACATGCCTAGAATTGAACCAACCATTACTACCCATAACATAATCACCAACCATGATGCCAAGCCCATCAAGTAGAAGATTTGATGCATGTACCCTCACATAGCCCTTCTCATCAAAGAAGAGCTTTAGTGTCTCTTATTTTTCCATTTCATTCAACCCATTGACTATCCTTAATGGGTCTTGAATGTTGTACCTATCACTAAAGCCACAGGGGGATTATGCATTTATGTGGACTTTTGTGACCTCAACCTTGCTTGCCCCAAAGATGACTTTCCTTTACCAAACATTGAATAGATTTTTGATCTTACAGCCAATCATGAGATGTTATCTCTCATAGATGGGTTTTCAGGTTCTAATCATATTTTAATTGCTCCCAAATATCAACACAAAATTACCTTTATCACCCCTTGGGGAACCTTCTACTATAGAGTCATGCCTTTTAGGTTAAAAACACTGATGCAACCCACTAAAATACCATGAATTATATCTTCCATGACCTCATCCATAAGATTGTTGAGGACTATATTGATGACCTTCTTGGAAAATCCAAGCTCTAAAAAGATCACTTGGCTATTCTTAAGATTTGAATGACTCATTCATTACCATGTCTGCCTAAACCCCAAGAAATGCATTTTTAGGGTCTTGTTAGGAAAGCTTCTTAGTTTTATTGTCTCCCTTTGTATAATTAAATTAAATACTACCAAAATCAAATAAATCCTTGGCATTCTTCCTCCAACCAACCTTAAGCAACTCCATAGTTTTTAGGGAAAGCTCTAATTCATTCATCATTTTATCTCATAGCTTTTGGATCAATACCAACCCTTCTACCACCTTTTGAAGAAGGATGTATCTTTCATGTGGAATAGTGACTTTCAAAATGCCTTTGATTTAATCAAAGGGTACCTTTTGTCTCCTCTTTTCCTTACCCCTCCCAAGGATGACCAACCATTTTACCTTTATATCTTTACCATTGACCATTCTCTAGGGGCAATGCTGGCTCATCGAGACAAATAACATAGAGAACAAGTTATCTACTACATTAGTTGCATGCTTGTAGAGTATAAAACTTGGTATACCTATACTAATAATATTTTCTTAAATTTATTCTTCATAGATACCAACCTTTTCCACTACCTTCTTAACCATAAGAACTATGTCATAACCAAACACCAACCTACTCAAGTACATGCATTCCAAGCCATACCAAAAATAGCATATGGCTAATTGCTCATGATCATATTAGAGTTTGATCTGGAGTTCCTTCATCATAAGTCAATTAAGGGGCAAGTCATTGTCAACTAATTGGATGAAGTACCATTAGTAGACAATCAACCTCCTCCTCTTAAGTTCCCTGATGAGTCCATCATGACCCTCTATCAATCAGATTTCACATATCAAGTCACCATGTTCTTTGATAGATCAAAATGTCAACACGGTGGGGAAACTTATATCATCCTTATCCACTTTGATGGTAAAACTCTTCCTCTATCCTTCAAGCTTGATTTTGAATGTACCAACAATATGGTTAAGTATGAAGCCCTAGTAATAAGCCTTCAAACTATCTTATCTCTAGGAGTCAAAATGATCAACATCTTTGGTGACTTCCAACTTGTGGTCAACCAAATAAATGATTGTTATTACTTTAAGAATGATGTCTTGTAATAGTAAAAACAACTAGTTGATGAACTCTTAACATCATTCAAATACTACCACATCTAGTCAACCCCACGCTTTACCAATAAGTTCATTGACACCATGGATTCCCTTGCCTCTCAAATACCAACTACACCCTCAAATTTTAAGTTATCTATCATTATCCATAGGCTCACCTAACCTTCCTATGTCAAACCAGATTCCCCCACCATTTTCAATGTGGAGGAAACCCAAACTGACCTTTAGTATCAACAGACCTTTGATTACCTTAACCTTGGCATAGTTCCTTCTGGCCTCTCTAGGAATGATCTAAGAGTGTTTATCTAGAACACTTTTCATTATACCCTTATAGGAGGAATTATTTAAAAACATGACTTTGATAGTCTCCTCTTCCACTACTTTTGCAGTCATGAAACATCTTATTCTATCAAGAAAATGCATGATGGTATTTGTAGGGGATAATTTAGTAGCCTTGTTGTGGCTAAACATATCCTTTTCTTAGGCTATTACTAGCTTACCCTTAAACAAAACTACTGTGATTATGTGAAAAAGTGTGTCAAGTGTCAACAACATGCTAATTTGCATCACATACTTAGTCATGGTCTTTAGGTTTCTATTGATTTCTAGCCCTTTTCATAATGGGGTCTAGATCTTAATAGTGAAATCAATCCCCATTATTTGTAGCAACATCACTCTTTCATCACCATGATTGAGTACTTTACTAAGTGGGTAGAGGTTATTCCTCTAGTCTTGACCAAAGGAGAAAAGGTTATCGACTTTATCAACCATCACATTATCTGCCACTTTGGTGTTCCTCATAAGATTATAACCAAAAATGGTAAATCCTTTAAGAAAAAGCATGTTCAAGGTGTATGTGATGCATTCAAAATTAATTTAAGTTTCTCCTCACCTAATCTCTCTCAAACTAATGGACAAGCAGAAGCCTTTAACAAAAATCTAAATAATATGCTAACTAAAATGTTCAATGCATCTAGTTGGGATTAGAATTTGCATACCCCGTTCACCATATGGGAATATCATACTATCATTAGGCCCCCTACATGTGCTACCCTATTTTATCTTATGTTTGGAGTAGAGGACATCTTGCCTCTTGAGGGCCAAATTCTTTCTCTTCACATATCTTTGAAAGATCTCGTTTATGAGATCTATTATCATCAACACCATCTAACCCATCTAGAACTACTTGATGAGTGTCATTTAGTAGCCTTTACCCACCTCTATGTCTATAAATATCACATCAAGTATGCCTATAATAAGCTCCTGAAAGTGTGAAAATTCAATATCATAGATCTCGTCCTGAATGAAAATCAATGTGTCAACAACATAGAGAAAAACAAGTGGGGTAAGTTTGCTTTCAATTGGCTTGGACCTTATATCATAACCCAAAAGTATGGATCAGGAGCTTACCAGTTGTCTTCTCTCTAAGAACACCTATAACTTGAGCTCTTGAATGCTTCACATCTATGTCCATTATTTTGATAAGAAGGATCTAGTTCGCCTTTTATTTAACTTAAGCTCATCCCTTGCTATCTACCTACATTCCATCTAATAGGTCTTTTTTGCATCCTCAATAATTTTGTGGGTAAAATACATAGCCTAATTATATTTCAATCCCTAAGTAACTTGGTGGGTAATGTAGAGGTGAGCCATGTCTACCACCTTCTAGTGATCAGTCCCATCGATCTTGGTCATGATGATCTGCACCGCAACCTGGAGGGTAGGATCCTATTGGTTCTTAATGTGCATGACATGGACCTATTACTAATACATCAATGATGTGTATATATTTTAGACCTCCTCAGTTTCCCCCAAGTCATAGGCCACATCCAACCTTAAACACTACAGCCTTGATAAACCTTATTCTTTTGGGTGTGATCTTCATGTTGCGCTCAAGTAGAGATAGTTTTCATAGATGTGCGAGAGTAAGAAATTGATGGACTCCATGGGTTTTCTAAAGTAAGGAAAATTAAATAGTTAGAACAACCCCATAGAATCCAAGGCATTAGAGATCTTAAGGTCATACACTAACTAGTTCTTGGTGTTCTTGCACTCAACTTGGTAGTCATTTTGTAATTCAACCTCATTCTTAGGTTGATGATGGTTGTAATAAAAAATAGTGCAAGTGGGTACCTTAGAGACCCAATTATCCATGCATAGCATCATATTAGGTTACTACATTTCTTCAATCATTAGTGGTAGGGGTGAAGATGATTGAGTCTTCTTGGTTTATCATGCCATACTAGCTTCTCCTCTTTATGTGCATTGTGCATGTTGTTCTGTTGTATTTTATATAATGAACACCACTTCTCCTCCAAGTAACTCCTCTTCCTCTGGTATATTTGGTAATGGATTAGTCCTTAAGGCCTTCTTCTTAGGCTACATCACACTTTGAGTAGCCCAAAGGTTGAGGCATAGTCATCCAATGTTCCCAAAAGAATACATGATTATTGTCAGTGACTTCAGCTTTTTGAGCTTAACTTCCCTCTAATGGAAAACTTCCCTTGCAACCTACAAAAAAAAACCCTTCCCTATTGTGGTTGTGTCCCAGGGTTACCCTATGATTTGCTTTCATAGATTTAATTCTTAGCTCAATACCTATATATAGACTCATAATGCTTTGTATATTTCTTTGTAGAATCGAACTTGCTTTCTTCACTCTCAGCTTTGGTATTTCTTTGCTCTTAGCTCTAAAATCTCAAATGTAAGTAAATGTAAGTTGTAAAAATGAACTAGTTCACCTTTTTATGGGCTTGAGGGAGTTAACCACATTTATTACCCCTCTCCTTTCATCCATCACTTCTCATCATAAATGCATTTTTTAATGGTATTGTCTTGTCACACCATTGGCACATTTCTTGCAACCACTATTATTTCATATTAATGACACATCTTATCTCATGCCTTCCTTTCAAGTGGAAGATAGATGTGTCCCACATTTTTCTTAGAGTGGAAGACAGTTATGTGTCTTTTAAATTTTTTTAAACTATTGATAAGAATACCCTATCCTTATGCTATGTAGTTTTTGTGACTTAAATGACTTGTGTGCCTTACATAATTTCCACACCTTTAAGCACTTACACACCATAAGTACCTTATACGCCCCATATACCTTGCATGCCTAGGTAACTTGCATGCCTAGGTAACTTGTGCACCTATCTTTAATTATGAATTTAGATATCTCTCACCCCACACTAAAACTGAGTCGTGGTCCTCCATGAAAATACAAGTGCAAAACTTAAAGACAATTACATTAAAAAAATGTTGCATGTAACAAAGGTAGTGATTTTATTGAAAAATAGGAAATCCTAAAGTAATGGCATAAGCCTTATTGTTTATAATACTTTAATTACTTAGAAGTGAAATATGGCTAGAGAAAACTTTCATTATATACCCAAGATGGAATTGGCCATCCAACCTTTGTAATCGACAAGCACCGGTTGGTCAAATGCTACGAATGAAAAAAAGACCATCCTAGTAAACTCAATGTTTTCCATAATGGTACACAAACTTGGAGTCATATATAAAGACCTTCATTCTCAAAGTAAAGATTTTTTGTTTGATGTGTCGATCATTCCATGCTTTCTATTTGCACTTCTCCACATCCTGACTCTAATGATTAAGGAATCAGGGTTCATCTAACTATAATAAAGTGTCCATGCATGCCTTCAAGGATGAATATTCATTCAATTATCCCATGTGTGTAATATGAAGAGATGGTACAAAAAATTCAACTAGAAGGACTACCTTTTTGCCATATACTAAATTGAATGGTGTGTTCTTATTCAAACTCTTATAGGTTAATTGGTAAGCCCATAGTACCACAGACACCCTATCATCCCAATTAATTTGGCTAATATTAGATTTTTTTTGTTAGTGTGGTGCCTAGGATTTTATTGAAGGCCTCAACAGTTCCATTGGCTTGCGAATGATATGATGTTATTTTATGATGAGCAATCATGAACTCAGCAAGGAGGATGTTAATAGTTTCATTTAGAAAATGGGTGTTGTGATCACTAGTAAAACTTAGTGGGAATCTAAACCGAGTTATTATATGCTCCCAAATAAAGCAGGCAGTAGTGGTAGTAGTGCAATCTCTTGTAGGCATAACTTCAGCCCAGAGTGTGAGATAGTTAGTTATGGTCATGATATACTATGAACCTATTCATCGTCTAGCTAGAGTAATGGGACCAATAAAATTAATGGCCCATTTCTCAAATGGTTCTTGAGAGAGAATTGGTTGTAAAGGCATGGCATCTCATCGGTTTGGTTTCTTTATGTGTTGACATATGTTAGACTTCCTAACATATACCTTAGCATCCTAAAAAAGAGTAGGCCACCATAATCTAGTTAGTATAGCCTTATGTATGGTAGCCTCTCTAGCATAGTATCCTCTAGCAATACCTTTATGGACTTTTTGAAGTACCTCAGAATGATCTTTTTCCATAACATAGTGTCAAAGAACTTCATAATGACTAAGCTTGTAAAGATCCCCTTTTATGAGTTGAAAGGGTGAAACACAAACCATGAGTTGTTTCTTGACCTATGGAGTTAGATAGTCAGGCATTGAGCTATTAGTTAAAAAGGTTGTAATATATTTTAACTCCTCAAGTACACGAGTAACACATAAGAGTTGAACATTAGGAAAGTCATCTTCAATAGCATGTGGTGGTTCTCTTGACTCAATTCAAGATAGATGATCAGGGCCACAATTGGATTTTATAGGTTTGACCATGATTGAGAATTAAAACTCTTGAAATAACACTATTTGATAGTAGATTCATCCATGTAGCATAGGTTTGTTTACTACATACTTTAAGGCCTCATGATTTGTATATAATATAAAGGTAGTTGCCAATAAGCACTTTCAAAATTTTTGCAAAGCATAGAGCATTGGCAATGCTTCACGCTTGGTGGTTGTGTAATTCCACTTATATGGGGTGAGTTTCCTACTAGAAAAGTAGATTAGGTGATCAAGGTGACTAGATAGGAGGATTAGACTGGTAACTAGATAACCCTTTAAGGCCTCAAAGGCTTCTTAATAGGATCAAGTCCATATGAAGTGCTCATTATGTTTTAAGAGTTCTTCTATAGGCATGATAATATTTACATATCTATGGATGAATTTCCTATAATAACATGTATGTCCTAGAAAGGCACATACCTCATATTGAGAATTGGGTGCTAGAAGGCAAATAATAATGGACACCTTTGTTGGGTCTACCAGAAGTCCATCCTTACAAATAATATGTCTTAAGAAAACACTAAAAGGTGTAACAAATAGGCATTTTTTTAAGTTTGGTGATATCTATAAGACTCGATAGCGCTCAAACATGAGCCGTAGGTTAGAGCAATGGTCTTTGACCAAGCCATAAATTGTCCAATCATCCAAGTAGACTTGAAGAAACTTATGATTAAAATCTGTTGGGTGAATATTTTGTTGTCAACTAACTAAAGGCAAGATGGGTATATCAACCACAACATAATGAGATAAATCTCTCCTCTTAGCAAGGGGAGGCTCCCTATAAACTATAATATATAATATAAACTAAAAATAGACTTAGAGGTGAGATCATACCATGTATCTCTCTTTTTTTAGAGATGATGTTCACAAGGTAAAGGAAAATTCCTGTGTAATAATTGAAAGCAATTCTCTTCTTTTAGAAATGATGTTTAGTAAACAGTAGAAAAACTTCCCGGGCAGTAACTGGATCCACAAGAAACCCATGAAAGCACAAATTCTTTTATTGCTTCTCTTACTGATTTAGGACTAATATCATAGTAGAATGAAGTGCAACCCAAAGTCTCCACCAAAAACTACAACAGAGTATATGATCACAAAGGATAAAAGTAGTTCAAAGCCTTTCCAATATCCTTTGTGCTAAAACACAAAACACACAAGCTAAAGACAATTATGGTAGCACAAAGTCTCCACAATCAGCTTCAGGACATCTTCCAGATTATTTTCACTTGCTCTGCTTATTTCATCAAACAGATAAGACTATATTTAGGAAAGAGACATAAGAACAATTTACTACATAATACAAGTTATTTCAACACAAAATTTGAAAGCTCACTTGCTATCTCATTCACTTGATAAAATATGATTAACAATCTGAGCTCAAAGTCTCAAAAATGCCTTTCAATTTGGGCAGAGTTTTTGCTTCTAATAACTGAGAGATCTCTCTAATGTGAAATGAGAGATTACAATATATAGCATTCAAAGAAAGACTTTGGCACTTATTTTCACAAAATGGCCCATGCTACATTGAATGTATTGGAAAGAGGAAGTTCTGTGTAGGGGCCATCCTGGAGCAAGTTACCAGTCCTAACTTTGGCATTTAACTCATATCAAATGTCTTCTCTAAAACATGGGTTACCTGATCCTCTAAAAGGCAAGGCCACTCCTCTTTATGATACTTACACGATTGTCCACTCATCTTTACTCAAACAAAGAAAAATAGGCCACGCCATTGAATGCTTGTGCTCTTTGATATCCACTTAGTAGACTGTTCCACCTATTGGAATAACTCTTCCACCAATACTTCTGAATTATCTATTTGATTCCCTTTTTCCTTGCTATATTTTGTCTCTTCTTGGTGATCTGAGCTCTTGGGGCTATCTTCTCACCTTCTACTGGCTTCTTTGGCACCTTTCTCAGCGGATCACTGAGTTTGTCATCAGGTCTACGTTATTTAAAAATTAACAATGTATTCCATTATCCTTAATTTGACATTTGCGGGGACATCACTGGTTGCTTGAACCATTTTGAACCTTGAACCATCTTTTAGAGTTTACTAGTTCAATGGTTCAATAGTTTGATGGTTCAATATTTTATGTTTTGCAAAGAGTCACGTTCGCTCAGTCTTCTTATGAATTCAATTTGTATCATTGAACCAACTGTTTGAACCTTTTGCTGGAACCTTCCACTCGAACCTTTTTGAACCTATAAACCATTTTGAAGCAGATTTCAATGGTTCAACGGTTCAATGGTTCGGTGGTGTTCATTTCAAATATTGAACCTTGCCATTGAACCATATATCATTGAACCTCAGTGTTGAACCATCCGTATCAATTTTAGGAAATGCCTTTACGTGTTTTGTAATTTTTTTTTGCAGAAATCCACCTTTTGAACCTGCAATTTCCTTAACCAAAAAGGCTTGTACAATTGAATAACTTGACTTCTCATAACATTTTTAAGAAAGGAGACCATTTTTGGCTTGCAAGACCAAAATGGTCAATAGATTGTCCACAAAAATAAGTGACTGGTTTTGGGAATAACAGCTAGCTCTAGTTGGGGAACTTCCATTGATTGTATTTTGAAATGATTGAAGGGAGTAGAAATCAGACTCTAAGTGCCTTCATCCATGCCATTGGATCATAGAGTCAAGCCACTCAAAAAGAGAAAGATGCCAAAAAACCAAATGAACAACACAAAACAAACAAAGACTATACAAATGTACAACTGGACTTATCTGATACTTCAAGGATTAAATAGCTTCAGATGCTACCCACTGTGAGGTAGTGAAAATGGTGTTCCATCTTGATATTCTAGCAAGAAGCTACTTTCACCACAAATCTGATGAATGGTAAATGGACCTCTCCACGAGGAATCAAATTTTCTATGCATTCCTTTTGGTTCTCTCCTCTTGTCACACAACAAGACTTGATCTCTAATCTAAAAATCATGAATCCTTGCTCTCTTGTTGAAGAGTTTCTTTACTTGATTTTGATGTGCAGTGATATGGTCCACTACCATAGTTCATTGCTCATCTAGTTTGGTTAGGCACATGATCCTTTTATCAATAGAATTTTTGAAAGTTTGATCTTCGACTGCCTTTGCCAACTTCAGTGCTGGTAGTTCTAGGGTGATTGGTATCTCTGCATTCAAACCATATAGAAGCTGAAATGGTGACATACCTATTGCTCTCTTGGTGTAATCCTGCTATGTATTTTTTTATTTTGATGGTGTTTGATGAGATTGGTGTACTAGATTACACCATGGGAGTGTTAAAGTGGGCATACCCACCCAAGAACAAGTCCCCCACTAATTTCTATAAGGTTTTCACATGCCTAGGACATATCACCCCTCCTAAAAAATAAAAATAAAGTATTGGTTCGATGGGATGAAGGAGGCATTTTGCTACACCCTTAACCTTTGGTGTGTCTAGGGATATATGTACCGACTTGTGGCTTACATACCTATTTTATATTCTTGTTACATTTATTTATGTTCTTAGTTAGGTTGGTGTATGGAATAACCATGGATAAGTAGAATATATATATGAGGTAGTGGTTAGTCTTCGATCATCATATTAAGTATTCTGCTCTTATTGCATTATTATAGAAGTTGCCCCCTTGAAGTGGTTATACTATATGATCCAATATTTTGATCTTCTATCAATTATTACTATGGTATCTCTTATCTTTGATTATTTTGTGCAATATATAATTATTTTGTGCAAACATATAAGTAATTTCCTTACAAGTGGTATTAGAGCTTCGATTTGGGCAAGTTTCCTATGATATTTTTTTGGATCTGGGGGGTGTGACTTCTACGAACGAAAGGAGAGAAAAAAATATAACTTATAATCTAAGAAGAATTAATTTTTTCTATCAACTTAGTATTATTCGAAACAAGTTTTTGAAAAAAAATATTAAAAAAAAGTCCAATTTTTTTTCCCTTTACACATTTTAAGTTGTTATATTTGTCTCGACGAGATGATAGTAATGGTATATTCTTATGGTACACTTTTTTATGCCAAAAAACTCACCCTAATGCACAAAAACAATAATTGGATTTGTCTTGGTGAGGTGATCATAATAGTACCATCTCTTGGGATACTTTATTTGGGGTAAAATCCCTCCTAGGGTTTGTGTATGGTGGGTCCTACTACTTGGGAAAAAAAGGGGGGAAATAAACTCCTAAGACTCCTAATGATGACATGAAATCTAAAAATTTAGATCCAATGATTTATCACTTCAGGCTGACATAAAGGGCTTGGTGTAGTAGGATGATTTTTTTGTAGTTCAAATTGATGTTTCAGGGATGTGTAGAGAGATTAATGGGGTGCATACTCTACCTTTTAGGCTAACATAAAGGGCTTGGTCTAAAAAATGCATCATCTACCTTTCAAATTTTGATGAATACTATTTTTAGGCCATTTTTGAGGAAATTTGTTCTGGTGTTTTTTGATGATATCCTCATTTATAGTAAAAATTAGGAAGACCATTTGCATCATGTGAAACATATACTCTCAATTCTAGAATAACATTATTTGTATGCTAAACCTTCTAAATTTACTTTTGGAGCTCGTGAGGTTTAATATTTGGGTCATATGGTTTCACATGAGGGAGTGCAAGAGGATCCTAAAAAAATCCAAACAATAGTGGATTGGTTGGTTCCTAAGACACTCAAGCAACTAAAGGGATTTATGGGGCTAAGTGGTTACTATCATAGGTTAATAAAAAATTATGGTCTCATTACAACCCTATTCACCTCTTTGTTGAAGAAATACTCCTTTCAGTGGATTGATATAGCTACCATGGCATTTGAACAATTGAAATTGGTTATGTGCACCACTCCAGTGTTGGCCACTCCTAATTTTTCTAAGACTTTTGTGGTTAAATGTGATGCATCTAGATATGGTATGGGTGTTGTGCTCATGCAAGAAGGTATACCACTTGTATTGGAAAGTCACCAATTGAAGGGTAAAAATTAGGTCAAGCCCATCTATGAGAAGGAAAAGATGGCCATTCTACATGTAGTCAAACAATGGAGACCTTATTTGATGGGTCATCACTTTTAGGTAAAGACTAATCATGATCATCTCAAATTTTTTTTTTGAATAATAGTTGAGGCATTGCTATGTGCTATGACCATTTGGCAGGCATATTGGATAGAGGAAGCAAGATCAAAATGGGAAAATGACAGTGCTACCCATAATTTGATTCATAATATTTAGTAGGGTTTGGGTGGATTTAAAAAATTCACATGGAAGGGTAATTTATTATGATATAAAGACAAATTATACCTATGTAAGAATTCTCTTTTCAAACAAAAAATCCTTCAAGAACTTCATGCAACTCCACTTGTGGGTCATTCTAGGTTTTTGAAAACCTATCATAGAATCAAGTAGGATTGTTTTTTGGGAAAGAATTAAGGGGGATGTCCAAAAATATGTGGCTAAATGTATGATCTATCAAAAAAATAAAGGTGAAACCATCAAAAGCCTAGGTCTTTTACAACCTTTATCCATCCCTAGCCAACGTTGGGAAGAGGTGTCTATGGATTTCATTACAGGTTTATCAAGATCTAATGGTCAAAATGTTATTATGATTGTTGTGGATCATCTAAGTAAGTATGCTCATTTTTGTTCTTTATCACATCCATTTGTTGCTAGTATAGTAGCTTATATTTTTCTCAATACAATTTAGAAACTACATGGTACTCCAAATATCATTATCAGTGATAGATATCCCATTTTCACTAGTAATTTTTGGACTGAATTATTTGCATGTTTGAGCACAAACTTAGCTCATAGCTCATCCTATCATCCTCAATCAGATGAACAAACTGAGGTAGTCAAAAAATGTCTGGAAGGATATCTTCATTGTTTTGTTTCTAATAAATAGGATAAATGGGTTCATTAGTTTCCACTTGCTAAATGGTGGTATAATACTTCTGTTCATAGTTCTTCTAAAATGCCTCCCTTTATGGCCTTGTGTAGATACCACCCTCCATCCATTACTTCAACCTTGAAGGTCCATCCTAAGGTTCATGAAGTTGAGAAACATATTCACCATCAACAAGAGTTCCTTGCAAGTTTACATGAAAATTTAACCATGGCCTAGAATCACATGAAGCAGCAGACATATCAGCAGAGGAGTGAGAGGCATTTTGACATTGGTGATTGGATCTTTATTTTCTTGTAGTCATATAATAATATGTCATTGAAGCAATAGAAAAAGGATAACAAGTTGTCCCCTAAGTATTATGGGCCTTATCATATCATAAAAAAAATTGGTAGTGTGGTCGACAAGTTAGAGTTTCCTTTATCTACTCACATACATCCATTATTTCATGTATCATGCCTAAAGAAAGTCATTGGATATAGAGTTGATACTCAAAATAAGTTACTAAAACTAGATGAGGAAGGGATATTTATTCTTGATCTTGAGGCAATCCTTCAAATACACACTAAGCATCTACAATCTAGAGTGATTAAGGAGTACCTGATCATATGGAAGAATCTACCATGTGAAGATGCCACCTAAGATGATGAATCCTTTAAGAAGAAATAGCCAGAGTTGATTCAACATTAAGGACAATATTGTTTTGAAGGGGAGGGGCATGTTATGATTTTAACCTTTGGCATGTTTAGGGATATGTGTGTCTGACTTGTGGCTTACATACCTCTTTTATATTCTTGTTACATTTATCTATGCTCTTATTTAGGTCAGCCTATGGAATAACCATGGATATGTTGACTATATATAGGAGGTAGTGGTTAGTCTTTGGTCATCATATTAAGTAGTATGCTCATATTACATTATTGTGGAGTTTTCCCTCTGGAAGTGGCTCTACTATATTATCTAGTATTCTGCTCTGTTATCAATTATTGTTGTCTGATTTCTTATCTTTGATTATTATTTGTGATATATACTTATTCTATGTAAACATCTAAATAATTTCCTTACACATTCAGGAATGAATGGTGCATCCCAAAGGAATTTCCCCCTTGGCTGCTAAGTAAGCACAATTCACTGTGAAGCTGCACTTCTCTCTCACGCACATCAAGATGGTCCATTTTAGAGAACTCTTTGCAAGGATAAATATATGTATGCCTTTATGGCATGGTACCTTTTTGAATCAATGAATCAGATCTATGATGTACAACCTATTGTCTTGGAGGTAGACAAGATCAACTTGGAGATTCACACTCTCAATAAGATGTATGTCTATATGAGCAAGAAGGCATACAGGGAGAAGAAGGAGATGAACCAGATAGAAATAAAAGTCAAGCTAATACTAGTGGGAAAATAGGTACATAATTTTTTCTACATGTTACAACCTAGACATAAGGGTTTAAAGGGTACAAAACATACGTAGGAGAAGCTACCACTAATACCTCCCTTGAAGAAGAAGTGGACCAGGGATGATGTTGGCACAAGCAGTTAGTAGGTTCCTTAAAAATGGTAGAGGAATGCCCAAGCACTATAACTAATCCCATCACCACCAAGAACCTCACCTCCTTAACTTTCTCCATAATGCCCTTCTCCTCCTCACCCTTCTACACCTTACCGTTCTCCTCCTTACCCTTCTTCACCTCGCCCTTCTCCACCTTGACCTTCTCTACCTAGAGTTCTACCACCATAAGTCCCTCCACCCCCACCTTCTCATCCACACATTCCTCCAACTCTGCCTTCACCCCTAAGATAACTCCACAAGCATCCCCCCCAAAAGTTTCATCAAGAGCTCTAACATAACAGGCTACAAATCAAAACCCTAATCAAGAAGTCCTTATAGTACAAATGAAAGAATCAAACTCTGATTCTGAGAATAAAACCTCCCCAACATATGAGGAGGCCACCTTCAAAGACTCACCATTGAACATTGGGGGTCCATATGGTAAAGAGGGGGATGGTGAAGATTTTGAAATGAGTAGAATGGATATCGATAGTAATTCATTAGCTATCAAAGCTAAAGTTGAGATCTTGGAGTGCAACCTAAATAAAGGTAAAGAGTCAACTGGATCTATAGAAGAGCCTACCATTGATTCATTTTCTAAACTACATGATCAATATCAATTAGGCATTCTTGATAGGATGTTGTATCTATGGCCACAATTCATTACCTAAGATGAAACTTTGGAAAGAAGGAAGCATGTGTCCTTCTTTTTGGCCATGTACAATGAGGAGCATCACTTTGAGCTACCTCAAGATAGCCTTCTTTTAGGTCCTGATGCTCCTGCATTGCCCAAACCACTATGGGTTGATCCCCAAGCGATCACCCCTTTGGAAGCCAATGCATCATTCTTAAAGATGGATTTGCAAGTCACATGCAAAAACATATAATCTGACTTTGATGCACATGATGTAGAGACAAAATATACCTAGGTAGTGGGTATGTATGAGAATGAAGTTGCCACTAAGAAGGTATTCATCAAAGAAGTGGTTAATTTGAAGCAACAAGTAAAGGAGGCCATGAAGGCCAAAGTGAAAACATTAAATTTATGTAAGACAATTTTGGGCTAGGATCCAACACTGGAAAATGGTGTGCCTCTCAATGGGGATGCCATAGATAAATTGGAAACCCTGGTGAACCTCCTTTTGAAGCACATAAAGGAGAAACCCATGCTAAGGAATGAGGGACTAGAAATATTAGAGCAATTTATCGAGGTAGTTGAAGTATACAAGCACACCTTTGAAAGAGTTAGGGAAGTCATCCCCATCTTAGACAAGATTTTTTAATGGCTAGTGTGCCCGAATAAGATCTCGAAGGCTCAATTCTAAGTAGAAGAAGCCCAGAGGTAGAAAATGGCTGATGATGCCCTCCTAATAAGGGATTGCACCAAGTATGCAAAGACATTCAAAGATGTGGAAATAATGGAAGAAAATATCAATGCACATCACCAGTAGTTAAATGCCAATTTTATAATCCTCCAAGGATAGGTTATCTAAGAAGTCTCAACACTCAAATACATCCATAAGGATGCCAACACATCCCTAGATGACTTATTCAAGAAGGCCAATGAGAAATTTGATCAACTCAAGGAGATGAAGAAGTCCAAAGAGGGTATTGAAGTAATAACTATTAAGTTGCTTAACACATTATCACATTGGGACAATGTCAAGAAGCAAATTGAACAAAAGGGGCCTAAATTTTTGGTAGAGGTCACCAACAAGACTTAGTCTAAGGCAGACTAAGAGCATAATGTGGGGTGATATTGGATCCAAAAATTTGACTAAGTGTTTTGACATTTTGGCATAGAACTGGCATGGTACAAAAGGAGCATAGCATGAAAAGTCTAAGGTGTAGAACTCAAATGACATTGAAGCACCATAGCATGAAACATATAGGGTGCGAAAGGAAAAGGACATAGATGCATCAATGCAAGAGGACCCAGTTAAGAGAAGGATTAACCATGAGGAACTTGAGAGCATAGGGCTCAGAATAATAATGAAAGACTTGAGGAGTGCATGGAAAACATGAGATGGTTAAGTTGTGATTCTCGAGGGTCACCTAGACCTTATCCATCATAGTTTTACACTGACCCACAAGGAGATAGACACATGGTAGTAAGGATATAGCATAGAGTGAGTATATAGGGGGTGCAAAGGCCCAGGTCCTTAGGAAAAGTTGGTTAATAGACTACCATGACTCTCAGTTTGTAGAGAGTTCGTTGGCCAATTAATCTTATCAATAATGTTGTAAATACTTAGTTAGAGATAAAAAAGTATAAATACCCCTATTGTAAAGCACCGTGGGATGGATTTTATTGATATCATTTTGTTGAAGCTTGATATATGAGTTAAAGATATTATAACCATTCTTATGTTCATGTTCTAGTTAAATGTATAGTTGTGTATCTACGATAGGTTGAGTTGAGCATTTGTTGATTGGAACTTAATATGAAATCAATACAAATCTTCTTTTTCTAAATATCAATATTAGAACTTCATGGCACTCTTTTGCATGATTATGGTGGTTGAACACAATGATACTAGGATTAAAGTAGTTTATATTTTCTTCTATGTAATATCTAATTAAATATATGTTTAAGCCAAGGAATATAACTAATTAATGTTACTGCGTAACATACCTTGCAGGAATTGGTATCTAGCTATGCACTTCAAGTGAGTATGCAAGACCATAGTCTTACGTGAAAGGGCCATTGCACTAGCTCGTTGGGGTTATACTTCAGTTCCTAAATATCTTTTAAGAATAAAAACCCAATAGTGTTAGATAATTAACCTTAATTTGGGTCTTTTCTATAAGTTTATCCTAAGTCTTATGTGTGTGCATTTATTGTCTTTATAAATTCATTTTATTCTAGTCTTTTGAAGTGTCACTCACCTCTTTAGTTCACTTGTTAGACTTGGAGTTACTTACATGTAACTCCTTCCCCCCCCCCCCCCCCGACATAACACACACATCCTCCCCACTTGTCATAGAATAGGGACACATGGCCCACACGTTCCAACTTGCACTTATAACTCCTTATTCCCTCTATCTCTATTTATTTACCTCTTTTCTTCCTCATTCTTCATGTTCTATAATTTTAGTCTTGCTCCTGCATCCTTGTGATGCTCTTTGGTCTAAAGCCATCATCTCTCTTTCTTATACCTTATTCATGCTATTATACTTAGAGTTATTCTTGTTTCAAAGATTCGAATAGATTGTTAGGTTTTTCTCCGTATGATGGTTTTTCCACTTGTCACATTTGCCTCAACTTTATGGCCTATGCTCATTTCAAGGTAACATTGTTCCTTAATTTTTATTATTTATTCAACATTTAATTTGATTCCTAGAAAATATTATAATATTTAAAGCATAAATATCCATTTTGTATGCATTTAAACATTTTTTACATCATTTACATAGTCCAAACTAAAACTTGTATGGATTTATGACCTTGTATGACCCATGGAGGGTATGTAGGTGAAAGGAATGGTGCAAGAGTTTTTTTTTGTGATTCAAAATTCTATTTTATTTTGGGTTATCTATATATTTGTAGGCCTTGTAAGATCAAAGCTACATGGTAGTCTATCAACTAAAAAAAATACCACTGCCATCAATTATTTATTACCATGTATTTTCATATTTGTAATATTGTATTTAAATTTTCATTAATTCTATTAGTCAAACCAAAGTCATATGTAAGTTTCTAAGTTTGAGTTTCTAAAGAATGCAAAGAATATTTGGTTAAGATAATGAGTATTGGAAGCATAGGTTGTAGGTTCAAATCACAAGTTTTAGTAGTTTGCATGCATTGTTACATTTCTAGAATTTACATATATTTGTAAGTCAAGTTCAAAGTTTGACACTTTAAACCTCAAGTGAATGCATATAGGAGTTGGAAAATGATATTTTGTAATTTTTTTTGCATTCATAATTCAATATTTCAAAACCCACAAGTTTCATTTGTAATTTTCAAATCGTGTCATTGTGCATTCAATGTATGATTATTGTTATTTTTTGCCTAGTTTATTTTCTACTCAGAGTTAGTCATGTAAACAACCATTTATTAGGTTTTGGAATGTTTTAGACACATTAGAGTGGTTTTCTTTTAAGTCTCCAGATATGAGTTCAATGATAATCATGTATTAAAAATGAAGAAACAAGGTGTTCTAATGTACAATAAGTGCTATTTTGACGGAATTTGACACTTTGATTTTTTTCGAAGGTTGAAAATGTTCTTCCAAACCATATATATAACACAATTTTTAATTTATTGTGATATACAAATTAAATACATCATACTTCAAGGTTTACAGGTCCCTAAGGATCTGATAGGCTAATAGATTCATCGTCACACCCATCTTGTGCGAGCTACTAGGTCCAACATCAGGATATGTTATATGGAAGTTTTGGAGGAATAGTTATGTGTTTTCTTCTATCATTTTTATTTTTTATTTTCTTAAAATTATTGATGAGGAGTAGATAGATTTTTTTTATTGTTTTTTTTGCTATAAGGTCTTCTCACCTCTCCCATGACAAGGTGAAGAGATTGCATGGCATTCAATTAGTTGTCAATAATTGTATGAGTTGGTAAGGGAGTTGATAGAACCATTAGTGACATGATAAAATGTTTATCAACATCATTGGGCATTAGGGATAAGTGCCATACATAATACATGATAGTCACTAGATTGACTTTTTATGTGAGACCTTATGTGGATCGATGTAGTTTAACAGGACTTGATCATGTTCTACTATAATACGATGCAAAATGATCAAATTCAAAGAACATACCCATCATATTGTTCATCATTCATGTCAAAACTTGAGAGGTATTACTAGGATTTTGAGTAAAGCAACATGATTCCAAGATAGGGAAGTGACACCGATGTAGAGTCACAAATTGTTAGGGATCGTAGCACTTTTATGTAAAGCGGTGAGCTTCCAAGTGGGAAGAAAATTTTGATTGATCAATACCAATATACTAGTTGTAGGTGTGGAATAGACTTTTGATGAATTTAGTCATACGCTCCAAATTGTCATCTTCTATACTCCTTTGGATCAAGGGGGTTTGTTTTATTATTTGATCCAAGTTATTTTGTTTAGCTGTGTTAGTTTATATAATTTAATAATAATGCATGGGACATTCTATCTCTTTATGAGACACTCCCATAAATATTTGTTAGTCATAAGTGTTAAATAAATGTTAGTATGGATAATTATGTTAGTAATGTTAGTTGGTTAACAGTTTGAATCTATAAGTTGGTTGGGTCCTGTACACGACCAAATTCTCATGAAAGATTTTATAATTAGGAACTTTGTAATTAATTAATGTGAGATTTTACCTTTGAGTATAAGCTTTGTCAATATAATATTATTTTTCTTACCTCCATGTGCTTGTTCCAACACCACCAAATCTAACCTAGACACAATCGATCCTCCACTGATTCTAACCTTGTTGTAGATGTGTTGACCAATTTTGCCCACTAGCAAAATCATGGTCAACTCCTCCCTTTCCTATTCGAAAAGCAATCATTTTCGGGCTACACAGTTCAATGCCAATGTTTCTCTACTTGTTTCAACACAATTGGTTCAGTGATTTGGTTCAAGACTTAAAGTTCAAATGCCCTAGTGGAGGGCCGACACTTCAAATGAAGAGGACCCGGGTAAGTTCAGTTTGGTTCTAAGTCCAAAGTTTAATTTATTTGAAATTGACTAAGTCTAGGTCCCAAATTCCTTCAGGCATGACTTAACATAAAGGCAAAGGGAAAAGGCAGTCTTCAGGTCAAAATCCCTTTCGGAGGGTAAGCACTTAACATTTGCATGAAAGGATCAGGTGAGTCCAAAGCTTATATTGATCAAAATAGACAGTCTCGAATTCCTTCAGACTTTTTGCCTGAAGTAATTCCTTTAGATAAAAAGTCTGAAGGAATTCGGGCATGCTTCAAATACAATGCAAAGGCCCGACAGCAGTCTGAAGTCTGCACAGACCGTCCAAGGTAAAAAATTAACCCACCGAGGTGTTAAAGAGAAGGCAAAGCCACAGAAGTTAACATGGATCCAACTATCAACAAGCGCGAGGACGTCAATGAAGCCATCAAAGTTTAACGAATGAAATAACCATTTGTGTTCAAAACAAATAGGTGCTAACTGAAAAGAGCCAAAAATGCAGCAACCTGCTGAAAGTTTGCCCCTGGGGGCCGAACAAGCCAGATAGAGACAAAATTGAGAAAAGGATAAGAAGACATTCATGAAATGAGCAAGCAGTTAAGTCCAAGTGGTGCCAATTTGAGAAGCAACTTTGGCAGGTGAAATAGTGCCAGTGAATTGATCATTTGGAATGATAGCAGCCAACAGTGCAACCGCTTTCTCTATTTCACATTAAATTGGAAGGCAAACCGTGTAAGTCACCCAAGCAAGAAATGCAGATTTTGAGTAGACAAATGAACAGCTCATTAATATTGAGCGACTTGTTTCTTTTCATGAACAGACGCAATAGGCCACTTGTAACAAAAGAGTGCCAAATGAGCCTCTTGGACTTTCCATATATATTTGATACTTGTCATTTTTGTAAAGATCTTTTCACGATTTTAGCCAAGCGCAGCCCTGCTAAAATTTCACCTAAATAAAATAAAATGTAGTTTTTACCTCCATTTGGATAGATGTTTCAGAGTATGCCTTGAGTGTTTGTCTGTGTCTAGTCATTGTTTCTTGATGCTCTCACAGGTTCAACACTAGCAGACCTGTTATCTACAAGGCACCATCTCTGCAGCTAAAAAGAGAAGAGCAGTATTTGAGAAGTGTGAAACAGAGGAAGTTGCTACATAAGTGTGCATCTCATAACACCTTTGGTGATCTCTTTCTTTTTTTGTATCTTCCATTAAAGCCTCCCTGCCAGTTTCCAGTAGCCTGGTCCTTCTGCCAAATGTGTAGTGTATATATGTGTTTGTCTAGTTTCAGTGTGAGTGTGTGAAGGTCACCTTATTTTAGTGCATCACCTCCTTAGAGTAGTTTATTTTCCTGCATCTCTTTTCCCTTTTCATCGCCCCCACTATTATATAGCTGCATATATATATATACACACACACACACACACACACACACACACATACATACATACATACCTGTATTTGCACTTGCTAGAATAAACATGATACATCAAAGGGAGCTAGCCCTTATCTAGAGACTCTCCTCTCCTACTTCACCATCCCATAGGTGAGGAGTTTCCATGTTGCGAGGAGAAGGCAGGAGCTAGGCCTCCTTGCCTCGGGTGCAATTTCCTGTGTCAATAGTTTTGGCACACCCGGTGGGACTAACTGGGACAAGTTTTGTCCAAAAGAGTTCAATAATTTTGGTGTGTTCTTCAACTGACCAACCTTTGGAGGCTTATGCATCAAACACCAATGGTGACTCTGAGTTAAATCAACTGGTTAAGCAGTTTTGGTACCATACCATCAAGAAACAACATTCTAGTATGTATAATCCCATTGTTCAGAGCCATGGACCCTGTTTCCCTTGGCTAGCATGGCTATGATCCTTACCAGCCTTATGTTGATTCTTATTAGTTTCAATATGGCCAACCCCAGCCCTTTCATGAGCTATATCATCCTTATGCCCAGTCTTCTCAATATGTCACTGCTCCCACTCAACCCAGTCCCTTTGCCAATCAACCCATTTTTGCCTTCAAGCAAACACTGCTGGGATACGAAAAACATGTAATAGATCTTGACACCAGAAGGGGATGTGGCCAAGAAATTCCTGATCATAATATCCATCAAGTGAGGAATGCACTGGATCAGGTTAAGAAGGAATGGACTCCCATTGAAAGAGCCAATTGGCACAGGCTTACAAGTGAGATGTTGGATTTGAGTGGTTTGATTGCATCTTTGGAGGAGAAGCTGAGTATTTATGAGAGGCAGCCTTACCAAGTCTATCAACCTGCACACTCGCTGCCCCAAGCATCATATCAGTCATATACGGTGCCTGCTTTTGAGCCAAATCAAGCCTGTCAAAGTCCTTTCCCCAATCACATTGAAGAGAGTTCTGAAACGGCAAATCTTGTGTTTAAGGCTAATCTTGATAGACAGATCGAATTGGCAAACCTTCAGATGCAGAAGTCTATTTTGGCAACAAGGGAAGTGGAATCTAAATCTTTGCTGCCCTCTCACATTATGGCCTCATTAACCCCAATGGAGATGCCTAGTCCAAATTTCTTGAGCTGGAGTCAAGTGGTTGAGTCACCTAACAGCAAGGGGGCGAAAGACATTGTCCAAGAGTGCAAGGTACAAGATGAGGTTAGTCCTTTTCAAGTTCCCCCCACCCTTCCTCAGGAAGCTCCTTGCACTTCATGGCAACCTTCATGCACTCCCCATCTCTATGGTGTTTCCCACGAGCTCCAAGAGGTACAAGGTGAGGATTATCTAGCTAAGCGGGTTGAGGAATTAGAGGCTAAGATGAGACTGCTGGGAGAGAGAGAGATGGAGCTTTCAGACCCTACAGAGGAGTCAACACCAAAAGACACCCCTTCCATCAATCCACAAGCTAATTTCAGTGTTGATGAAGTGTTGGTAAAGTGGAGGGACAAAAATCAAGAAGTTTTGGCCCGAGGTCTACCCCCTCCTATTCTAGAGAAAAATCCCTCTTGTATGCCAAATCCTTTCTATCAAATGGCACTTGATCTTTCTAGCTCATCTGATGCATCAATCGATCCTACCCTCAATCCCATGCACCTAGCTTTCCAGCATGCCTCTTCTCAGACAACTCTTCCTGTACATGAGCATACCCTCCCAAATCTTCCCCAACCTCCTCAAGTCTTTCAACATTATCTCCAAATTCTAAGCTAGAAGAAGGAACATCATGAACCAGCTCAGGCCCTTGAAGAGGTTAAAGTTACTCCTTGTTCACAAGGGGAAATTTCCAATCCCAAGGTCACGAGTTGGAAGCAAACAGTGGAATCTTGGGTCGGAAAGGAAGCAAGCGAAGAAGAGTGTGCTCAGTTCATGACTGACCAAGGAGACTTCATGAGTACAGATGAGGAGGAGATCACTTTAGGTGACATGGAGGAGCATGGACAATCCCTTGTTCATGCTTTGAATGATTTGTTTGAGGTCATCGGGGCAGGCTACATTATTCTTCAAGGAGGCTATGAGCTGGATAAGAGTAAAGAAGACAGCATTGGGGTTCTAACAAGCATGCAAGGAGGCTGCATTCTTTCAGATTTATCCCTCCAGGAGGTTGGTGAATATGAAGATATCTTCTTTGAAATCATCAAGGAAGATGGCCATACCATGGAACCTGAGCATGAGGCAAAGGAGAGCAAGCCAGTCAAGGGTGCATATCAAGGGGCTTATGGTGATGAGCCAGCAACAATCTTTTTCTTGATGGGAAACACCAGCTTGAAGAACCAATAAGAGGCAAGCTCCCAAGAACAAACAGAGTATGTATACGTTGGGAGCATGTTTGAATCTCCACTCAGGTTCCAACCAAACCAGGTGACAGGCAAGAGGAGCAAGTCACCAACTCTCTTTTTTATTCAGCTACTTGCCTGGCACCATAAGTCTTCTTACTTGGAAGGGGACTTAAGAAATTTTCCCTTTGATTTAAGAGGGAAGCAAATATTCTTGGTTAGCTGTATATAGTAGTTTGTTTTCAGTTTGTTTTCCTACTTTCCCTAAGTGCAGTTGCACGCGTAGTGTTTTTAGCCTTGTGTGTTTCCCTTTGCGTGTGGGGTAAGAAGGCTTCATGTTTGATTCTTGGATCTTTCAGGGCTGTTGCTAATTCTTTCATAGCTAGATATGACTCCACGCCTAATGGACTGCAAGGCAACTGGGTTTTAAGCATAGTAGGCATGCTTCCCTTGTGAGTCACCATTCTATTGACCAATTTTGCCCATTGGCAAAATCATGGTCAACTCCTCCCTTTCCTATTCAAAAAGCAATCATTTTCGAGCTACGTAGTTCAATGCTAGTGTTTCTCTGCTTGTTTCAACATAATTGGTTTAGTGATTTAGTTCAAGACTTAAAGTTCAAACGCCCTAGTGGAGGGCCGACACTTCAAATGAAGAGGACCCGGGTAAGTTCAATTTGGTTCAAAGTCCAAAGTTTAATTCATTCAAAATTGACTAAGTCTAGGTCCCAAATTCCTTCGGGCACGACTTAACACAAAGGCAAAGGGAAAGGGCAGTCTTCAGGTCAAAAGCTCTTTCGGAGGGCAAGCACTTAACATTTGCATGGAAGGATCGGGTGAGTCCAAAGCTTATATTGATCAAAATAGACAGTCTCAAATTCCTTCAGACTTTTTGCCCGAAGGAATTCCTTCAGATAAAAAGTTCAAAGGAATTCGGGCGTGCTTCAAATACAATGCAAAGCCCTGGCAGCAGTCTGAAGTCTGCGTAGACCGTCCAAGGTAAAAAAGTGACCTGCCGAGGTGTTAAAGAGAAGGCAAAGCCGCAGAAGTTAACATGGATCCGATTGCCAACAAGCGCGAGGACGTCGATGAAGCCGTCAAATTTTAATGAATGAAATAACCATTTGTGTTCAAAACAAATAGGTGCTAACCGAAAAGAGCCAAAAATGCAGCAACCTGCTGAAAGTTTGCCCCTAGGGGCCGAACAAGCTAAATAGAGACAAAATTGAGAAAAGGACAAGAAGACATTCATGAAATGAGCAAGCAGTTAAGTCCAAGTGGTGCCAATTTGAGAAGCAACTTTGGCAGGTGAAATAGTGCCAGCGAATTGATCATTTGGAATGATAGCAGCCAGCAGTGCAACCGCTTTCTCTGTTTCACATTAAATTGGAAGGCAAACCGTGTAAGTCACCCAAGCAAGAAATGCAAATTTTGAGCAGACAAATGAATAGCTCATTAATATTTTGAGCGACTTGTTTCTTTTCATGAACAAACGCAATAGGCCACTTGTAACAAAAGAGCGCCAAATGAGCCTCTTGGACTTTCCATATATATTTGATACTTGTCATTCTTGTAAGGATCTTTTCACGGTTTTAGCCAGGCACAACCCTGCTAAAATTTCACCTGAATCAAATAAAATGCAATTTTTACCTCCATTTGGATAGATGTTTCAAAGTATGCCTTGAGTGTTTGTCTGTGTCTAGTCATTGTTTCTTGATGCTCTCACAGGTTCAACACTAGCAGCCCTGTTATCTACAAGGCGCCATCTCTACACCTGAAAGGAGAAGAGCAGTCTTTGAGAAGTGCGAAACAGAGGAAGTTGCTACATAAGTGTGCATCTCACAGTACCTTTGGTGATCTCTTTCTTTTTTTGTATCTTCCATTAAGGCCACCCTGCCAGTTTCCAGCAGCCTGGTCCTTCTGCCAAATGTGTAGTGTATGTATGTGTTTGTCTGGTTTCAGTGTGAGTGTGTGAAGGTCGCCTTATTTTGGTGCATCACCTCCTTAGAGTAGTTTATTTTCCTGCATCTCTTTTCCCTTTTCATCCCCCCCACTATTATATAGCTGCATATATATATATATATATATATATATATATATATATATATATATATATATATATATATATATATATATATATATATATATATATATATATATATATATATATATATATATGCCTGTATTTGCACTTGTTGGAATAAACATGATACATCAAAGGGAGCTAGCCCTTATCTAGAGACTCTCCTCTCCTGCTTCGCCATCCCACAGGCGAGAGAGGAGTTTCCATGTTGCGAGGAGAAGGCAGGAGCTAGGCCTCCTTGCCCCATGTGCAATTTCCTGCGTCAACAAGATGATAATAAAATTTCAAGAGCATCTTCTATGTTAGTTTTAGACTATGTTTACCATTCTAGAATTTCAATTTTAGTGCCCAAGTATGTTTATTTTAGTGTTCATTCCCTCTCTTTCATTTCCATTGCTTGTTCAAATATTTTTGGTACGTTTAATCAATGTTTAGGGCATAATTTGGATATAATAATTCTTTATTATTTTATAAACTTAGATATTTATTATGCCCGAAACATTTGTATTGTATTGTTTGAGGCCCTTAATTCTACTAATATTTTTAGTTTTTTACAATATTTTCATTTTTTTTCATGTTGATCTATTTTAATCTCCTAACTCTACCTTTAACAATTTCTAGCTTTTAATAATATTTCAATATTTTTAACTCTATACTAAGTTGTTTTAGGCCTTAAAAAAATATTTATATGTACAATTCATGGATAGAAATATCTTGAGATAAATATCTATACTCTCCATTCCTTCCCTATTTTCACTTTTACAAAATTTCTATTGTTTCTTTGAGATTATTTTAAAAATTTGCTAATGGATATGTTAAATTTCTATTCATTTTAAAAACCTTCACCAATACCAACCTAATCTCAACTCATTAACAAAAACATAATACTATGTAACCACTAATAATAATGAATATTTTTAACTTGTTAAATAAAATTAAGTATTTTTATATATAAAAATAAGTAAGAAAACGTTAATATTATCAATGATTTATTAATAAAAATGTTTGATTTTTTCAAAATTCTATTTTTATATATAAATAATACTTCAAATATTAATATTTAAATTTAAAAAAAATATAATTAAAAAATAAAAAAGCTTATATACATTGTATAAACCCCTCACAATAAATAAATAAATATATCATTAACAATTGTACCTATTAAATGAAAAGCTAAATATCTTAAAACAACGTGAAAAAAATTCCAATTAACAAATATTATTTGTACAAATATCTTAGAAACGCCAAAGAAATTACACATATTCTACACTATAGATTCAACACTATCAAAAAGGAAAAGATCTATTAACTATTGAAAGCAAAAATGTCACAATTTGGAGCTGCTTTTTATATTTATCCACCGACAAGATAAGTTCTTTTTAGAGAATGAAATAAGAATATCCCCCAAACCTCTATCTAACACTTTCTATTATGGCAGAAAAATCAAAATCATAGCATGCGTTCATATAATTTAATATGATAAAAAGTACAAATTAAAACATAAGCCCTTATATTCATTTTGTATATGGAAGTGAATTGAATTCTGGGACATGAATTAGATGTACCAAAAAAAACATATATTTAAGAAGGAATTAGTTACATATTATTTATATTTTATAATTATTATTTTTTATATTAATACGAGTATAATTTTCAATTAAAAAATTATTCAAAATATATATATATTAATAAAAATCTATATATTTTAATATTACAAAAAGTTGATCTAAATAAATAATATAAAATAATAAAATGATAGTGAAATGTTGTTTAATATTATTATTTTGAAAAAGAAATGATTATTTGTAATTAATATTAAACCACTGAAAATGAGTTTGAAATGATAAATTAGGTAGACAAAATAGTTTCCATGAAGTTATAGTTGGGTTAATTTTGTAGGTTTAAGTATAAAAACTTAACATTTAAATATAAAGGAGGATGTTCTTCTAATTTGACAAGCCATATGACCTCCAATTTTATATGTAAATTTAGTATTATTATTATAATATTTTATTTATTTTTATATAATTTTTTTTTAATTTTTAATTTGATAAGTCAATCGAAAATTATAATAAATAAATATCATTCCCTCTAATTAATGTGAAATTAGAGAAAAAGATAATAAAACCTTTTCATCATTATCTCTATAAATATTTGATATATATAATATTTATATTGAATCTAAGGGATGATGCTCAAATCTTTCGAATTTGTTTGGTTGATCTTTTGCTGGTTGGTAGGGTAAGTTTATTCTTTTGAAATTCATGGCGGCCTCCTTTGCCATCACTTTCGTACATTACCACTTGTGCTGCTGCTCTACGGATTGAATCTGCTGAAAAAGTGAACTGAAGATACGGATGTTTTCAAAATAGGATTTCAAGTATGTTGGATTAAATTAATATTATGTAATATAATTTTACATAATATTAAGCATGGTAATTAGTTTAATATATAGTGAAATTTATCGTGTATGAAAAAGTTTGAAAAGAAACAATTTTAAATTGAATAGAAAATTAAAATTGTAAGATTGTTGTCATTAAGATTTTTTGGAGTTATAGTAGTTTAAATTGTAACCATATTTGGTGTGATCCACGGCATGTAAGTACGAAATTGCATTGGAATAATATGGTCCCGAGAAATAAAAGTAGTGGGGATAGGGGTGATGTTTTAACATTCATGTAAAGCGGATGTTACTAGTACTTTTGTCTAATTGTGTCCTACCTTTATATACTCACTTTCACTCTCATCTGAGTAGGTTTATCATTGTAAAAGGACGTGAATATTAACTTTTTAATAAACATTAAAAATAAATAAATTTAAATAAAATAATATTTAATGTTTTTACAATTGTTTATATAATTGATTAATAATATTTTTAGGATAATTGTATTTTCATTTTTTAATTTTAAAAATATTATTGATTGATAAAATATTAAATTTAATTTATTATTATTTTTTAAATATTAAAAATAAATAAATAAAATGAAATCAATGATTTATTGAAATAAATATTTTCGATTAGAAAATATTTTTGGATAACTTTTTTAGATTTTTTTCGGTCTCAAAATTTTAATATAATTTTATTTAAAAATATTCTCTAATATAATCAATGGACTAAAGAAATACTATATTCTAGTTTGTTTAAATTTTCTTTTCTATCAAAAGACTAACCCCTCTCATTTTAATATTTTAAGGTTGTTTCAACTTTTAAAAAACATAAAACATTTAACCATTATTAGTTCTAGAGGGATACTTATTCCATCAATTTAGTTTAACTTGTAATTAAATTGAAAGCTTTCAACCAATAAAATCTTATAGATTTGTGTGTTATAAAATATATGACCTTTTTCCATTAAAAAGTTGCATTTTATTTAACAAAATCTATGAAAAAAGTCATTTTCTCAACTTTTTATTGGATTAAAAAGTTTTCATGTTATTACCCCCTTCACGTAAATCGAAATAGTGATGGTGAAATATCTATAATGCTATTAATGTCATTTTTAGTGTTATGCAGTTAATTGAAGATTGCAACGATTTCAAGCAAGCATGTTATGTGTACAGTTGTGTTGACAGCTTAGAGATCCACGCAAAAATATTATCTAATTAAAAAATCTTCATCGCTTATTGTTCGCTGATACGAATGCATTTAATGAAATCAATTCTGCCTACCACGAGGTACAGTACATGAAACTAAATACACTATAAGAGCGTAAGGCTCAAAAAAATTACACATTATTCAATAAATCTTATTTCTTTGGCATTGAAATAAATAAGCATTCTTTCCATTACCTAGGTTGCGGGCTTGGGAAGTGGAACTAGGCACGTAAAAAATTAAAATGCAGGTATCCCAATTCCCTATCTCTATCTTGTTGCCCACATAGAACAACCAGAAGGAGGCGACAACAGTTTTAGGAGGCCATGGTGGGGCAAAAGGGGCAGAGGTGTTTTTACTCATAAGAAAACCCAAGCAAGGCCGAGGTCAACTACTCTTCCATTGTGGCCTTCCAAAACCCTAGCGTAAGTGGATCTTACCTCATGTTGGTTATTATGATCCCTGTTGTTTTGTATTCTACCATGGAATTTATAATATTTAGAGAGTCTGTAGCTAAGTGAGCCTATCAAATTTAGCAAGAATGGAGCCCATGAAATTACTTGTTGACAAACCCAAGGCAATCGAGGCAGAGAAGTTTCCTAGAGAGGAGGGAAGTGTACCTATGAAGCAGTTTGTTCCTAAGTGAAGTACCTGGAAATGTGGCAATAGCGGGAGCTTGGCACAAATACCCCCCCTCCACCCAGTTAATAGAGAGTGACATTGTGGCAAAAGCAGAGAGTGGGTGCAATGGAACTTGTGAGATAATTTGCATACAAAAACAAGCTACCCAAGGTAGTGTGGTTTCCTATAGAGGAGGGGATGGTGTGTGATAGCTGATTTTCATAAAGGTATAGCAGATATAGTCGGATTACCCTACCCAATTCAGTAGGAATGGGGCCTATGAGATGATTTCTTTGCAAAGACAAGCCAGTCGAGGCAGAGAGGTTTCGAAAAGAGGAGGGGATGGTGCCTGATAACTGATTTTTATAAAGTTAGAGCATCTATACCTAGGTGAGCCTGTCCAATTTAGCAGGAATGGGGCTTATAAGAATATTTTTATTCAAAGCCAAAAAATAAAGATAGAGAGGTTTCATGTAGAGGGGGGGATGGTGCCTGATAATTGATTTGTATGAAGGTAGAGCATCTATAATTTACTGAGCATTCCTAATTCAAGAGGAATACACCTAGTGACTTTAGTTATCCCCAACTGCAAGTCTGTCAATGCGGAGAGGTTTCCAAGGGAAGAGGGAATAGTACCTATGATGTAATTTGCCCCTAAGCAAAGGACCTCCAACTATGATAAGAGACTCAACTCGTCTAGAATACTCACCAATAGTTAGTTAAATAGGAGATCAACTAACAAAAGGGTTGACATATTCCAAATAAGAGGAGAGATGTCACCCTCCAAATCCATGAGTGCTAAATTTAGCCCAAGAACTCTGTGTGTATTAGAAGAGCAAGTAACCCTAGTCGAGTTACAAAAGGAGATACTGGGAGAACAATTTGCGAATGCATTGTTGGGATCAAAAGCGATGGAAAATTTGAATTCCAAAAGTGAATATTGGTCGGAAGCAGATGCAGAAGCAACATGAGCATGGAGAGCAGAAATAGAAGGTAAAATTATATGAAAAAAATAATATCGTAGAAGAACAAAGCAGATCATTGATTTTATTTGATGTACACATATTTTTTAAAAAGGCAATATTTTCCCATCTCAAATGACTAAAAGGGTGACACACAACACATGCCATGCCACCATCTTTCCAATGGTGACACGTCTCACCACACCTCTACTTTTAAATTATTTAATTTCATGTGGCAACGTGGCAACTGTTTAATTAAGCAAGTTAGAGCATTTTATTTAGAATGGGTGATATCATCATGGTACTTGAAAGTTATTAATTTTAAAATTTATTAATATTTATTAAATAATAATAATAATTCTTTTATGGTGTAAGGAATATTGGAAGGGATGTAATTTTTTATTTCCAGGAGTTAATATTTCATTGTTTCATGTTTTTTATTGTGTAGCCTTTTTCCACCATTTCTTTATTGCTCAAGCTCTTCAAATAATAAAATGTCTCCTCCTTGTATAGTTTATTGCCACATCATATGGAAGAACATACAATCTTGTTTTGTACCATTACCTATACTAGAAATATATGATTATTGTTGCTTACCATTGTGTGCATAAAACGTGAGACAGGGGCATCGAACCTGAGTTTCAATTGAGATATGACAACCCATTTACATTCTTACACTATATTATATTATTATATTTATTATTGTTTAATATAGTTATTCTGAAAACTAAATTTACAAGAGATATAACATAATGAGCAACCAACTCACTAATGCAACAATGATCTGGTGTTGTTGTCATTCACATCTTAAAATAACCCTAATGTTTTGCATAACTATTAAGGCTATGATAAGGAATTCTTATGGCACCCAATTTTTATCTGGTGTGTCAATATGTATATCCAACCACTACCTTCAATTTAAGTTTGGTGCACAATATGGACTTCCTAGCATATGGTATCATCTAAAATACCGTATCATTACCATTCACCATCATCATCCATCACACATTGAAATATTTCAAATGCAATGGTAGCTTTTTTAATAACTCAACTTGTTATCCTTGAATTTTTATTTACCTACAAAAGTGTTCTTTTATACTTAATGCATGTCTAAAAAGTAATCTATTTTATGCAACTGGATTTTTTTAAGGGTTAATCAATCTTGATTTTAATCTTTTGACTTTATACCACGAGAACCTCTTTTGGTCTTATTAGAAAGATTTATTGAAGGATTCAGTTAAATGATTTGTTTGTAATACTATATTCTATGACCGTATGGTTGTACTTTCTTGCACCCACATTTTTATTTCAACTATCTTTTTTAGGTTTTAGCCGTTAGGTTAAAGAGTCTCCTAAATTTCTTGATTGGCATTTTATTCTGCCAGTGTTGTAAACCTATGGGTTCAGCGGTTCAGGGGTATCCCAATTAGTGTTTTTTGACCTTTTCTGTTGTTGCTAGACATTCTAGGCATATTTCAACATTGCGTTGTAAGTAAATGATCATTCTTCTCAATTGGGGATGTTTGGCCTATGGTCAATTTGTACATTTAATAGGGAGATTATGGGAAATATTCCTATTATAGTCATCATGTTTTGATTTATTTTAGTTGGGTTTGATTTTGTACTTTTGTATAATATTTTATCCCAAAAAATGTTGTAGGTCTTTGACATCCTGTAATTGTCAACGAAGTTTCTTCCAATTATCATAGGCCTTTTAAAGCATCTTGCTGATGAAGGGGGCAAGGTTAGAGCATCTGGTAATGGTACATTTGGCTCAATTGCTCAAGAAAATCACAGTTTCAAGCTGATGCCTTTGCAGGATCTATGATCTGAGTCTCCATCACATGCTAGCTCATCTGTCAGTGGCCTCACAAACTCCAATTCTGTAAGGCATAAATAGGGTGATCACTTTGACATGAACATGGATTGATTTTATTAGCAAATTGAATCTAATTATGTTGCTTGCAACTCTTGATTTCCTATTTGACAATAGAAACTATTGGATTCAAACTTCCCTGCAATGATTCTAATGTACACGAGTTTTTCTTTATGGAATATAGATTATGGTATTTTTTTGGAGAATATTTTAGAAAGTTTTTACATGGTTGAAGTTTTTTGTTTTAATGATTCCAATAGGTTTCTCAGTTTTCTTCAGAGGATTATTTTTCTAGGTTAGTATTGGTCCATTTGGAAATCAAAATGTGTTAGTGGGATTGCTCTATAGAATTTTATAGTGGGATGCATGCCTCTCAATGCATTCATGCATACTTTTTTGGAAGTTCTATTCAGTCAATGCTTGGCAGTTTTGATATTGCTTAGTGATTCATACTAAGAATTTATTTAATGCAAATGTTAAGTGCGCAATGTTACACGTTTCTATATAAGAGAGTGTATCAAAACATAATATCGCTCAATTAAATTTAAAAATTTAAATAAATAGCAAAATGTCCAACATTGAATGTTAACAAAGACATAGTAAAAGGGTTTTATTAATAAATTACATTACTAGTTTTTTCCACTATTGTGAATAGTCTATAATAATATCGATAGCATTAACAACTTGTCTAATTCAATCTCTGCAAATACTTGACACATAACACCCTTATTATTAAATAAAATTGCATTTTTATTTTAAACCATTGATGTCTATAGTGTTTTTCTAAAAGATTTTTTTGGCCTCGAAATGAATGATTAACATCCTCAAGATGAGAAATAAATGGTGTGTCTCACAAGTAAAGTGGGACCTCCATGTTTGTTCATTTAATTTTGCGAGTGAAAAAGTTCATTAGAATGAATGCGATGGGAGAGCATATTGCTTTGGGATTATTTTTTACTCATTTCTTTTGACAAAGGGAAAAGGGTGACGTTATTTTTTTTAATTGTTAAAGTTGTTTTCATGGGCATGCATAAAAATTAGAAGCTAACAATTATATTTTTATTTTAGTTTTGATAAATGTAAATTTGATTTATGCATATATGTGAATATATATAAATATAATTGTTAAGATTATGTGCTTAAAAAAATTATGAAATTTATTAAAAAAATAAATATTATAAAAATTATTTATTTTATTTTATTTTTTTAATTAGATCAAAATGGTTTTATACTAGTCAAAATATCCACACAAAGAAGGAGATCAAGGAAGATGGAGTGCGCGGGCGAACGCAGGAGTGTGCTGCCAGACTAGCGCTGCCAAGCCCTGGTCTATTTCTATTTGTTTTTAGGTTTGCGCCAGGGGAAAACAATGAGTGCATGCAGGAAAGAAGGGGGAAGGCGAGAGAGCTAGAATTGGCGAAGGGTGAGAAGGACGCATCGTGGGGGGAGGAAGAGCTGTTGCAAGCAGAGATGGAAAGGAGCTTCAGGGAGGTTGTTGGGAAAAACATACAGGGGAATGTATCCAGGATGGAACCCAGGCTGAAGGGAATCGCCGACCCTATCGTAACAACAGGTATGCCTAATACTATCTCAGCTGGAAGTTCTAGATTAACCAAAGTGAATGGATGCTTGGAGCGCTGTACTGAAAGACCAAAGCTTGTGATTCCATATGAAATGATAGCTGAGGATGTGGAGTATTACTCCAAGCACTCACTTTACTGCAAATTTTTGGGACTAAGAGTCTCTTTACCCTTCTTGGAGAGCTGGGCGCAATGGGTCTGGGAGCCAGAGGGGGAGATGGAAATTTCATTGTTGGCCAACAATTTCTTCATGATCACATTTGTCTATTTAGCTGATAGAAATAAGGTATTCGAAGGAGGTCCTTATTTCTACAACCAGGTAGGATTGTTTATAAAACCGTGGCATGCTGGATTTAACCCGACGGAGGAGCTACCAAACAGAGTACCGGTGTGGGTGAGACTTCCCAGAATGCCCATTGAATTTTGCAGGGAAGATGTGTTACAGTTGATTGCATCTATGCTAGGAAAACATGTTGGGTCTTCCTCACAGACCTTAGGAAGGAAGTTCATGACATTCGCAAGGATCTGTGTGGAAATTGACTTAAGTAAGCCCCTACCGGATGCAGTTGAGATGAGTGCGGGTGAATATTCATGGGTGCAACAACTTGATTATGAGATGCTCCCTTTCAGGTGTAGATTATGCCATGAGTATGGTCATTTGGTCCGTGGCTGTCCTAAGGCAAAAGTGAATGACCAGCAACCTTCACGCACTCTTTCTCTGAATCAAACTACAGGGATGGACAAAGGGAAAAAGGCTGGAACAGAAGGAAATAAGGATTTAGAGGGTTTTGTGCAGGTGAAGGCTAAAGGTAAGAATAGAGAACATAAGAGGTCCTGGTTGGAGTGACAGGCAGAAGACTCAATTAATAGATTTGAGCTTCTTGATACACTAGGACAGCAGGAGATCTGTCCAGGACTAATTAGTGAGGAGCAGGTAGTTGGAGAGGCTAGAGAAGATGGCGCTACACCCATGGACCATGCTCTGATGCCAGTGGAAGACTCCCTACCTATGATTTTGGATGGGCATTTGGGGGAGCAGATAACTTTAGAAGCATATGCTGATTTGAGGTAGGAGGTTGAAGAGGAGGCTCACCCAACGTAGGCAGGGGCGGGGGAGACGGAGAAGAAAGGCAAGGCCCACCCGCACCTGGGAATCCTTCAGAGGGAGGGAAAGAAGGGGACAGCTGAAAAAAGTGCCAAACCTAGACGGAGGAAGGATACGGGAATGATTAAGATAATTGGGGAGAATTTAGTAGAGTCAGGGTCAGTTAAGACCATTGACTCCCACTTCCTATCTTCAGCCAAATGATTGTGCTCTCATGGAATGTGAGGGGCATGAACAATGGCCCCAGACAAAAAGCTGTTCGAGATTTGGTTAAGAATCATAATCCAGACGTTCTCTTTCTACAAGAAACCAAGGTCTCGATTGAATTTATGATGGGAATTGTGCCTAATATGTGGAGGCAAGGTTTGTGTCAATGCATAAGAGCGCAGGGATCGGCTGGTGGTGTGGCCTGTATGTGGAATCCCCGCAAGGTTCTTCCAATGTCATGGATTGCCTTAAGATCTTCTCTCTCTATGGTTTCGCTATGTGTGGAATCGGGAGAGTATGTCCTTTTTACAAACATCTACGCCCCCACAGATTACCATGGTAAGCTTATTGTTTGGAATAATATTCAGCTGGTTTGTAGAGACTTTCCATACATGCCATGGATCATGGCAATGGATTTTAATGCTATCCTAGATCTTTCAAAAAAAAGGGGAGGTACGGCAAGACTGGAGCTGTCTTCCCTTTTGCTTCACGAGAAGATCTCAGAACTCAATCTGGTGGATATTAAGCCATGCAATGGGAGTTTCACATGGAACAACAAGAGATTGGATGACAGTTGTATTGCTGAGCGTATTGACAGGTTCTTGACCTCTTGCTACTGGTTGGGTGGTCAATGGTCCTTGAGGTACAAGATACTTGATTGGAGAGGCTCAGATCACTGGCCAATTAAGCTGAATATTTCATCCAGGGATGGTTATAGGAAGCCATCGTTCAAGTTTCAACTTATGTGGCTCAGGGATTCAAAATTGTTTGACAGAGTGGCTGAGTGGTGGTGAATTGGGAGGCTAGCGGTTGGTACAGCAATGTATGTTATGGCCAAGCTCCTTCAATTTGTGAAATATCAGCTCAAGAGATGGAACACGCAGCACTTTAGAAACATATTTCAAGAGAAGAAAGAGGCGATGAAAGAGCTGGACATCATTACCAAGATGATTAGGGAGGAGGGGCTAACTGAGGTCTTGATGCAGGAAGAAACCAGGGCTGTCCGAAAGGTGGAGGAGTGGGAGCTTAGGGAGGAGATATTTTGGAAGCAGAAAGCCAGGGTGGATTGGCTGCAGGAGGGAGATAGGAACACAGCCTTTTTCTTTAATACGGTGAGAGCTAAATAACACGATAATATGATATCGACGTTAGTTTTGGACAGCGGAGAGAAAATCTCTTCTACCAGGGAGATTTACAATGAGGCGGCCCAGTACTTCACAGCTCTATTTACAGAGGAAGGCAGGAGGGATGCATAAGTGGAGGAAAGAATACTATCCTGTATTCCCAATATAGTCTCTCAGGATATGAAGGGGCAGCTAATGCATCCTATCAACATGGAAGAACTCCAGAGGGTTGTGTTCGGCATGAAAAAAGGTAAAGCGCCAGGCCCTAATGGTTTTCCTATCGAATTCTTTCAGGAGTTTTGGGAAATTGTAAAAAGGGATCTACTGGCTGTTGTCCAAGAATCCCAGAATAATAGACAAATGCTTAGAGCTCTGAATTCAACGTTTCTGGCTCTTATTCCCAAGGGGGAAGGGGCTGACCGCCTGAATCAGTTTCAACCTATTGCGCTTTGCAATGTGGTCGACAAAATCATATCGAAACTGATTGCAAAAATATTGAAGAAGTGGTTGAGTGTTTTGATATTTGAGGAGCAAAGTGGTTTCGTGGAGGGGCGTCAAATTTTGGATGGAATAGTGGTGGCGATGGAAGCTATTCACTCCATGTCGAAATCACGAGAGAAAGCTATGTTCATGAAATTAGACATGTCTAAGGCCTATGACAGGGTTCGATGGTCCTTTTTGTGAAAGATGTTGGAAGCCTATGGGTTTGTAGAGGAATGGATTATGTGGGTTATGAGCTGTGTTAGTTCGACCTCATTCTCAGTCTTGGTAAATGGGGAGCATTCCCACCTCTTTGGGGCAACGAGAGGACTACGACAGGGAGATCCTTTATCTCCTTACTTGTTTCTGATTCTAGCGAAAGGTCTTGGCTGGATGATCAGAAAGAATACCACGGATGGAGCTATCTAGGGATGGAGATGGGGAGGTGAACTATCGGCCCTTTCCCATTTGTAGTTCGTGGATGATGTGGCTCTGATGGGCATGGCGACTATGAGGGAGGCCGCCAATTTTTGCAAGGGGTTGGATGATTACCTGGCGGCCATGGGACAGGTTTTCAATGAGGACAAGTCCTCCATCTTCTTTTTTAACACGCCTAGGGCCATCCAGAGAAGGGTGGCTGATTCTCTTCAGTTCTAGATTGGCAGCCTTCCGGTGCTCTATTTAGGAATTTTGATTTCTACTGGGAGACAGGCGAGGGAAACATGACAAAGTATCATCGACAAATTTAGAGACAAGGTGAACCATTGGACGAACAAATGGCTATCCTTTGTTGGTCGGGTCCAACTGATTCAGTCAGTGGTGCAGGCGCTTCCTATTTACAGATGTATGCTTCAGGTGGCACTGGTGAGATTTGTCAAGGAGTTGGATGGCATGGTGAGACAATTTCTTTGGGCTGGTAATTTGACTTTGTCAAAGTGGAGCCTGATTAGATGGGAAGTGGTGTGCAGCCCAAAAAGATTTGGGGGGCTAGGACTTCGGCAGTCTGTGATGACAGGAACGGCCCTGGCAGTGAAATTATGTTGGAGATGGTGTGTGGAATAGGATCGTGTGTGGGCTAGGATAATCTCTCACAAGTACTTCTCAGGGGTCCTAGCGAAAGATATTCCTAGGTACAGCCTGTCTGGAGTTGGTTCGGTGATCTGGACCACTCTAAAAAAGGGAGCAGCTTTGATCAAAAAGGGCCTATTCTGGATATGCAGAGACAAAAAGGACACACAGTTTTGGACGAATTCTTGGGACGGCTTTCCCCCTCTGATCAACCAATATCCTCATTTGAGAGATTTAGCACAGAGTTTCAAGGAGGCGGGATGGAATAGGGTGAGTGATTACAAACTACTACTCCACAATGGCCAACTGACGGAGGCGAGATGGAGGGTTGCAGGGGAGTGGCTGATTAATGGCATGGACGCTGAATGCTCAGAGTTGAAGAATATACTGGAGGGGCGCAACTGTTGTGCCCTCGGGGAGAGTGACACGCTGGCATGGTCACCCCATCCCAAGGGGAAATACACGGTTTCAGCTGGTTATCAGGAGTTGGTTGCGCAGCAGTGGGAGGAAGGAGGGGAAGTTACATGGTGGAAGAGAGTTTGGAGCCAATTTTCCTGGCCGTAATGTAATTGTTTCTCCTAGACGCTGGCTTGGAACCGTTGCTTGACTTGGGAGAATATTAAGAGGAGGGGATTTGCTGGCCCTTCGCGTTGCGTCCTGTGTTTGGAGGCGGAGGAGGAGTCATCACACTTATTTTTCAACTATCCCTTTACCAGTCGTTTGTGGCATGCCTGGTGGGACGCTTGGGGTTGTCGATGCTTACATGCTTCCTCATGGGTTGATTTTTGGTCAAGATTGGGCAGGCTGCCTTCTGGTGCTCAATTTTTGCAGGAAGCATGGTATACTGGGCCAATATTTTTGGTGTGGTAGGTTTGGCTCGAGAGAAATCAAAGGATTTTTAAGGAGGAAAAGTTGGCGATTCAGCAGGTTTGGCACAGAATTATGGCATGCTTTAGGAGACTTTGTCGGCTAAGAGCGAAATCACTCTGCCTCTGGCACAGGGAGATGCTGAGCTGGCTGCGAGGTTGGGGATTCAATACATTTACACAGGTTATGCTCGTGGGAGACATGGCCGAGGTGGAAAGCAGAAGATTCAAAGACAAGGGAAATGGACGCCACCTCCTGAAGGCTTTTTAAAAATTAACACGGATGGCTCTTCTAGAGGCAATCCTGGCCCGACGGGGATTGGAGGGGTTGGCCGAGACTCTTCCGGAGCCTTGGTCTTCATTTTTTCGGCCTATCAAGGGGAGCAAACGGTAAATAGAATGGAGGGCTTGGCGGTCTTGTATGCCCTGAGAAGAGCTTATGAGCTTGGATGGCGCAAGGTACATTGCGAAGCCGACTCACAAATTTTGATTAACATGCTTCAGGAAAGGAAAATGAGTGTTGTGAGCTGGCAACTATCCCTGATAGTACAATAGATATTACAGGTGAGTGATCTGATGGAGTCGATGGCTTTTGTGCACATTCCTAGGGAGTGGAACGCTGCAGCAGACTGCTTGGCGAAATGCGCTTCGGACGGAGGGGACGGATTGAAGGTGGACGAGTGGGCAGATCTACCCAAGGAGGTGCGCCAGACGCTGGAGTGGATTCTTAGAGAGGAGGTTGCTGAGAGTGGAGTGTGAGGGGTGTTGAGGGGCGTTTGTATGTTTGGTTGTTGTATGGCTTTGCTGTTTTCTTTGTTGCTTTGCTGGGTTGTACCTTGTATTTTTCCGATTAATAAAGTTTTTACCCTCTTTTTATTAAATTTTTTTATTTTTTATAAAAATTATTAATTTTTTTTTATAAAAATTATTTTTAAAAAACAAATTTTATAAAAATTATTAAAAAAATAAAATAATTATAAATAAAGGATATATAGAATATAATTAAATTTAAGTATTTATTATGTTTTAAAGTTTATATCTTAATTAGTATTAGAAGTACACTTAAAAAAGGTTGTTAAATTTAACCCCATGTTGATTGCAAAAAGAATTATAGAATATGAATATAATGTAAATTTTTTTTAATTAAAAATATCTTAAAAATCATTTTTAATTTACAAATAAATATTTTATAAACAATTTTATTTTAAAATATTTAAAAATAAATGTCATTAATTTCAATTGCGTTATTAACTATATTCTATTTTTCTTATAATATTTGTTTAATAATTGTGTAAATTTTTTTATAATATTAATTGGTAGTCATATTAGTTAACTATTAATTATTTAGATATTAATTTTTAGTGAAATTTTTATTTATGTATAATTTATTAAATGATTAAAATATACACAAATAAAAATTAATATTTAAGTGAAAGCTTTCAACTTAATATTAATTTTTATTATAATTTTTTTTAATGAAAATAAAGTAATAATCATTTATTCTTAATTAAAAATATTCAATAACGTAAATTAAAAAACCTTTATATTACCTAAAAAATTTATGAAAAGTTTACTTTCTAATTATGTACATATAAATTGGAGAATTTTTTTAATAACTTAATAAAGATGGTGAGACTTTTGATTCATAAATTAAAATGAAATAATTATTTTCTTAAACTAGTATAACTTTAATAAATAATATTTATGTAATTATATATACAAATAATAATAAAATTTTCATTTTAATATGGAAAAATGTTTTAAAATTTCGTTTACAAACAATAATTTTTAATCATTTAATTAATTTAATTCATTTTATTTTTTAATTCTAAAATTTAATTAATATTAATAACATAATAAAATAACTACACTAAGAAAACGCACTTATATTATATCCAATAAAAAATAAATGAAAAAGAAAGCATGCTAAACTTTCTCCAAAATTAACTTTCTCTTATACGCCAAAAGTAACGTCATAGGAGAGATTTTGGACTTCATTGAATATTTGGATAAAATTTTCGAAAGATTTAAACTCTTTTTATATATATATATATTTTGGTTTACCTAATAGGTTCAATAAGTTGAAAGCTAGTTTAATAAGTTGAAAGTTATTGGCACTTTTGATTATATATTATATTTCAATATTTTATGTTACGAGGATTTTTTTGGCAAGGATATGATGTATCCTTTAGTTTTATCATATAGTGAGAAATTAAGTAATAAGAATAATTTAATTTGTTCTTTTTATTGTGTAAATATTAAGGATATGTTGTATTCTTTAATTTTATTATGTGATGAGAAAAAATAAATGAAATAATCATAAACAAAGGACACAAAGAATATAAATTTATTTGAGTATTTAATTTATATATGATTTTTAATAATAAAATTTCTCAAATAAATATAAAATCAATATGTCATATTACATTATATATTATTATATTTTTAAATAAATATTATTAGAATGTTATATAAAATAAGAGTCATAATAGTGTAATTTTGTAGGTAGTGGTATATTTGTACCAAAAATAGTTAAGAATGCAAGAGAAATATAGGAATGATAAGTAATATTAATAGGAAAAAAAGAAAAACAAGTATGTTTTGGTTTTCGCTTTATATTATATTATATTTTTAATTGACAATAAAAAAATAATACTAAACTAATTTTAATATATTTTTTTGTCTTATTGGTGATTTATAAATGCGTAAACAATGTATTATATTGTTCATAATTGTTTTTATTTTTTTTCATTTCTCTATATGCTACTACACTCCCTTTATAAATTTTATTTACGTCTTATTCTTTTTTAAAGTTACTCTGTTTTATTATTATATATAGTGGTATAACTACAACACTCCTCCATATCCACCACTAACGACTACCTCTTCCAAATATGCAACCTTTCTCCTATTGACCTACAAATTTACTTTATAAATGCCTTAAGTTAAATCAACATAAATTAAATTATAATTTCTAATATAATTGGTGCATTACAGATAGGGACTAGCCACTACGTGGCCCTTGTTTAAAAAAAATATCATTAATTTTAATTGTGTAAGAGTATTTGTTATTTTTTTATTAATAGTAAATACGATTTTTAAAAAGAGACCCTACCCTTTACATGAAATAATTAAACATGATCATCATAACCAAATAATACATTAAAGCTTGCTAAAAATATCAAAAAACACTTCAATAAAAATAATAATAAACACAACTACCTTTGAAACCATTATCCTTTCATGATATAAGGGTCATATGAAATGGTTCTAAATACTTCTAACCTTGTCTTTTCTTTTTGACCACCATCTATTCATCTCCTTCCCCTAAATCAAGCAAGACAGGAATAAAGAGTTCAAGAGCATCTCCTAGTTTATCATTCAATAATGAAACCCTGGCTAACAAGCCTTCACCTTGTAACTTGGATTTTATTTGAGTAAGATTGTTCATTGTTAACTATGCTTTTTTACTTATTATATATTCATTAAAAATGTGCAAAGACTTATATAATACTAATTGGTAGTCATATTAGCTAACTATTAATTATTTAGATACTAATTTTTAGTGAGATTTTTATTTTTATATATTTTATTGAATGATTAAAATATATACGTATAAAAAACTTACAAAAAATTAATATCTAATAAAAATATTTGTGAAAGCCTTTAACTTAATATTAATTATTTATTATAATTTTTTTTTACGAAAATGAATTAATAATCAACTATTCTTAATTAAAAATATCCGATAATGTAAACAAAGAAGCCTTTATATTACGTCAAAAGATATCATGGACGGTTTTCTTTCCACAAACTTACATATAAATTAAAGAAATTCTTAATAAATTAATGAAGTTATTAATGAAGAGAGCTAGGATTTGGATTCACAAATTGGGACGAAATAGTCATTTTGTTAAACTATCATAACTTTAATAGATAATTTTATATGACAATGTATATACAAATAATAATAATTTTTTTCATTTTAATTTGGATAAATGTTTTAAACTTTCTTCTACAAACAATATTTTTAAATAATTTAAATAACTCACTTCTTTTTAATTTTTTAATTAAATCTAAAATTTAATTAATATTGATATCATATTATAAACTAATCATGCTAAATTAACGGATGCGATGACACAACAGTGGGAGTAGGAGTAGGTGCATGAGAAGGGAGGAAAGAAAGGAAAAAATCTTTCGGTTGGCAGGGGTTTTCATGGTAGGAAGAATCAATTTAGAGAAGTGGAGGAGAAAATTCATGAGACCCAAGATTGGTTAGGTTTTGATGTTGGTGTTGGGATGTAAAAAGTGGGGGTTGAGGGTGAAAGAAAGGCATGAGAGGATAAGGAAGTGAGTTTTAAGCGTAAGGACTAGGGTGCAATATTCTATCAAACTTGTGGTGACTGGAGCTAATGCACTTCCACTTGGTGGGGTTTGGAGGTAGGAGGGAGGTAGGAGTGAGGCACCCACTTAGGATAATGGGGAGCTTCTTGAGCAATGATAAAATGATGGTTTGCAGATTGGGAGCCTATGGACTTATAATGGGAATCATATTCCTTTTCTACAAATTTCCAACTTCTATTTGAATGTGTTCTAATTAGAAAATACACCAAAAAATGGTTAGTGATATGGGAAGTTGAAGATTGGGTCCATAAAAACTAGGAGAAGGAATCTAAAGTAGTTTTCTTACCAGAGGTTTTTTTTTTATTGATTGTAGCTCTGAGGAGGATAGACAACACATTTTTAAATCCCCATTTTGGTCGATGAGCAGTGTGGGGATTTGGTTACAAAGATGGTACCCTAATTTTGATCCTCTGTTAACTCAAAATGGGTTGTTTTTGGTGTGGATTCATTTCTATAACCTCCCAATGGAATACTAGGGTAATGATTATTTAACTGCATTAGGTAGTATATTGGGAGCTTTCATTAAGATTAATCTAGTGTCTAAATATGGTATCCGAGCATTATATGCATAGGTTAGGGTTAAAATGGATTTGGATAAGGAGATCCTAGAAAGCATAGTGATCAAATCCCATGGGCAAGTTTGGAAGCAACAAGTGGACATTGAAAAAATCCCTTTTAGATGTTTTTGTTGTTGTTGTTGTTGTTGGTTGGGTCATGTGCAAAAGTTATGTAAATTCAGAAGGAAGGCTCCTTTAAGTAATCAAATAAATATGAAATCTATTTGGAAAAAAAAACTTGGGTTACCAAGCTTAGCTTTAGAGGTGGCTCTTAAGGGGTTGGTTTTTCCAAATAAGGAAAAAGAAAAGGTGGTGGTATCACAAGATCAAAGGTCAAATATTAGGGAGACCCAAACCTTGCTCGATAGATTAGATCAAGGGAGTGATCTCTCCCCTACTTCATTGATTAAGGGGTGCAAGTTCATTGAGAAAGACTCACATATGATTAAATCTTTGCTACAGCTTCCCCAAGCCATTCAAGATAAAGGGTGTTTAGGGACTGAGGGACCTGTGAGGTCATCTAAGGTTAATGAGGTTGAGAAAGAAGAGTGTGCCTTAGATAAGGAGGAGGTTGATGAATTGGAGGAGGAGCTAAATTCTTGTGAGGTTACTTTCAATTTCCCAGGTTCAATGTTCATTGTCACACCCTAATTAGGGTCCTAAAAGGAAAAGGGGGGCATAAATTTGGTAAGGAAAAGGTGGTAGGAATTTTTTTGGAAGGTAGGCAAGGCAATCTAAAATAATATATAGAGTCTAGTAAGTGGGGGAGGGGGTGGAAATTCTCCCTCTAGTTTTATGAAGCTTATCTCTTGGAATGTTAGGGGTTTGAATTCCCCTAACAAGAGATAGTTAGTAAATCGTCTTTGGTTTGCTAAAGTACTAGAAGTGCTTCTAATTTAAGAAACTAAGTTGAATTTAGATGAAATATCTAATATGATGCAACAAAGTTGGTCAAGATGGAGTAATTAATTTGTGGAAGTGACTAGAGTGTCAGGTGGATTATTAGTAGTTTGGTCACCTATGGTGGCAAATGTGGAAGCTATAGGCTTGGGGCCCTAGTGGCAATTATGCATGTACTCTAGTTAGTCTTTGGATTCTAAATTATTGTTTGTTAATGTGTATGGTCTGAATGATACTAGATTAAAGATTCAATTATGGAAGGAGATTTTAGATATTTTTGATAAGTTCCCTAAGGAAAAAATATATTTGGGGGTGATTTTAATGCAATTTTGTAGCCTCATGAAAAATTGGGTGGTGTGGCTAGATAAATGCCTTCACAGTTGAATTTATGTAGGTTTGTTATGGATAATGAACTGTTGGACATCATTCCAAATTTTGGTTGGTTTACTTGGAATAGTAGAAGATAAGGATTCAACAATATTGCTGAGTGGATGGATAGATTTTTAATCAATCCAATTTGGTTAGAGAACAATTAGAATGTGGAAAGTTTAGTGTTAGTAGTTTCAGGATCAAACCACTTTATAATTTCTTGCAAGGTTGAAATGGATACATTTTTAATCAATCTAATTTGGTTAGAGAACAATTAGAATGTGGAAAGTTTAGTGTTAGTAGTTTCAGGATCAAACCACTTTATAATTTCTTGCAAAGTTGAATGGTGTCCTTTTAAGCTTGAGTTTATGTGGCTCAAGGATCCATCTCTTTTCTAGCTAGTGAAGGATTTGTGGACAAATTATCCTCTAATAACACGCTCAATAATGTATAAAATTATTAAGAGGCTACAATTCATCAAAGGGTGTCTTTAAATATGGAATGAGGAAAATTTGAAAAACATATTCCAAGAAAAAAGGTAGGTTGAATCTTCTCTATAGGTTATCAACAAGCTGGTGATGAAGGAAGGTATGGATGTTATAGCTTTTGCTACAGAGAAGAAGTTGATGAAGGAATATGAGGAACTGCTTCTTTAGGAAGAAATCCATTGGAAGCAAAAATCAAGGGTGAATTACCTTAAAGAGGGTGATATAAATACTACCTTCTTTCATAATTCGGTTAGGCCTAAAAGGAATGTGACATGTATTTCAATCGTGAATTCTATTAGCAAAAAGGTGTTGGATTCTCAGTATGCTATTAGATATGAGGCTATTATTTTTATAAAAAAATTATTATTAGGTAAAGAGGTGTCAAATATTATGGCCCAAAACTTGAATTTGGAGCATATTCCTAAGTGATCTTGGATTAAAAAATGAATAACTACTATATCCCTTATCTCTTGAAGAGATTCAAGATGTGGTATTTTCTATGGGAAGGGACAAAGCTCCAAGACCTGATGGGTTCCATGTGACTTTATTTAAATCCTTCAAGGAGTTTATAGGTGAGGATGTGTTGAATGTGGTGGAAGAATCTCACCATAAAATAAAAGTGGCTCCAGATCTCAATGTCACTCTCATTCTCTTTTTCCCAAATCGGAGTCTTAGGTAAGTTTTAGTGACTTTTGGCCCATATTTTTGTGTAATTTGGTGTATAAAATAATTTCCAAATCTATAGAAAATCAGCACAAATTGGTGTTAGAAAAATTGATCTCCCAAGAGTAGGCGATATTTGTGTTGGGAAGGAATATTCAAGAGGGGATCATTGTATCCCATGAGATAATCCATTATCTTTCGCATAATCATCAGAAAGGTATGATAATTGAGTTAGATATCAATAAGACCTATGATCAGGTCAATTGACATTTCTTGCTAAAAGTCTTATTGAAGTTTGGGTTTAGTAACGATTGGTGTGAATGAATTTTTAGTTGTGTGGTTGGTTTGAAATAAGTTGTGTTGGTTAATGATAGCCCCTTAGGCTTTTAGGGGCTTTGAGAGGTCTCGAACAAGGGGAACTTTTGTTGCCTTTTCTCTTCATTATTATGCTAAGGCTTTGGGCAAGGTAGTGAACTAGGCAAATATGGAAGGGAGGCTTTTTGGGATCAAAATAGTGGATGAGTTGGACAACTTAACTCATCATTGGTTTGTTGATGATACTTTCCTTTTTGGGCATGCCACTGTTGAAGAATCATAGGAGTTGAAAGATATACTAAAAAATTATGAACAGTCTTTAGGTCAAATGGTAAGTGAAGGAAAATCGGAGGACTACTTTGTCAATTGTAAGGAGTTAGAGTAAAGGAGATTGTAAGGACCCTAGGTTTTAAAGTGGGTAGGTTTCCAAGTAAATATCTCAGAGTTTTTCTTTTTGTAGGGGTAGGTAAATTTAGGTTGTGAGAAGATTTGATTAATAAATTTAAAGCTCGGTTGGCTTCCTAGTAAGGGAAGCGGTTGTCATTAACAAGTAGGATTACTTTGATCAAATTTGTTCTGAGTATGTTGCCCATTTTCTGTTTTTCAATTCTTCAACCATCCAGATATGTTGTGAAAATATTAAATAAATTATGAAGGATTTCCTTTGGCAAAGTGCTATGGATAAGAAAAGGATTCTTTTTCTCAAATGGGAAAGAGCTTGCAAAAAAAAAAATGGGTGGAATAGGGATTAAAAATATGTATCTTCAAAATCAAGCTTTGGGGAGAAATTGGAGTGGATTGTGTTTGAACATTGGTGTAAAATATTTTGGCACAAACACCTTGGCTCAGAGGTGCCATGGAGTATAGTGTCTATTAAAAATCTACCTAATGGTTCTCATATGTGGAATTTCTGACTGAAATGTAGATATATTATTGTGAAGCATGTTTCATGGACTATTAATAATGGAAGGCAGGGTAATTTTTGGTTGGATTTATGGAACATACATAGGCCTTTATAAAAAATCCCTAATGTGGGAGAGGCTTAGGATTATCTTATAACCCATTTGGGGAGAAAGGTGGTTGATTATTTGAAGGCCATATTAGTCAAGGTCTAGTGGGCTGGAAGTGGAAAAGTTTGATAAACTTACCTTTTCTAGAGGATCAGGGCAGAGTTATCTCTATATTTTTGGCTAAAAGAAAGGTGTTTTTCAGTGTTAAGGAAGATATGATTCATTGGGTGGGGCCAAATTAGGGCACTATGCAATGAATTTAGGGTATCAAATGGTGGAATTAACAAACACCTTGTTGGGTTAAAAAAGTAAGCTATGTTGATAGAAGGAAGGGTTTTAGAAAGTAGGTACGTTTACGTGGCTAATGACTCATAAGAGAATTATCACACAAAATAGGCTATGTAATATGGGCTATCAAGGCCATTCTAGATGTTGTATATGTAAAGCTAAGGAGGAAATGATAGATCATTTGTTTTTTGAATTCCCCTTCATGGTGTAGTGTTGGTTGTGGTTATGTTACATGTTTTGTCTAGTGTTGGGCATGGCCTTTTTCTCTTAATAAGGTCTTTTTAGATTGGACGTAAGGAGATGTGATGTATTTATTATATAATTTATGGAGAGTTAGCTTAGATATTATCATTTGGTTAATTTGGAAATAAAACAATCAATGTATTTTTGAAGGTTTAGAATTGTTTTTATTGCACTTGAATTGTCACACTGAATGTGAATTAGTCCTTTAAACTCTACTTCCATGTCTCTTAGTGTTTGTTTCATCCACAACACTTGTGTACAACATGCCACTACTACAACATATTTTGCTTCTATTGTAAACAAAGTAACTGATTCTTATTTTTTGCTTAGCCATGAAACAACTATGTTACCAAGAAATAATGCACCACCACTTGTGCTTCTTCTATCATCTGTGTTGCCTACCCAATCAACATCTATATATGCTATCAAGGTGAAATCATTACTTGAAGGATACCATAAACCATAGTCTACTGTACCTTTGATATATTTGAAGATTCTTTTTAATGCATTTACATGAGTTTCTTTTGGAGCAACTTGGAATCTAGCAACCATGCATATAGCTTGTATGATGTTTGGTCTAGTAGCAGTAAGATAAAGTAAACTACCAATCATTGATCTATATATAGTATGATTTAATTTAGGAGATACATCACTCTTTCTCAACTTACATCCTATTATCATAGGAATACTAACTGGTCTACTATCTTCCATTCTGAACTTCTTGAGCATCTCTTTTACATACTTGGTCTGGGATATGCAGATTCCTTCATTGGATTGTGCAACCTATAGACCAAGATAGAATGCAAGTTCTCCCAACATGGACATTTCAAACTCCTTTTGCATTTGATTTGTAAAATCTTTGCATATGTTGTTGTTGCTGCTACCAAAAATGATGTCATCAACATAAATATATCAATGGTACATGTTTAATCATATCAAGCATATAAATGGTGAGTAAGGGTTAAAGAGTCAAAGGATCTAAAGGATGAATGATATCTTTCCAAGTGTTATAACCATGAAAACTATCAGATAGATCAATAGTACATGTTCATTTATACCAAGGAAGATTAATGGTGCATGTGAGGTCAGATAGTTAGTAGGATCCTATGGAAAAAATGAGAAGCTGATAGTTAGAATAATATGAGAAGCTCAGATCGAGATCAAGGGCCAATATCAAAGGTCAATGATAAATTAAATCAAAGTCAAACTAAAATAAATGTTTCAAAGAAAAGCCATAGGGGTAGACATGTTAGTTTTGATGGGTTCATCACCAAATCTAGTAGCATGATCATGACCCTTTTTTCCACTCTTACATGACAAGAATGAACTAGTAAGGAGAAATCCATTATAGAATAATATAATATTGATTGATTAAGCTATTATAACTACATCAATGCCATAAAGAGATTGAAAAATATTGACCCATCTATTTTAAATGGATTTGATGCCAAAATTCATCTTGAAAATGACTTGATTCCACCATTACAACCATAAAGAGAATCAATGCAGACCAAAAATGGATTGATATATTTGTTATGGTCATTTTTTAGAAGTAGTCTTATCATGATGATCCTTTCTAACTGAATCAACACTAGAGGATCATAAATATTGATCATAATGACCCCTTCTCCATTATTTTGGGCATCCTTCTATGTGTTTCTCATCCCATTCTACTATATATATAGGATTCTAAGCCTTGAAATGGATCCCTATATTTGGCATGACTAGATTCTTATAAGGTTTGTACTTTCGTACATTACCACTTCTTGTGCTATAGGGATTGAAATTTGAAGATACAGATGTTTTTAAATTAGGACTTCAAGTATGTTGGATTAAATTAGTATTATGTAATATAATGGTAATTAGTTTAATATATATTGAAATTTATCACTCTATGAGAAGGTTTGAAAAGAAACGAATTCTAGATTGAGTAGAAAATTAAAAGTGTAATATTGTTGTTATTAAGATTTTTTTGAGTTAGAGTAGTTCAAATAGTTGTAGTTTTCAATATATTCAATGAAAATTAGTAAAAATAAATATATTTTTACATGTTTATAGTAAATAGTGTTTTAAGTTTTATATCGGTTAGGTTTTTGAGTATGGTGAAATGTAAAATTTATGGGGACATATCTATTAAAAAGAAAGGATGGAGATTAGAGGTTGAAATGTTGAGATTAAATGTTACAAAAATCGTGAAGGATAGTACTCAGTGGACAATGGAAAGTTTTCTTTTCTATTGTGGAAGAATACTTCCGACCATGACTAATTTGTTGGTCCTTTACTTTCTCTTTGTGTGGAAGGATGGTCTTTTATAGCGTCAACTTCTGTTATTCTATTGGACGAGCAAGGCTTTGTGGATGTTTTCTTTCTCTTGTTGGATGTTGGCCACTTAGTTGTTGATTGTACATTGATTTTTTGTTCAACGTTAATTGTTTAGTTGAATGTGGATAGATTTTTTATAAAAAAAAATCGATAACCGGTTCTTTTTTGACTTGGGGGAACCTTTTAAATTTGTGGGAAGCAATGCCCCCTGAAGAGTCAACTACCAAAGGCAAGGGAGACTCAAACATGGAACCTCATGAGTACAACCCAAATATGAATAGATTTTATGCTGATAATTGTGGATGTTGTTTTCTTTAATGATTAAAGCTTAATTGATTTGGTGGTTACCTTGATATATGTTGTCAGTTCTGTCCATTTTAAATGATAGTTTATTAGTTTTATATAAGATGATGAGAACTCCCCTCTCTAATAATTAAAACATGTTTAAAGTAAATTAATACCATTAAATAATTTTTTATATAATCGAAAGAAATTTATATCATCCAATATATTCTCCTATACATTTAAATTATATCGATACAAATAAATATTTAATATATTATTTAAAATAATATAAAATATCAATTATTAATAAAATACAACACAATTTTATTCCTAGTAACATTCCCCATATTTGGTGTGATCCAGAGCGTGTAAGTACGAATTTGCATTGGAATAATATGGTCCCGAGAAATAAAAGTAGTGGGGACAAGGGTGATGTTTTAACATTCATGTAAAGCGGATGTTACTAGTACTTTTGTCTAATTGTGTTCTACCTTTATATACTCACTTTCACTCTCATCTGAGTCGGTTTATCATTGTAAAAGGACATGAATATTAACTTTTTAATAAACATTAAAAATACATAAATTTAAATAAAATATTAGTTAAATATTTAATGTTTTTACAATTTATAAAATCAATTAATAATATTTTTAAGATAATTTTAAATTTGTTTAATTTTTTTAAAATATTAAAATAAAATAAAAGAAATGAAATTAATAATTTATTGAAATAAATATTTTAGATTAAAGAATATTTGTGAATAAAATTGTGTTAAGAGTTTTTGGTCTAAAAATCTAATATAATTTTATCTGGGAATATTCTCTAATCTAATCAATGAATTGTTAAAATACTATCTCACTAATAAGTATTTTAATTTGTTCAAACTTTCTTTCTTATCAAAAGACTAATTCCTCACATTTTAGCATTTTAAAGTATTTCAACTTTTAAAAAACTCAAAATTTTCAACTATTATTATTAAATAAAATTACATAAAATAAAAGAAGAAATATAATGTATTGATGTCTATATTGTTTTTCTAAAAGATCTTTTTGGCCTCGAAATGAATAATTAACATCCTCATGATGAGCAATAGAGTATTTGTGAACTTGAATGTTTCACGTTAGGTATTTAAACCTGTAGACAAAAAAGAAGAAGATGATCATGAAGAGCATACAATATCTTTCATTGATGGATACAAGAATAGACATTTTTTCATGGAAAACACATCAATTATTAAAGCAGTGAGATCTTGGACATATAATCCAAGGCAAAAAAAAAGACAACAAATGTGAGGCAAAGAGTATTGCAACTATAGTTAGATTATGTCGAAGGTTTTCCTTCATCCTTGTGCGTGAATCAAATAAATTGATTGATTTCCATTGGTCAGAGTTATTACTTTACAAGAGATTTCATGGTATACAAAGAGATATTAGAATTGATGATGAAGTAATAATATCAAATTGGGATTCATTTGATTATAACTATTAGCACATGGAGTATGAAGACTTAGACACAAGAGATAAAAATTTTGAGCCTGCAACAAATGATGATAGAGTCAATACACACAATCTCTATATATTACAGCTATGGAGAGCAAATGTAGATTGACAACCTATTTTGTCTAAACATGTCATGGTTAAATACATTGCTAAGCATGCAACAAAGGCAAAAAAGAGTTCTAAAACTTATCATCAAATGTTGATGTGGCTTGCAAACATTTAAAACCCTGATGAATTAGCATAAAAAGCATATAAAAGACTTCTAATTGATATAATTATTGAAAGAGATATTGGGGCACAAGAATCATGTCATATGTTCTTAGAGCTTCTGTTAGTAGAGAGAAATAGAGTATTTATGAACTTGAATGTTTCACGTTAGGTATTTAAACCTGTAGATAAAAATGAAGAAGATGATCATGAAGAGCATACAACGTCTTTCATTGATGGATACACGAATAAACATTTTTTCATGGAAAGTACATCACTTATTGAAGCAGTGAAATCTTGGACATATAATCCAAGTTAAAAAAAAGACAGAAAATGGGAGGCAAGTAGTATTGTAACTATAGTGAGAGTATTTCCAAGGTTTTCCTTCATCCCTATGCATGAATCAAATAAATTGATTAATTTTCGTTGGTCAAAGTTATTACTTTACAAGCCATTTCATGATATACAAAGAGATATTATAATTGATGATGAAGTAATAATATCAAATTGGGATTCATTCAATTATAACTATTAGCACATGGAGAGAAGAACAATTCTAGAAGATGTTAAAAGTCATGGTAATACTGAAGATGAGAATAATCCACTTGTTCAACAAAACACAGTGGAACATGAGTGGGAAATCATATTGAGGATACAATGTGGACAAGTTATGGAAGTGAGTGAGATAGATATGTTGGGAAGAAGAGATATTGATAGAAAAACATTATGAAATAATGAATATAGAGGTGAAGAATACACAAATAAAGTGATCAAATTCATAAGCACCATTTGAGATAATAGATTTCTTATAGATGATGATATAACACCAGAGATGAATTATGAAACCTTGGGTGCCAAACAGAAAAAAGCACTTGATATGGTTATGACACATTTTCATGGAGGTCAAAATACTTCACCCTTACGCATGATAGTCCAAGGAATAATAGGAACAAAAAATCATATCTGATAGGTGTCATTTGTTGAGCTCTTCAAGATGCAATATTCCCAGAGTGATCTCTACTTATACTACTTACACCAATTGGAGTTGAAGCATTCCATATTGATGCCTCGACTATCCATGCACAACTTCGAATCCCAATTATGGATTTTGTTGAATTAGAAGGAACAAGACTTAAAAGTTTCCAAGAGGATATCTGCCACATAAAATACATATTGATTGATGAAATGAGCTTCATTGGGAAAAATTTGCTATAGAACATAGACTCTAGACTCCGTCAAACATTCTCTGAAAATGCAAACATGAGTTTTAGTGGTATATCTATTATTTTGGTTGGAGATTTGGGTCAGCTTCCTCATGTTAGTGATAGACCACCATATGATAGCAACAAATGAGCGAAACTGTTATGGGAAGAATTCAAAATAGTTGTTAAATTGGACAAGATATTTAGACAGGAAGGAGAAAGTGATGACCAACAAAGGTTTCATCAACTACTCATAAATTTGAGAGATGCAAATCTGACAATAGATGACTAAAATAAATGTTGGAATAGATAGAGCCACCAGTGAAGAGTTTGACAATTGTATTCCTTTATTTTCTACAAATGAAAATGTGTGTAATCACAATAAAAGAAAATTATATTCATTGAAAAGACCGGTTGCACGTAGCATTGCAACCAAAGTAGGAAGTGTCAATGCACCAATGGGAGGTCCAAATGATGAACTTGATGTGGAGTTATTGATTGCTATCGATGCAAGGGTCATGTTAACTTCCAATGTTTGGATAGAAGCAGGTCTTATAAATAAAGCTTTAGAGTATAATAGAAGTATAATCTATAAACTTGGGAATGGCCCACCAGAACCACCAACATATGTTATGGTCGAGTTTGACAATTACTCAAGAATACCATTTGAAGATACAACTCCATATGCAATACTAATTATACCAATACAAAGGGGACATACAACCCAACTACCCTTACAATTGGCTTGGATATTAACAATACACAAATCATAAGGTTTGACCCTTTCAAAAGTTACAATTGATATAGGTCAAAGAGAAAGAACAAGATTAACATTTGTGGCTATATCCCATTTAAAGTCCTTGGAAGGATTAAGAATATTACCTCCATTTACATATGACTGCTATGAAAAGCTAAAAAATGGAAAATAACTTTCCAAACAGAAAGTCGAAGAGAGACTGAAACTCTTAGAGGAAAAATAATTTCATATAATTATGAAAAAATTCATGTGCTTATTCATTATTTGACATTTTCTGTGATGTGTACTTATTCAATATTTGATATTTTGTGTGATGTGTATGGTACATTTTGATGAGGACTAAATAACTATTTAGATTGAGAATTTTAAATTATGTAAATTAAAGTTTTGAGTGATTTAATGTAATGTGTATTACAATTTTGTATGATTTAATGTAATGTATAATATACATTTTAAGTTTGATGAAAAACTTCAAATTATATATCAAATAAATATGCAAAATACACAGTTGCTACTAGCATATCTATCTCAGATAAATCGATGTAAAAGATGTTGAGAGATATCATTCTCAACATCTTTCACATATATTTATCTAAAATAAGTATGCTAGTATTTTATTATTATAAAAAATTAATCTAAATAAATAATATATAGATAACAAAATGATAATGAAATGTTGTTTGATATTATTATTTTTAAAAAGAAATGATTATCTACACTTAATATTAAATAAGTGAAAATGAGTTTGTAATGATAAACTTGAAGTACCTATTCTTTACTTTACAAAGGGTGTTGGAAGGATAGACAAAAGAGTTTCTACAACATTATAGTTAGTTAATTTTATAGGTTAAGTATAAAACCCTCACATTTAAATATAAAGGAGAATGTTTTTTTGATTTGACAAGTCATATGACCGATTCCTCCTTTTCTTCTTCTTCTTTTATTATTATTATTATTATCTATTTGATATAATTTTTTTTTTCTTATTTTACTTTATAAATCAATAAAAAATTATAATATTTTAAATATAATTTAAAACTCTATTTTTTTAATTTCAAAAAGATTTTTTAAAAATCAAATTAATGTAGATAAATAGATACCATTGGCCCCTAATTAATGTGAAATTAGAAAAAGAGGCGTGAAAGCCTTTTAATCATTATCTCTCTAAACATCTGATATATATAATATTTATATTGAATCTAAGGGACGATACCTCAACTCTTTCGAATTTTGTTGTTGAATTTTGGTACGGTAGTTTATTCTTTTGAAATTTATGGCGGCCTCACTTTCGTACATTACCACTTCTTGTGCTCTAGGGATTGAAATTTGAAGATACGGATGTTTTTAATTTAGGACTTCAAGTATGTTGGATTAAATTAGTATTATGTAATATAATGGTAATTAGTTTAATATATATTGAAATTTATCACTCTATGAGAAGGTTTGAAAAGAAACGAATTCTAGATTGAATAGAAAATTAGAAGTGTACTATTGTTGTTATTAAGATTTTTTTGAGTTATAGTAGTTCAAATAGTTGTAGTTTTCAATATATTCAATGAAAATTAGTAAAAATAAATATATTTTTACATGTTTATAGTAAATAGTGTTTTAAGTTTTATATCGATTAGGTTTTTGAGTATGGTGAAATGTAAAATTTATGGGGACATATCTATTAAAAAGAAAGGATGGAGATTAGAGGTTGAAATGTTGAGATTAAATGTTACAAAAATGGTGAAGGATAGTATTCAGTGGATAATGGAAAGTTTTCTTTTCTGTTGTGGAAGAATACTTCCGACCATGACTAATTTGTTGGTCTTTTACTTTCTCTTTGGGTGGAAGGATGGTCTTTTACAGCGTCAAATTTTGTTATTCTATTGGACGAGCAAGGCTTTGTGGATGTTTTTTTTCTTGTTGGATGTTGGCCAACTATTTGTTGATTGTACATTGATTTTTTGTTCAACGTTAATTGTTTGGTTGAATGTGGATAGATTTTAAAAAAAATAAAATCGATAACCGGTTTTTTTTTTACTTGGGGGAACCTTTTAGATTTGTGGGAAGCAGTGCCCTTTGAGGAATCAACTACCAAAGGCAAGGGAGACTCAAACATGGAACCTCATGAGTACAACCCAAATATGAATAGATTTTATGCTGATAATTGTGGATGTTGTTTTCTTTAATGATTAAAGCTTAATTGATTTGGTGGTTACCATGATATATGTTGTCCGTGTTGTCCATTTTAAATGATAGTTTATTAGTTTTATATAAAATGATGAGAACCCTCCTCTATAATAATTAAAACATGTTTAAAGTAAATTAATACCATTAAATAATTTTTTTATAATCGAAAGAAATTTATATCTATATTCTCCTATACATTTAAATTATATCAATACAAATAAATATTTAATATATTGTTTAAAATAATATAAAATATCAATTATTAATAAAATACAACACAATTTTATTCCTAGTAACATTCCCCATATTGGGTGTGATCCACAACATGTACGTACGAATTTGCATTGGAATAATATGGTCCCGAGAAATAAAAGTAGTGGGGATAGGGGTGATGTTTTAACATTCATGTAAAGCGGATGTTACTAGTACTTTCTCAAATTGTGTCCTACCTTTATATACTCACTTTCACTCTCATCTGAGTCGGTTTATCATTGTAAAAGGATGTGAATATCAACTTTTTAATAAACATTAAAAATACATAAATTTAAATAAAATAATAGTTAAATATTTAATGTTTTTACAATTTATAAAATCAATTAATAATATTTTTAAGATAATTTTAAATCTGTTTAATTTTTTTTTAAATATTAAAATAAAATTAAAAAAATGAAATTAATAATTTATTGAAATAAATATTTTAGATTAAAGAATATTTGTGAATAAAATTGTATTAGAGTTTTTGGTCTAAAAATCTAATATAATTTTATTAAAAAATATTTTTTAATCTAATCAATGAATTGTAAAAATATCATCTCATTAATAAATATTTTAATTTATTCAAACAAAAGACTAATCCCTCACATTTTAGCATTTTAAAGTTTTTCAACTTTTAAGAAACTCAAAAATTTTAACCATTATTATTAAATAAAATTACATAAAATAAAAAAAGAAATAGAATGCATTGATGTCTTTATTGTTTTTCTAAAAGATCTTTTTGGCCTCGAAATGAATAATTAACATCCTCACGATGAGAAATAAGTGGTGTGTCTCACAAGTAAAGTGGGACCTCCATGTTTGTTCATTTAATTTTGCGAGTGAAAAAGTTCATTAGAAAGTAAAGTGGGTATTGAGTGAATGCGAAGGGAGAGCATGTTGCTTTGGGATTATTTTTTCCTCATTTCTTTTGACAAAGGGATAAGGGTATGCTATTATTCTAATGTTAAAGTTGTTTTCATGGGCATGCACAAAAATTAGAAGCCACCAATTATGTTTGTATTTTAGTTTTGATAAATGTAATTTATATATGTATATGTATATATAAATATAGTTGTTAAAATTATGTGTTAAAAAATATTATAAAAATTATTTAAAAAAATAAATTTTATAAAAATAAATAAATAAATAAATTTTATTAAAATTATTAAAAAAATTAAATTTTATTAAAATTATTAAAAAAAATAATTATAAACCAAAAAAAAAATATAAAGAACATAATTTAATTTAAGTATTTACCTTATTTTAAACTTTATATTTTGGTTAGTACTAGAAATACACTTTAAAAAGGTGGTTAAATTTAATCTCATGTTGATTGCAATTTTTAAAAAAATAAAACATGAATATAATGTACATCTTTTTTTAATTAAAAATGTCTTAAAATCATTTTTAGTTTACGAATAAATATTTTATAATCAATTTTATATTAAAATATTTACAAATAAATATCATTAATTGATAATTATATTAGTTAACTATTAATTATTTAAATATTAATTTTTAGTGATATTTTTATTCATATATATTTTATTAAATGATTAAAATATACACAAATAAAAATCCTACTAAAAATTAATATTTAAGTGAAAATATTTAATTTAATATCAATAATTTATTATAATTTTTTAATGAAAATAAAGTAACAATCAACTATTCTTTGTTAAAAATATTTAATAACGTAAACAAAGAAATATTTATATTACTTCAAATTTTTTTATGAAAGGCTTTCTTTCTACAAATATACATATAAATTGGAAAATTTTCTTAATAACTTAATGAAAATGGTAAAACTTTTAATTCATAAATTAAGATGAAATAATCATTTTGTTAAACTATCATAGTTTTAATAAATAATTTTTATAAAATTATATATATGTAAACAATAATAAAAAAATTGATTTTAATTTAGAAAAATATTTTAATTTTTTTCTACAAATAATATTTTTTAATTATTTTTTGGCGACTGGGGAAAGGTGCCTTCTATCTAATATTTATGCTCCTACTGATATTACATGCAAGTCAAATCTTTGGGCTCATATTAGCTGCATCAGAGCCTTAGACCCATATCTCCCATGGATTTTGGCTGGTGATTTTAACTCTGTTATTAGTTTAGAGGAAAAACGGGGTGGAATTCCCAGGTTGGACCCCTCTGCATATCTTTTTAGGGATATGATAGATTCCTTGAATCTCATTGATGTGAAGCCAAATAATGGTATCTTTACATGGAATAATAGGAGATGTGGTGCCGAGGCTATCTCAGAGAGGCTCGATAGATTTTTGGTTTCATGTTATTGGATGAATGACAGGTTGATTACCAGTTCATAAATTCTTGATTGGAGAGGCTCTGATCACTGGCCTATCAAGCTCTCAGTTACGGCTTATGGAGTTTCCAAAAACCCATCTTTTAAATTTCAATTAATGTGGTTAAGAGATCATTCTTTGCAGGACCTTATGGAGGAGTGGTGGTATGAGGGGTTGCCTGCCCATGGGACGGCAATGTTTACTTTCTGTAAGAGACTTCAGCATGTGAAGTATAGGCTTAAGAAGTGGAATAAAAAATGTTTTGGAAACCTACAGGCTCAGAGGATTGCTGCTCAGGCTAAGTTAGACAACATAACTTGGTTGATTCGGGATCAAGGGAGGACCCTTGACCTTAGTGAAGCTGAGTCTTTGGCTCTTAAAGGATTAGAGGAGTGGGAGCTTCGGGAGGAGATCTTCTGGAAGCAAAAATCTCGGATTGACTGGCTTCAGGAGGGGGATAGGAACACTGCATTCTTTCATAATTCGGTCAAGGCTCGGAGACAAGGAAATTCTGTCTCCTCTTTGATCTCGCCTGAAGGGGCTCATCTCTCATCCAATGTTGATATTTCCAGGGCTGCGGTCAACTATTTTTCAAATCTCTTTTCTAAGGAGGGTCTTGTTGCAAGGGATGAAGAGAGGGCGATCTTGGATTGTATTCCTCACCTGGTCTCTACGGAGATGAATGAAGCTCTCTTACAGCCTATTTTTCTATCTGAGGTGGAGGGGGTGGTGTTTAACATGAAAACTGGTAAGGCTCCCGGCCCTGATGGGTTTCCGATTGAGTTCTTTCAGGAATTCTGGGAAATAATAAAGTTTGACCTCCTTGAGGTGGTTCAAGAATCTCATAAGAATAAACAGATGCTCAAGTCCATGAATTCTACTTTTTTGGCGCTCATTCCTAAGCAGGAGGGAGCTAATCAGTTGACTCAATTCAGACGTATTACACTATGTAATGTTGTCTATAAGATTATTACCAAGCTGATTGCGGAAAGACTTAAGCCTATTCTTAGCACTTTGATCTCTACGGAGCAGGGGTTTTGTTGAAGGAAGACAAATTTTGGATGATGTAGTGGTGGCAATGTAAGCTATTCATTCGATGGCTAACTCTAAGGAGAGGGCTATGTTTATAAAGCTCGACATGGCTAAAGCTTATGATCAAGTGAGCTGGGAATTCTTACAGAGCATTCTCTTGGCATTTGGCTTTGCTGAGGAGTGGGTGAATTGGATTCTAAGCTGTGTGACCTCTTCTTCCTTTTCAGTTCTTGTAAATGGGGAACCATCTGATTTATTCAGGGCTTCTCGGGGGCTTCGACAAGGAGACCCTCTTTCTCCTTATTTATTCATTTTAATGGTAGAGGGTCTTGGAAGATTTGTTAAGTCTCAAGTGGGATGGGATCTTATTCACAGTTGGAGATGGAACGACTCTCTTCCTCCCTATTCTCACCTTCAGTTTGTGGATGATACTGCGCTGATGGGCATTGCCAAAATTAGTGAAGCTGTGAACTTCAGGTGAGCTTTAGACATCTATTTGAAGGCTTCAGGTCAGTGTATTAATGATGACAAATCTTCCATCTATTTCTTCAATACCCCCCAGCCTATTCAAATCAGGATTGCTAGGATCCTTAATTTCAGATTGGTTCTCTTCCCTTGATATACCTTGGGGTTCCCTTGTCTTTGGGATCTCAGTATCGAGTGTATTGGCAAGGAATCTTGGATACGTTTTGAAGTAAAGTTAATCACTGGACTCTCAGGTGGCTTTCTTCTACTGGGAGAGTGGTTCTTCTAAAGACGGTGATGCAATCTCTTCCTATTTACAGGTATTGTGTGCAAGTTCCTCCTTCCAGCTTTGTGAGGGATTTTGATGCTCTTTCTCAAAAGTTTCTCTGGTCTGGTACACTCCTCTCTTCGAAGTGGAGTCTTGTTAAGTGAGAGTATGTTTGTAGGCCAAAGCATGCTAGTGGCCTTGGGCTTAGGTCTATGGCGTTGGTTGTCATGGCCCTAGCTGCTAAGCTCTATTGGAGGTGGTGTATCAATCAGCAATTAGATTGGGCCAAGATTATTACTCACAAGTATTTTCCTGGTGTGGATAGCTCAGATGTGCCGCGATTGGATTTGATGGGGAAAGGATCTTGTGTTTGGATACCCTTAAGAAGGGAGCACAGTTGATTAAGGAGGGGCTTTTTTGGATTTGTAACAGGGGCTCAGATGCTCTATTTTGGCATGACTCTTGGGATGGCCACCCACCCATGATTTCTAGCTTTCCTTAGCTCCAGCCTCTTTGCCACACTTTTACTAATGCTGGCTGGTGTAAAGTGGAGCATTTTAAGACTATTAAGCGCTTGGATCAGGTGGAGGTGACGTGCTGGAAGGATTCTCAGGAGTGGCTTGTTGGTGGTTATGATGAGGACCGTGCTCTTCTTTCTCATGTGATGGAGGATAGGTTTTGTAGTTCCCTAAATGGCAGGGATGTTTTGGCTTGGAGTCCTAGCCCAAAAGGCAAATTCTTTGTGGCTCAAGGATATGCTATACTTGACAGACACCTACATGGTACAGATGAAGTGCAATGGTGGAAGAAGGTTTGGAATAACTTCTCTTGGCCTAAATGTAATTTTTTCTTATGGTTGTTGGTTTAGAAGAAATGTCTCACCTGGGAGAATCTTCACAAAAGAGGCTTTCAGGGGCCTTCTGTTTGCTTCTTATGCACACACAATGAAGAGTGTACCTCTCACCTATTTTTTCTTTGCCCTTTCTCGAGGGATATATGGCATAGATGGTGGGAGGCTTGGAGTCATGGGTGTATTCATGCCACTTCTCTTAGTGACTTTTGGGAAAGCTTGGGCAGACCTCCAACAAAGACTTCCTTCTTGCAGGTTGCCTAGACGGTTGGACCGGTCTTTATTCTTTGGAACCTCTGGTTGGAAAGGAACTGCAATTTTTTTTGTGACTCTAAGTTAGATAGCCTTCAGTTGTGGAGGAAGGTTATTAATAGGCTTTAGGGGACTATCTTGGCAAAATGTGATATGTCTGAAAGTATAGATCTTGGTGATCAAGATATTATGAGGAATTTGAACCTAGATGGCAATACAGGGAGGCACTCTTAGGAAAAGGCCTTGCCATGGTAAGCAACGTGTTTGTAGGGTTGGATGATGGACTCCTCCCTCAGTTGGGATCTTGAAGATTAACACAGATGGATTGTCTCGAGGGAATTCAGGTCATGCTAGTATTTGTTAGGTTATGGAGCTAAAAGCTTCATTGATGCAAATAGGGAAGGAGGTTGCTGAGAGGTTGCTGAGTGTCACAGTCACCAGCGTCGGTTAGGCCGACCGACATCGGTCAGTGGTGGACAAGAATGGAACTGACGTCGACAGATTTTGGTCGGTGTCGATCACCTCTAGGTAGACAGGGACCGACGTCGATCGCCTGTGTGGTTCTGAAACTGCTCGTTGCACAGACAGTTAGTTAATGAACCGAGTGTTTGCATGTTAAGAGCCAATTTTAGACTTGAAGCTGCAGATCTAATTATTGTAATTGGATGTCTAATTATTGTTTGCATGAGATCTATTTAAGAGACTCATAGGCTGTATTGTAAAGGTGTGTTAGTTTGAGTTGAGCAAAGTTAGCTCCTTCTGTGTGTGAAGTGATCAAGGGTGTTCTCCTAGTTCCACAACAGTGCCAAGTGTGGGTGCTGGTTTTGGAGAATCAAAAGGGTTCTTCAGGTGTGTAGGATCTTGGTCAGTAGGTGTGCAAGGCCACATTTGGAGATCTACATGGTGTGTGTGTGTACGAGGTCAAAGGAGATCTGCAGGTGACAACAGGATCAAAGGTGACAGCAACACATCAAGAGCAAACAGAGGAAGGCAAGGTAGTTCCTTCCAAGTAAGTAAGATCAGGTTGATCTGCATGTGTATGTGGGTGCAGGATCCAGGTTTGTAGGTGTGTAGAACCAGATTGATTTGTAGGTGTGCAAGATCAGGGAGGATAGCAACACAACCGGTAGCAAGATCAGGAGAGATCTATTTGGAGTACAATGTGTACTCAGTTATTGAGCATAGAGGAAGGCAAGGTAGACCCTTCCAAAGTAAGATCATTTGAGTTGCAGGTTGTTGCAAGTTCATGAGAGATCTACTTGAAGTACGTGGAGTACTTGTGTACTGGTAGTAGTGGATACTGACTGGTTGGAGGTGAACACCAACTCTGTGTTTGAGTTGTTTGTTGGACCGTAAGAGAGAGAGCTTTGAGGAAATAATTACTGTACACTTGAGGTGTGGGAAGCCTCTGAGAGGTGTGAAGAAGAAGTGACATCTTCTTTATTGTATTCTTTTCTAGATGAGTATTAATACAATTGGGTATTGTCTCTCATATTCTGTGTTGTTTCTGATTTTTAGTTGCTTGTTACTTCTAGTTAATTCTGCATATTTAAGTTGCTTATGCATGGTAATCAATTGTGCTTCTATATTTCCCAACAAGTGGTATCAGAGCTAAGGTTGTAGGGAGTAGGTTTTGTGTTTGGTTACAGGTCACTCTTAGGAGTTTTTGATTGAGTGGGAGTATAGCAACCATAGAAGAAAGTAAGCTATGAATGGAGAAATTGAATAGCACGAATGGTCAATTACGGTGTCATGAAAAGAAAGAATAGGTAAAGAAAGATTGTTGGTTAGTAGCAGATCAGCATGAAGAAGCAGATATTGCAGGTGTTGTTGCACAGGATGCTCTGGATAAAGTTGAATCTTGGTTAATATATTATGTTGCCTCTTTCCATGCAGCCCCAAGTAGAGGGGTTGGTGAGCCTTGTCAGATTGTTGGCAAAGGGGAAGTGCCACTGAAATAGCAGGCGGCCAACACATGGGTGTTGAAGGAGGTCATCCAGGTCCCAGTCTTGGAGATGCAGCTAATTTCTTCAAGAAAGTTGGGTGATGAGAGATGCACAGTAACTCTCACAACAGATTCTTGGAATGTTACCAAGGATGCACTTGAATTAGCATGTGGTAAGAAAGCAGGTACTCTTTATCTACTTGCTTGTATTACTGATTCTTCTTCTGTTGTGAAGACGTGGCTTTGTAGGCTTGGTCACATGAAGCAAGAAGGAGATGCATGTTCTTAAGCAAAAGATAGATGTGTTTGACAAACTTAAGAACTGGAAAGCCTTAGTGTTCTTAGAGGAGATGACGGATAGAGTTCAGTGGATGGGGCTGGATACTTCTAAGCAGGACAGTTTGGACATGGGATTGATTCAAAGGAGCTCACAGGTAAAAATTCATCACTCACAGGCGAACACAGGTACCGACGTCAGTCAAAGGTAACTGACATCGAATAGACAGGTATCGACGTCGATCATGTGCAGACCAGAGGAGTCGGTGGTGTCAGGCAGGTGGAGACTGACGTCGGTAGGATAACCGGTGTCAGCAACTTGGATAGTCGCATGGAACCAACGTCAGTCGGATGCAAACTGTGTGGTGACTGAGGTCGGTCACTGAGATAGATTTTGGGTAGACAACAAGCTGTCAAGGAGTCTTAAATGCCCATGGGGAGGACTGAAAGTGCAAGTAAGCCTCAAATTCGTTGTTCCTCTTCTTTATACTAGTTGTTGACTGCAGAGCATGAAGGATCTAGGAACCAGTGGGAGCATGGCATGAACATGATGCAGGACCAAACGAGAGATTTGGTAGGGTTTCCAGCCAGTATGAAAGCACTGAGATGAATGGATACCTTGGTTAAAGAATAGAGAGAATGGACACGTGAGATGGAAGGCCAGGTCATATGGTCTTGAGGACGCTGCAGGACAGTGGTACAGGTTTTGACAAGTGGATGACAAAGCATGGCTTTAATCAATGTCAATGTAACCATTGTGTTTGTCTTACCAGGTTGATGATGGTCGTAACATTATCCTGTTATTGTATGTGGATGGTTTGCTATCAGGTTTGTACATACAGGGTTTTGCTGAGCTAAGGGTAAGAATAGTTCAGTGGTTTGCCATGAAGGATTTGGAGTAGCAAAATTCTTTGGCATGAGTAATCCTAGAGATAGGGAGATCACATGTTGATGTTGTCACAGGATGATTGTGTGAAGGTAGTGCAGGATGCAGAAAAGGGTAGCACACATATGGATGGACAGTTCATAGAACAGGGTCCCCAATCACATGATGAGGTTGAGTACATGTTTACTCCCTGAGTTTGCCCAAGCAGTGGGTGCTATCAGAAAGTTTGGAGCCAATCCGGGAAAGAAGCACTGGAGGGCAGTTCAGTGGATTCTCAGGTATTTGAGAGGGACCAACAGCAGGTCGACATGCTATGTAGGGTCAAGTTATTTTCTACATGGGTTTGTAGATGCGGATGCGGCAGGTTACTTGGATGACAGGAGGTGCACCACAAGATGTGTGGTGGTTGGTCTTCAAGATTGAGCTTGAAGAGGGATACAAGCCAAAAAATAGATTATACAGGGTATAGGTACAGGTATAGTGCAGCTATTTATCTCCAAGTGGGAGATTGTTCGGTTGTGGAGCTAAAAGCTTCACTGATGCAAACAGGGAAGGAGGTTGCTGAGAGGTTACTGAGTGTCACAGTCACTAGTGTCGGTTAGGCCGATCGATGTTGGTCAGTGGTGGACAGGAATGCAACTGACGTCGACAGATTTCAGCCGACGTCGGTCACCTCTAGGCAGAAAGGGACCGACGTCGGTCACCTGTGCGGTTCCATAACTGCTCGTTGCACGAACAGTTAGTTAACAAATCGAGTGTTTGCATGTTAAGAGCCAATTTTAGACTTGAAGCTGCGGATCTAATTATTGCAATTGGATGTCTAATTATTGTTTGCATGAGATCTATTTAAGAGACTCATAGGCTGTATTGTAAAGGTGTGCTAGTTTGAGTTGAGCAAAGTTAGCTCCTTCTGTGTGTGAAGTGAGCAAGGGTGTTCCTCCTAGTTCCACAGCAGTGCCAAGTGTGGGTGTTGGTTTTGGAGAATCAGAAGGGTTTTTCAGGTGTGTAGGATCTTGGTTGGTAGGTGTGCAAGGCCACATTTGGATATCTACATGGTGTGTGTGTGTGCAAGGTCAAAGGAGATCTGCAGGTGACATCAGGATCAAAGGTGACATCAACACATCAAGAGCAAATAGAGGAAGGCAAGGTAGTTCCTTCCAGGTAAGTAATATCAAGTTGATCTGCAGGTGTATGTGGGTGCGGGATCTAGGTTTGTAGGTGTGCAGAACCAGATTGATTTTCAGGTGTGTAAGATCAGGGAGGACAGAAACACAACAGGTAGCAAGATCAGGAGAGATCTACTTGGAGTACAGTGTGTACTCAGTTATTGAGCATAAAGGAAGGCAAGGTAGACCCTTCCAAAGTAAGATCATTTGAGTTGCAGGTTTTTGCAAGTTCATGGGAGATCTACTTGAAGTACGTGGAGTACTTGTGTACTGGCAGTAGCGGATACTGACTGGTTGGAGGTGAACACCAACTCTGTGTTTGAGTTGTGTGTTGGGACCATAAGAGAGAGAGCTTTGAGGAAAGAATTAATGTACACTTGAGGTGTGGGAAGCCTATAAGAGGTGTGAAGAAGAAGTGGCATCTTCTTTATTGTATTCTTTTCTGGATGAGTATTAATACAATTGGGTATTGTCTCTCATATTCTGTGTTGTTTCTGATTTCTAGTTGCTTGTTACTTCTGGTTAATTCCGCATATTTAAGTTGCTTGTGCATGGTAATCAATTGTGCTTCCGTATTTCCCAACAGTATTGGGGCTATAGGTAGAAGTAATGATGGGGAGGCAGTTTTCCTTTTCTCTATCTACAAGGGCCAACACTCAAATAATTTGATGGAGGCGCTTGCTATTAAGACTGCTGTTGAGAGAGGATGCTCTTTAGGCTGGAAATAGATCATATGTGAGTCTGACTCTCAAATTGTTGTTGACATGTTGAATAACCAGAGTTTGGAGAATGTTAATTAGAAATTAGCCTCTCTAGCCAGACAAATTTTAAGTCTGTGTAGTTCCTTGGATTCAGTCTCCTTTCGTCATATCCCTCGCGAATGGAATAGAGTTGCAGATTGTTTGGCAAAGTGGGCTGCTGAGAATGAGGATAACTGGAATATTAGAGGAAGGGATGAGCTTCCTTTGGATTATCGTGGGATTTTTGATCAGCTTTTATAAGAGGATAGGAATATATAGTTTTGTGGTGGGCCTTTGGCCTTTGCTCTGTATTTTGGATTTGATTGAATAAATTTTTACCCTTTTTCTTTTAAATAATTTTTAATTATTTATTCAATTCAATTTTTTTTATTTTTTTATTAATTCTAAAATTAAATTAATATTAAAAATATAATAAAATAACCACGATTAAAAAAAAATACACTTATATTATATCCAATAAAAAATAATTGAAAAAAAAAATGCTAAACTCTCTCTTCAGTCAACTTTCTCTTATAAGCCAATAGTAAGGTTTTATATCTAAACTTTCTTCTATATGTTAATTTTGTACAAACAATTTTCTTCTATATAATATAACATTTTAATTTTAAACTTTATTTTTATATTAAATTTTAATATCATATTTAATAGACAAAAATAATTATCTAAATAAGTATTTAAATCCATATTTTATATATATATATATATTTAAATAAAATATATGAAAAATTAATTTATATATAATTAAATTTAAAAAAAAAAAAAATTATATAAAAATATAATTATAAGAAAATAAATATATTATTATATAAAAATTATAAATATATTTTATAATTTTTTTTTAAAAATAAAACAAATGTTACTATTATTTCTCAAGTTTCTACTCTTAAACTTGAACTTGCACAATGAAAAAATCATACGAAAGATTTTGGATTTGATTGAATACTCGATGTCATGTTTCAAACCTTTAGCATGCATTACGAGTTTTTATAATGACATTTTCTTTTAAATTATTCAAATATAATTGGTTGGATAGTTTTATATTTCAACAGATATTATAAATGGAACTTGTTATTGACATATTTTTATTATTGATTATCGGTTAGATTTCAATCTTCTATACTATGTTATGAGGTATTTTTGTAAGGATATGTTGTATCTCTTTGTTTTATTGCATAGTGAGAAATTAAAAAATAAGAACAATTTAATTTGTTCCTTTTATTATACAAATATTAAGGATGTATTATATTCCTTAGTTGTATAATAAAAAGGATGTATTATATTCCTTAGTTTTATCAAGTGGTGACCAAAAAAAAAAATAATAATCATAAACAAATGATATAAAAAACATAATTTATTCAAGTAATTTATCATGTTTTAAAGTTTATATTTTAAAAAGGTTGTTAAATTTAACACTATGTTGATTGTAAATAGAATATGAATATAATGCACATATTTTTTTAATTAAAAATATATTAATTTTTTTTAAGTTTATAAAAATGTTTTATAAATAATTTTATATTAAAATATTAAACCTTGTTAAGGTAAGATATTATAGGTTTCAATCAAAACAATAATTTTCTTTTTCCAATCATTTAAATTATATAATTAAATTTTTTATTTTGACAATACTATAATTTTTATGTAATAATTTAGAATATTTATTTATTAATAATTGGATGAAAATTTTCTATATAATTAACAAAAAATCCTTTCTAAATTACACTAATAGTTTATTGCCACCACTTAATTTTAACACTACTTACAACTCAACTTTCTATTTATTCTCTCCTACTTCGTTCATCGATAAAATATAGAAATAAAATACAATTTAAAAAAAAAACCTTTTCTTTAAATTCAAGAAATAATAAAATAATAATCAAATGAAAAATTTATTAAAAACAAAAATTATAAATAATAATCACCACAGAACAAGTAGCTCTTACTAGTTAATTATTATTATGCTTATACACATCACCAAGGAAAAGATACTTAATCCAAAACCTATAAGTATGGCCTTCATTGACCATATGATGAGTAAAATTAATGTCACTATGTTGATTATTAAATTATTAAAAAAATATCCAAGAATTATATATATAAATTAATTATAGCAAATACATTGCCAACAACATCTTACATTATTGTTAATCAACTTTTCATTATTATTTTATTATATTATTTCATTTTTTTTGTATTCTTATTTATTTTTTTCAAATGTAAGTAAATTATTTTTTATATAATTTTGTTAATAATCATAAGGGAAGGAGACCCACCTAACACATAAAAAGTAAATATTTATTATTAAGACACATCATAAAATAATTTAATTTACATGCATACATACACACACATATGATTTTTATTAGTAAAATATCCCAAATAAATATAAAATCAATATGCCATACTTTATTATATATTATTATAATTTTAAATAAATATTAATTAGAATGTCATACAAAACAAGAGCCACATAGTGGTGCAGCCTTTGTAGGTAGTGGTATATTTGTATAAAAAATAATCGATAACATAAGAGAAGCATACAAATGATAAGCATTGTTAATGGAAAAAAAAGAAAAAAAAGAATGTTTTAGTTTCCCCCTTCCATCATACTCTTTTTTAATTGATATTTAAAAAATAATAATACTAAACTAATTCTTATACTTTTTTTAATCTTACTCGTAAATAAATATGTAATTTGTTTGGAAAAAAATCTTGGGTTTTTAGGGTTGACTTTAGAGGTGGCTTTAAAGAGGTTGGTTTTTCTAGATAAAGAAAAGGAAAAGGTGACGACATCATAAGATCAAAGGTCAAATATTGGGGAGACCCATGCCTTGCTAGATAGATTAGATTAAGGGAGTCAACTCTCTCCTACTTCATTAATTAAGGGGTGTGATTTCATTGAGAAAGAATCATAGATGACTAAATGTTTGTTGTGACTTCCCCAAGCCATGTAGGATAAAGGGTCTTCAGGGACTGAGGGACTTCCAAGGTCATCTAGGGTTAATGAGGTTGAGGAAGACGAGTGTGATTTAGATAAAGAGGTTAATGAATTGGAGGAGAAGTTGAATTCATGCGATGTTCTTTCAATTTCCCAAGTTCAATGTTCATTGTCACACCCTAATCAGGGTCTTAAAAGGAAAAGGGGTAGAAATCTGGTAAAGAAAAGGTGGCAGGTGAGGTTTTGGAATGTAGGCAAGGTATTCTGAAATAATATATGGAGTATGGTAAGTGGGGGGTGGAAATTTTCCCTTTGGTTTTATGAAGCTCATCTCTTGGAACGTTAGGGGTATGAATGCCCATAACAAGAGACGTTTAGTAAAATGTCTCCTATTTGCTGAAGTACCAGGAGTGCTTCTAATTTAAGAAACTAATCTAAATTTAGATGAAGCATCTAATAAGATGCAAACAAGTTGGTCAAGATGAATTAGTTACTCTATGGAAGTGACTAGAGCATCAAGTGGATTAGCAGTAGTCTGGTCACCTCTAGTAGCAAATGTGGAAGCTATATCCTTGGGGCCCTGGTGGCAATTATGCAAGTACTCTAGTTATTCTTTGGATTCTAAATTTTTATTTGTTAATGTGTATGGTTTGAATGATACGATATTGAAGATTCAATTATGGAAGTATATTTTGGATATTATTGATAGGTTCCTCGAGAAAAAAATATGTTTGAGGGTGATTTTAATGAAAATTTATATCATGATGAAAAATTGGGTGGTGTGGTTAGGTCAATGCTTTCATAGTTGAATTTATGTAGGTTTGTTGTGGATAATGAACTATTGGATGTCATTCCAAAATTTGGTTGGTTTACTTAAAATGATAGAAGAGAAGGATTCAACAATATTGCTAAGTAGATGGATAGATTTTTAATCAATCCAATTTGGTTAGAGAACATTTGGAATGCGGAAAGTTCAGTGTTAGCGGTTTCAAGATCAAACCACTTTCCAATAGCTTTCAATGTTGGAAGGGATATACCACTTGAATGGTGTCCTTTTAATTTTAAATTGATGTGGCTCAGGGATCCATCTCTTTTCCAGTTAGTGAAGGATTGCTGAACAAATTGTCATTCGCTAACAGGATCATTTATGTATAAAATGACTAAAAGTTTACACTTCATCAAAGGGCGTATTAAAATATGGAATGAGGAAAATTTTAAAAACACATTCCAAGAAAAAATGTAGGTTGAAATAGATTTTTAGGTTCTCAATCAACTAGTGATGAAAGAAGGTATGGATGCTATAGATTTTGCTACGGAAAAGAAGCTGATGAAGGAATATGGGAAACTACTTATTCGGGAAGAAATCCATTGGAAATAGAAATCAAGGTAAATTAGATTAAATAAGGTGATATAAATATTGCCTTCTTTCATAAGTCTATTAGGGCTAAAAGGAAGGTGACCCATATTTCAAGCATGAATTCTAGTAGTGGAGAGGTGTTGGATTCTCAGAATGTTATCAACGATGAAATTGTTACTTTTTTAAAGAATTTATTTTTAGGTGAAGACATGTCAAATCTTATGGCCCATAACTTGAATGTGGAGCATATTCCTAAGTGATCTTAGATAAGCAAAATAAACAAGTAATAGATCCTTGATCGCTAGAAGAGGTTTGGGCTATGATGTTTTCTATGGGAAGGAACAAAGCTCTAGGCATTGATGGGTTCCATACAACTTTGTTTCAATTTTTATGGGATTTTATAGGTGAGGATGTGCTGAATATGGTAGAAGAATCTCACATTAAAAGAAAAGGGGCTCCAGATCTCAATGCCACTCTCATTTATCTTTTTCCCAAAAGAGAGTCTCAGGTAATTTTTAGTGACTTTCAACCCATTTCTCCATGTAATTTGGTGTATAAAATTATTTACAAAGCTATAACAAATTGGCTCAAATTTTTTCTAGACAAATTCATCTCCCAAGAGTAGGCAAGCTTTGTGCCCAGAAGGAATATTCAAGAGGGGATCAATGTAGCCCATGAGATAATCCATTCTCTTTCCTATAATCATTAGAAAGGTATGATGATTAAGTTAGATATCAATAAGGCTTATGATCAGGTGAATTATAATTTATTTATAAAAGTTTTAGAGCAGTTTGAATTTAGTAAAGATTAGTGTGAATGAATTTTTAATTATGTGGCTAGTCTAAAATACTATGTATTGATTAATGGTAACCCCTCAGGGTTTTTTGGGGCTTCAAGAGGTCTCAGATAGGGGATCCTTTATCACCTTTTCTTTTCATTATTATGGATGAGGTTTTGGGCTAGGTAGTGAATCGGGTGAAAATGGAAGGGAGGCTTCTTGGGATCAAAATAGTGGATGAGTTGGACAACTTATGTCATCATCAGTTTGTTGATGATACTTTCATTTTTGGGCATGCCACTATTAAAGAAGAATAAGAGTTTAAATATATACTAAAAAAATATGAACAAGCTTTGGGTCAAATGGTAAGTGAAGGGAAATCAAAGGTCTACTTTATCGATTATAAGGATTCAAAACAAAGGATATTGTAAGGACCCTAGGTTTTAAAGTGGGTAAGTTTCCAAGTAAATATCTTGGAGTTCCTCTTTCTATGGGGGTAGGTAAATTTGGGTTGGGGGAAGATTTGATTAAGAAATTCAAAGCTCAGTTGGTTTCTTAGAAAGGGAAGTCATTATTGTTGGCAAGTAGGATTGCATTGGTGAAATCTATTCTAAGTGCATTGCCCATTTTATATTTTTTGGTTCTTCAACCATTCAGCCGCATGGTAAAACTATTAAATAAAATTAGGAAGGATTTACTTTGGTGAGGTGTTGTGAATAATAAGAAGATTCCTTTGCTCCAATGGGATAGAGTTTTCAAGCAAAAAAAGATGGGTGCAGTAGGGATTAAAAATTTGCAGCTTCAAAATTAAGCTTTCGGGGGAAAATTGGTGTGGATTATGGTTGAACAACTAAAGTCTCTTTGGTGTATAATCATTCGACAAAAATATCTTGGATCAAAGGTGTCATGTAGTATGGTGTCTATTAAAAATTCATCCAATGGTTCTCATATGTGGAATTTCTTACCCAAATGTAGATATACTATTGCTAAGCATGTTTCAAGGACTATAAATAATAGAAGGCGAGCTGATTTTTGGATGGATTCATGGAAAAAGCATAGGCATTTAAGAGACTCCCTAATGTGGGAGAGGCTTGATCTTATCTTATAACCCATTATGAGAGCAAGGTGGATGATTATTTGGAGGTCCATATTAGTTAGGGTCTAGTAGGATGGAAGTGGAAAATTTTGATAAAATTGTCTTTTCTGGTAGATTAGGGTAGAGTTATTTCTATATGTTTGGATAAAATAAAGGTGTTTTTCAATGATAAAGAGGATATACTTCATGGGGTGGGGGTGAAATCTAGGAACTATACAGTGAATTTGGGGTATCAAATGGTGGAAGTAACAGATGATTCATTGGCTTGGGTAAGCAAGTTATGTTGATGAAAGGAAGGGATCTAGAAATCAGGTGCCTTTACATTGATGGTGTCTCAAAAGAGAATTCTAACATAAGATAGGCTATGTAAGATGGGATGTTAGGGTCCTTCTAGATGTTGTGTGTAAATCTAAGGAGAAAATGATAGACCATTTATTGTTTGAAGGCCCCTTATGTTGGATAATTGTCATGTTGATGTCATGGTGGTGTCATGGAAGTGTCCAATTAAGTGGATGAAGAGCCTTGAGAGTCTATGTGACAATGACAAAATGTGCAATGTGCCTATTTTTATATGCTTGAAGTATGATTGGTTGATCTTTAGTATTGACATGGCTAGAGAGGCTCAGGGATGAGTATGGTGATTTGAACATGTTCAAGAGGTCCCTAAGATGTTATCTATGCTCGGAGAGCTTATGTGCATAAGTGGAATCCATCTAGTTGATCATAGTTTTCATATAGACACTTTGGGTCAAGTGGCAAAAAATTTGAGTAGGCAGTTTGATGATGTCACCATTGTCATGTGGGAATAAATCAAGGGGATTTGGCCATATGGTTATGATCAAAATAGCCCTTAGTTGTTATATGCTAGATCTCAAGTCATGCATCAAATCATGGTCAAAGATATGAGGGTGAAAAGTTGGCTTCTCAATTAGAATTCATTGTTTTTCCATACTTAGCCAAATTTGCAATATGGCTAGAAAGAGCTGAGTAAGCATGTTGATGAGGTCAACATTCACATGTGTAGAGGTTTCAGGACAAAATGATCATATGAGTTTATTAATTCTTGTGCCTAATTTATTTATGATAATTTTTAGATCATGCAATATATCACATCAAAATATATGCATATGAAAAGATGGGCTCTCAGGCAGTTTGACTATGTTTTCCCATACTTAGCCAATTTTGTAGTGTGGCAGAAAGAGTCAAGTGAGAATTTTGATGGTGTTATATCTTGCACATGTAAAGGTGTTAAAATAAATTTATCATATGGGGTTGTTCATTTTTGAGCATAAATGATTTACACTAAATTTGGGATCATGCACTCAAAGTTGGCCTCTCATGTAGGTTTTGACCTAGTTGGCTCTGTGAAATTTTTTTTTGAGAAGGAATTCTAATGGAGTTATATCTCACATGCACAAGAGTTTTAGGAGTTATGTGTTATATGGTTGGATTCTCCTGTGTGAAGAGATCATTTGGTCTAAATTTGAGATCATGCAAGTAAGCATAGAAGAAGTTATTAAGGTGTGAAAATGGTTACTCAGGCATATTCAAAGGGTCCCCATAGTCATTTTTGAAAGTGTTAAAGCTCGATCAAGATTAAAGGTGCACATTGCTCCAAGAAGTCAGGAAGTAGTGAGATGAGGATAGATGAATGATGTTTAATGACTAAGCAAAGGTACATGATAAGGATTGAATGGCAAGAAAGCATTAATACATATTGATCAAATGATGAGTGTTGATCATTAAAGACCTGACTGATCCACAAAGATCGATGGAGTGCATTGAGTCAACATTTTGAGATTGCATGAGATGAGGTTAAAGTGACAAAGGTTTAACATCTGACATTAGTAGACTATATGTTAAAGATCAAATAAGATCGATGGTGCATATTTGATCTAAGCTGAGAGTTCACGAGATTCAAGCATTGTGTTTGAAGGGTAACTGTGACTGTTTGCATTTGAATATTTGAATTTGCAAAGGGAAAACCTAGTGTCTGGTTTTTGGACCATATCTTTCAATAAAAGATGAATTTGCTCATGTAGTAAAAAGTAAAGTGGTAGAGGAATCCAAGGTGCATCTATTGAAGCTAATTTTAATATTTGAAAGTGAATAGACACAAAGATATTAACCTTAGAATTTGACTATGTGTTTGTGCTTATTCTGCAAGTGACTTGACAAGGATATTCAAGCTTGTATTTATGCAATTTCGATGTCTTATGGTGATTTGGCTATTAAAACATATTTTAAACTTTATGAGGATGCTTTATATGGATTTTGGAGGTGTGATAAATCTATATTAAGTATGAACAATGCTTAAGAAGTTGATTGTGTGTTCATTCATGGTGACTGTGTGCATCATATTAGTTTTTTGAGTTGTTTGAGCATAAACACAAGTGAGATAAGTTGATTGTGATAATTTGAGGATGTTGAAGGGGACATAAGGAGTGGAACCATGTATTTTAAAGTGGTCTTATGTTCTTTTTTTGCTTGAGGGAGTGATAAAGGAGTGAATGGGTTCACATGAGACCTATAAGGACTAAAATGGCCTTATTAAAAGGTGCAATTCCTTAAGGGTGACCCATAGATGCTATGGCCAACCTATGAAGATTGTATTGAGTCATGTCTTCATGTGAGAGATGCCTTAAGGGCTAAGGCATGCCTAATGGCTGACCAAGGTGTTGATTATCTATATTACTCTATAAATAGTGAAATCAAAGATGGTGATTTATTGACTTTATGTGAGGGATTAAGGAAAGATTGGAGAGAGGCTTATGTGTGTGTTTTATGAAGTGAAGGAGGGGTAGAGTGCCCTGAGAATGTGTTGAAGAGTAGATTAGTTTTAAGACTATTTATAGAACCTGTTGGTCATAATTCTACTGCAATAATAGTGCTCTTATAAATTGAGTGTGAGTGAAGGAGAAGAGTGATAAGCAGAGGTCCATCATCAGGTGTTGTAGACATCAATTCATAGGTGGATGTGTTCATAGGTGTTGTTGTGGAAGATCAAAATCTAAGGTGGTTGTAGCCTCCTTGCAAGGTGAAACTTTATAAAAGGTCTGGTTGTTGTTGTAGCTTAGTGAGACAAGCGTGGTAGCACCTTGTCGGCTTAGAGTCTCACTAAATAGGGATTGAAGTTCCTTGATCATTTGTAAATGGTCTAAATTGGATCTTTTTATTATAGGATAGTAGTCCAATTTCAAGTTCTAGTGGGTTTTCTCCCCCAAAGAGGGTTTCCCACATATGTCATGTGTTATGTGATTGATCTTGCATTGTCTCTCTTACTCATTGATGTGAATGTTGTGTATGCTACATGATTGCTTGTGGTAACTAATTAAGTGTTTGCAAAGATCAAAATTTAAGTTGGATTATTTGGGCTCACTGATTTACTGCCCTATCAATGATTGTAACTCTAACACCTTCATGGTGTGATGTTGGTTGTGGTTGTGTTACATGTTTGACTGGTGTTGGGCATGGCCTTCTTCTCTCAACAAGGTATTTTTGGCTTGGCTAGATAGAGATGTGAAACATTTATTGTATAATTCATGGAGAGTTAGCCTAGATATTCTCATTTGGTCAATTTAGAAAGAAAGGAATCAACTTATCTTTAAAGGTTTATAATTGCTATTGCATGTAGTCCTATGAGATGCAAAGATTTATATCTGAGAGGCATTCTTGGCTTAGGTAAAATGGATCAAGTAAAACACAAGAAGGGGCATATTATGAGTTGGGATATGAGAATGAGTGGTAAATGGAAACTTTTGGTTATCTCTCCCATTAAGGGGTCTATGGTAACAAATTCAAAGAGGAGAATTAGGTCAAGGGAAGTGTGAGAACCTCTTAGTCTTGGCTAGTTTAAGATAAATTTTGATCGCACTTGTAGAGGTAATTTGGGTGCATCGGGGGTAGTATGTGTAGTGAAAGATTATAATGAGTCGTTAATAAGAGCAACCTTTATTAAATTAATGGATGAGACTAATAATGAAGCATAAGATCATGATCTAGTGGTTGGGATAGAATTATTAGTACCTTATGGAGTTAATAATTTGTTAATCTAAGGGGACTCTCTAGTAGTGATTGAGGCATTAGAGAAGCAAAATGCTAAAATCCTAGAATATTAATAATATTCTTGCTAAATCATGGTCACTTTTGAGTAATTTGAAAGAGTGGCAGAGTTGTCATTGCTTTAAAAAGTCTAATAAGGTGGAGCATTTTTTTAACAAATATAGGTATAGATCAACAGGAGGATATAAGGAGTGAAAATAACAAAGAAAGGTGGAAAGACTACATAGGGGTGGCATATATTGATTTAAAATGATTTCATTGGCATTGAAATTACATGTGAAATTTAGAGGTTGAAGTAATGATGATATGTTCATTATGGTTTTGCATGGGAAGTGTTAATGCATCAAATAAAGGATTAATCAGTGCATAGTGGTAGTGAGTTTACTTAGGGGAGAGCATGTTGTTCTAAGATTTATAGCTGTGTGGTCTCGGTTGCTGGTAAAAGGGTGGGGTAATGAAATGGATATATTTTGAATCTCTAGCATGGACATTAGTGTTTGGAAGTCATGTGAAGTAGGAGATAGGCTTCATGAATAAGGCATTCCTATTTAGATTGAAGCATGTATTCTTGATACCCTTGGAAGAGATAACATAAGTGATTAAGCAAGTGCTAGGTGAGGATGTCCTGGGGCAAAGTTTACACATGAAAGTAATTTATGAATTGGTAGCATTATTTGTAAGTAATTTGTTAATACTAGTTTTTGATAAGTCCTTGGTGGCTAAAATGGTGGAATTTTTTAAATTCTTGGAGTATAGGGTGAATATGTTGGTGGAAATTGATAATACATATATTATGCCATTCAAAGCTATGCCCTTTTTAGGGAAAGATGGTCTTGGTGTTATTACCCTATCATTTTTAGGACTTTAGAAGCGAGGTTTATGACCTTGTTGAATTTGGTAGAGGAATTAGATGGGCTGTGATCCTATCAGGTGATGCCATAACATGAGTATCGTGTGCTTCTCCTAGATTTGGTATCACTCAAATCCCTCATCCCTAAGTTGAAGGCATGGTAGGAGGTGTGCAGATCCCCTGAGTGGGTTGTTACTATCAAATTTATAGATCATAGTCTTATTAGAGTTCTACTCCCATCTCCATAGTGGATGGGTAAATGATGACCAAAGGAGTCTTCATCGGTTAGAGTTGGTTGGTTGGAGTCGGATGTTTGGGAGGTGCCACTGGTAACTGAAGCCTTAGAGGAGGTGGTAGAGGCTCCATTGAGTGGTCTTCTGAGTCTAACATCTAGGAAGAAGATTGTGGATGTCGTGTCATAAGGGAGTGATGTTTTGGACATCAAAATATTAAGTCTAAGCTAGGGTGGTAAGCCTTTGGTGCTACTTGACTAACTGGCAGTAAAGTTCTTGGTATGTTTGGATTTTTGGTATAGTTGGATAATCTTTCATAATGTATGACTAATGATATCAATTTTTTGGAACATGTTAAATAAACGTTGATGAAGATTAACTAATACAATAACTATGGTTAATTGGTAGTTTTGTGATTTGCTCTTTGTGTCTTGGTCATATACCTTGTTGGATTTTTCTTTCAAGCCAAGCCAATAATCTTTTTATCTAATTTTTATTCAAATAAAAGTCTCGCCAAACCTGATACCTATTCAAAAAAATAAAATAATCATACTAAACAGATACACTTATATTATATCCAATTAAAAACAAAAATGATAATAAAACATGCTAAACTTTCTCCTAAATCAAAATTTCTTTATATGTCAATAATAACATTTTATATCTAAATTTTCTCCTATGTCAATATTGTATAAGCAACTTTTTCCTATATTATATAATATTTTAATTCTAAACTTTATTTTATATATTAAATTTTAATGTCATATTTAATATTAAAAAATAATTATCTAAATAGGAAGATACATTTTAAATTAAAAAAAAAACATATTGAAAGAACATATATGTAAAAATTGTAAGTTGAATGAGGTGCATTAAAAATTAACTCTTAAAAAAAAAAATTTAAATTTTTTGTAAAAGTATAAGTTATATAAAATTATAATTATGGGAAATACATATGTTTTTATATAAAAATCATAAATGTATTTTGTAAAGAGTTTTCTGAAATGAGACTTAAAAAAATGTTACTATTGTTTCTCTTAAACTTGTACAATGAAAAAGTTATAGGAGAGATTTTGGAATTCGAATATTTGGATAATTTTTTTTTGAAGGATTTAATTTTGTTTTATATTTTACTTTCTAAAAGTTTAATAGGCTCAATAAGTTGAATGTTATTGGTACTTTTGGATATATATATGAGATGTTATGTTTCAAACCGTTGGCATGTATTCAGAATTTTTATACAGGTATTTTATTTTGAGTTATACTAATATAATTGGCTGGATGGTTTTCTATCTCAATAAATATTGTAAATGGAACTTGTTATTGACATATTTTTATTATTTATCATAAGTTATATTTCAATTTTTTATAATATGAAGAATTTTTTGTAAAGATATGTTGTATCTTTTGGTTTTATTATATGGTGAGAAATTAAATAATATAAATAATTGGATTTATTTTTTTATTTGAAATAAACTCCTCCCCCAAAAAAATTGGAATTACATATTAGAGTATGGTTTATGATTATATGTCGGACTCAATACATTGCTTACTAAAGTAAGCAATGCATTATTTAGTGTACTCATATATACACAAATGGAACCAAATGAGGTGATTTGAGATAATTAGCTAGGGATAATTACTCACAAAGGATTCTATGGGGAAACAAGATGTATACAATGTGGATTATAGGGTTCAGGGTGTATCGGTGTACAAGTACACTGATAAGTACCAAACACCATATACGTCACTCATTATTCAACATAGGACCATTTATAGGTTTTTAACCCTCGTTAAATATCTCTCTACTCAATGGTTTTTGGTTTTGCTTGAGGAAGGTTAAATGGCTCTATTAAAATTAACCAGAAAGGATAACTTCATACACCCTATGTTGTCATTTGGTTTTTAATAGGGTCATGAAATGAGTACAATATCTAATGTTGTACTATTTTGATAATCAGGTACATTATCTAAAAATATAATCATAAGTAGCAACCAACAATTAATTAAATATTCATGCAAATTATACCAAATTCCCATAAGCACACAACAAAGTTTGTCCCTACCTAAAAGAGAGTACAATCATAAATAAAATGAAAACTGAAGCATCATAGGCAATTTTTTTAGTGCTACCAGCTGAGGTTATCAACTTCCTCATGTCTTAGCGTCACTTCACCTTTGACAATGTATTGTTTTTAAGTTAACAAGTTATCCAATTAATAAGCATGAATCACACTATTTGAATAAATGAGTAATGATACAATTTATGATCAACTTCATTATTTATCAGATAAGGTATAATGACAACCTCTAATTGAATCTATGCAAACGATATTCTATTGATAAATAACCAATGCATTATAATTAATAAGGGAAAGAAATTAATGTAAATACAAAATGTATTATAGCCAAGTATATATTACTCTAATGTTAATTATTAAAATAAACCATTATATTTAAAATAAGGGAACATATTCAGCCTATACAACATTCAACCTTTCTTAATTAGTTTTTGGCCATAATGCATGTAGTATTATAACATGAAATAAATTTCCAGCCACACAATTGTTTAGTAAAACTATCAAGAACATTAAACATCTAGATCATTACCATTTCTTATAATAGGAATTTTATTTAAAGAACAAACCAACTTGATGTAACATCTTTCATAGTATGATCATACATAATTGAGTGATACATTTCCAACATGAACAAGCATAGAAAGTATATGAGCATCAGGAGTTTTTCACATGAATTGAGTATATAAGATTCATACTAACAATGAGTATTTCATTCGAATAAGAATTTTTAGCCATGTATCAAATGAGCAGAATCCAAATAAAAATTCCATTTAAGAAAATTTTTCAACATAAATGATTGAACATGCCATGACACAACAACATATGTTCATTTTCAGCCAACAAAAAAAAAGACTATATACATAGTTAGCCCATAAGAATGAAGCCCGACATATATATTCAACCTCATTTCATTCGTATAATCAATAGGAATAGAAGGATAGAATACCAACAGATTCTATTTCACAATGCAAGTAATTTATGATCACTTTATTCATCATAACATTCCAAGAAGTCTAACCATTCATCTATAGGTTGAAAATTCATTTCAGGAACTAATTCAACTTATTCATATATTAGGCAACTCTTAATATATTTGTAAACTCAAAATTTTATTCATTTTAGCAAGATAAATAAGAATGAACTAAGAAAGATAATTCAAACAACCAATAGATTATTTAATAATAATATACACACCTTTATATGTAGTCGTATAAGTCCAAGGAATGCAAGAGAGAATTCCATTAATGATTCCCTCATATGATATCAACAAGAGTTAATTGAACTTGTTTCTATATTTCATATACAAGCTAAAATCAACTAAAAGACGAATAGTTAAACCAACATATAGAAGAGAATCTCTCTCTCTCTCTCTCTCTCTCTCTCACACACACACACACACACACACACACACACACACACACACACACACACACACACACGAGAAATGGTTATATAGTTCATTAATGAACATCCCTTCAATTTAAAATTTTTGCTTATTAATAATTTAAACCAACATACTTATGTATGCTTAAAACACTAAGGATAAGTGAAATATTTGCATAAGTAAATCTCTACTCATGTTGACCATATAATACTCATGTCAAGAGACTAAATAAACATTCCATAAGACTACATAAAGAAATAAATGTTACATTAAATCATGCAATGGATCAATTACATATTCCATTAACATAATAGATGTTAATACTAAAATGTACTAAAGGTAAAAATGACAATGATAATCCTCTAATCATCCAAGGTAAAAAATTGAAGTACTGTAAATTATTTACTTCAAAAAATGTAATTAAAACCGTATCCTCTTACCATATGTCAATATTATAATCCTTTTCATCCTTTTCAGCACGATCCATTTTCAAGACAAGGTTAGCATACAATATCTGCTAAGTATAACTAACTAATAACATAAATGAAATTAATTTATAACTACACTCACTAATAATACTACATGAAAATGATAATATAACTAAGATAAAAAGCATATGAACAATATTATAATAAAATGTTACCAAATATATCACACCTATCCATGAGATCATCAAGGTGTGAAAGCAACATATAACCATATCAAACAAACCCTCTCAACTAGCCCTATGAGCCCAACCATCAGTGCCTCTTACCACCCAATTTATCAGATGGATGATGGTTTCTGTAACCAAGGTTAGGAAGGGATTTTTAGTAAGTTGGGGTTCCCAAGCCATTGAATGATTCAACATAACACATAATATAAAATAGACAAATGACTATCAAAAAAATTATCCCAAGACGAGACATAAATAACTGAGTAAATGACATTGCTACAAATTAGAAGTGGGGATAATCCACTACAAGATATTCAAAGGTCATAGCTATGGATTTATAAACTAAATCTATGTCCATAATGTTTGGTAATACCAGACTTAGAAAACTTTCTAGCATATGGTCAGCCTTAAACCTCTTAGCTACCAATCTATATTCCATGCTTATCAACACACAATTATAACTTAGCTATTTAAGCCTAGTCAAAGGATGATTATATAATAATAACATAATTCTAACAATCATTTAACCATGATAAGAATTGAAATTATAATCCAAGTAAGGTATACCCAGTCCAAATCCACAATCCAATATAATCAATCAATTTAAAAGCAATCAACACACATATGACTAGTTAACATATTCAGACATGACTTCCAACCATAAACCATATATTCTACAATGATAACTTAATGATTCAAGCAACCATCATAAATTTTAAATCGATTTAAGTTCAAGAATTGATATAATGGATTAATTGAATCATCATAGGGTATTATGACCTCATATGATCCTCGAATCTAAAAATTAAGTTTTAACAATTTTAACAAAAATAATAGACCTTCATAATGATCTATTTTAAATGTCAAGACCTCTATTGTAAAATAACAATTCCAATAGGGCTTTGCCCAAATCCCAACAGGGTTTGACAATTTTTATAAAACATGTAGAAGGTCTTCCAATCAAAATAAATACATATGTATAAAAAGAATGATGTTATTCAAAATTAGCATGCATAACCAATTTCATCTTGAAAACCTCATCAATAATTCGATTCAAAAGAACCCATTAACAAATAGAAAAACTTACCTTTAAATTGAGAGAAACCAAGTCTATTTCCAAACTCTAAGACACAAATCAACACCCTTAAAGTATGAAGGCCATATAATAGGGTACGATGACCCATTTGAAAGAGTGCATAGGTTAAATGAACCATAAAGAAGACAATAGTGTAAAAATAATTAAAGTAAGCATGAGGATTTATAAAAATTAAAACTCATTTATTATAATATCAACAAAATATATGTAGTCATAGCTTGTTAAAAAACCACAACATTTCCTTAAAAAGAGCAAGGTAAATGACCCAAAATATACATAGAATATTTTTAGACACAACAATAGGTTCAATATACCTAGTCATAACTGTTAGGATTGTGGAGCTAAAAGCTTCACTGATGCAAACAGGAGAGGAGGTTGCTGAAGGTTGCTGAGTTGCAGAAGAAGTTGGGGTCGGTCTGATCAGCCGACGTCGGCGGGATAGCACAGTGAAGCAACCGACGTCGGTCATATATCGGCCGACGTCGGTCACCTCCAGGCGAACAGGGACCGGCGTCGGTCGCCTGTGTGGTTCGACTGCGAGCTATTTACGGGCAGTTAGCTAACGAACCAAGAGTTTGCATGATGAGTGCTAATTTTAGACTCATAGCTGCGGATCTAATTATTGTAATTAGATGTCTAATCATTGTTTGGATGAGATCTATATAATAGACTCATGGTTGTATTGGAAAAGTGTGCTAGGGAGTAAGAGAGCATAATTATAAGCTCCTTCTGTGTGTGAGGTAGAGCTATGGTGCGTTCCTCCTAGTGCCACAGTACCAGGTGTGTTGGTGCTGGATTGGAGAGCCAGCTGGGTTCTTCAATAAGTAAGATCGTTGATCTGCAGGTGTATGTGTGTGCAAGGTCGAGGTTCACAGGTGATTGGAACCATTGTTTGATTTGCAGGTGTGCAAGGTCATACAGACAGCAACACAACAGGGAGCAGTATCAGGCATGATCTACTTGGAGTACAGGTGTGTACTCGGATAGAGCAAGAGGAAGGCAAGGGAGTTCCTTCCATAAGTATGGTCTGTTGAATTGCAGGTTGTTGCAGATTCATGGGAGATCTACTTGAAGTACCTTGAGTACTTGTGGAGCACGTGGAGTGCTTGTGGAGTGCGTGGAGCACTTGTGGTGTGCGTGGAGCACGGGAGGTGAACACCAACTCTGTATTTGAGTTGGGTGTTGGGACCTGTGAGAGGGAGAGCTTTGGGGAGAAGAATTACTGTTCACTTGAGGCGTGGGAAACCTCTGTAAGGTGGTGGAGAAGAAGTGGCATCTTCTTTATTGTATTCTTTTCTATATAAAGTGTTAATACAATTTGGTATTGTCTCTCATATCATGTGTTATTCTGAATTCTAGTTACTTGGTGAATCTGGTTAATTTCCGCATATTAAGTTGCTTGGTATTAGTAATCAAATTGTGTGCTTCTGGTGTACACCCTCTCCCAACAAGTGGTATCAGAGCATGTTTGTTGTTCTAGATCCCCAACAAGTGGTATCAGAGCCTTGGTTGTAGGTTCTTGAGCTTGATACCAACAGGTGGTATCTGAGCTGAGGTTGGAGGAAGCAGGTTTTGTGTTTGGTTACAGGTCACTCTCAGGGGTTTCTGATCGAGTGGGAGTAGAGCAACTGCAGATCAAAGTAAGCTAAGAATGGAGGAGTTGAAAAGCACAGATGGTCACTCACGGTCCTATGGAAAGAAAGAGCAGGTAAAAGATTATTGTTGGTTGGTAACAGATCAGCATGAAGAAATTGAAGATACAGATGTAGCAGGTGTTGTTGCACAGGATGTGTTTGCAGGTTTCTTGGATAAAGTGGAATCTTGGATAAAAGATTCAGTTGCCTCTTTCCATGCAGTTCCAGGTAGAGGAGCTGGTAAGCCTTGCCAAAGAATTGGCAAAGGCGAAGTGAAGCTGAAATTGCAGGCGGCCAACACACAGGTGTTGATGAAGGTCATGCAGGTCCCAGGTTTGGAGATATGGCTAATTTCTTCAGAAAGATTGGGTGATGAGAGATGCACAAGAACTCTCACAGCGGATGCACTTGAATTAGCTGGTGGTAAGAAAACAGGTATCCTTTATCTACTTGTTTATATTACTGATTCTTCTTTTGTTGCGGAGACGTGGCTTCGTAGGCTTGGTCACATGAGCAGGAAGGAGATGCATGTTCTTAAGCGGAAGACAGATATATTTGACAGGCTTAAGAACTGGAAAGCCTTGGTGTTTATGGAGGAGATGGCGGACAGAACCCAGTGGATGTGGCTGGATACTTCTGAGCAGGGCAGTTTGGACATGGATATTGATTCAAAGAAGCTCGCGGGTAAAAGTCATCACTCACAGGCAAACACAGGTACCGATGTCGGTCAAGGAGAACCGGCGTCGAACAGACAGGTGCCGAGGTCGGTCATGTGCAGACCGACGCCGGCGATGTCGGGCAGGGTAAGACCGATGTCGGTCAGGAGACCGACGTCGGCAGTATGTAAGACCGATGTCGGTTATCAGGACCGACGTCGGCAGCAGGGACACCAGCGCAGGCAGGTTGGTAGTCAGGTACAGATGCATGAAACCGACGTCGGTCGGATGCAGACTGTGGAGTGGCCGAGGTCGGTCACTGTAACGAATTTTGGGTGGACAGCAAGCTGTCAAGGAGTCTCAAACACCCATACGGAGGACTGAAGGCGTAAGTAGGCCCTCAAATTCGTTGTTCCTCTTCTTCATACATGTTGCTGATTGTAGAGCAGGAAGGATCCAGGAAACAGGTGTGAGCTTGGCATGGATGAGGATGTGATTCCTTGGAGGAGAACCAGACAGGTGTGTCTTGGTGGAGATGCCAGCAGGTATAAAAGCACAGAGACGAATGGATACCTTAGTAGAAGAATAGAGAGAACGGATACACGAGACGGAAGATCAGGCATATGGTCTTGAGGAGCTGCAGGACAGTGGTACCAGGTTTGACAGGTGGAGGACGAAGCATGGCTTCAGTCAGTGTCAGGGTAACTACTGTGATTTGACTTACCAGGGGGATGGTGATTGCAACATCATTCTGTTGCTGTATGTGGATGGTATGTTTTGCTATAGCAGGTGTGTACATACAGGGTTTTGCTGAGCTAAGGGTAAGATTAGTTCAGTGGCATGTCATGAGGAGTTTGGAGCAGCAGAATTCTTTGACATGGGAGGCATGGAGATCACAGGTTGATTTTGTCTCGAGTGGGAGCTGATGTGAATCAGGTGTTGGCGAGGTTCGGGATACAGAGCCGAAGCACACTAAGGGTTGGACAGGTACAGTGTCCGAAATCACATGAGGTCTGGTATAGACCTGAGTATTCCCATACAGTGGGAGCTGTCAGAGAGTTAGGAGCCAATTCGGGGAAGTGAGTTCTCAGGTTTTCTGAGAGGGACCGGCAGCAGGTGTTGCTATGCAGGGTCAGGACTTCACTACATGTATTTGTAGGTTCGGATGTGGCAGGTTACTCGGATGACAGGTGGTACACCACGGGATGTGTGGTGGGTTGTCTTCAGGTGGGAGCTTGAAGAGGGATACAAACCAGGAAACAGATTAGACGGAGTACAGGTACAGGTACAGTGCAGCTGTTTATCTCCAAGTGGGAGATTGTTAGGATTGTGGAGCTAAAAGCTTCACTGATGCAAACAGGAGAGGAGGTTGCTGAAGGTTGCTGAGTTGCAGAAGAAGTTGGGGTCGATCTGATCAGCCGACGTCGGCGGGATAGCACAGTGAAGCAACCGACGTCGGTCATATATCGGTCGACGTCGGTCACCTCCAGGCGAACAGGGACCGGCGTCGGTCGCCTGTGTGGTTCGACTGCGAGCTATTTACGGGCAGTTAGCTAACGAACCAAGAGTTTGCATGATGAGTGCTAATTTTAGACTCATAGCTGCGGATCTAATTATTGTAATTAGATGTCTAATCATTGTTTGGATGAGATCTATATAATAGACTCATGGTTGTATTGGAAAAGTGTGCTAGGGAGTAAGAGAGCATAATTATAAGCTCCTTCTGTGTGTGAGGTAGAGCTATGGTGCGTTCCTCCTAGTGCCACAGTACCAGGTGTGTTGGTGCTGGATTGGAGAGCCAGCTGGGTTCTTCAATAAGTAAGATCGTTGATCTGCAGGTGTATGTGTGTGCAAGGTCGAGGTTCACAGGTGATTGGAACCATTGTTTGATTTGCAGGTGTGCAAGGTCATACAGACAGCAACACAACAGGGAGCAGTATCAGGCATGATCTACTTGGAGTACAGGTGTGTACTCGGATAGAGCAAGAGGAAGGCAAGGGAGTTCCTTCCATAAGTATGGTCTGTTGAATTGCAGGTTGTTGCAGATTCATGGGAGATCTACTTGAAGTACCTTGAGTACTTGTGGAGCACGTGGAGTGCTTGTGGAGTGCGTGGAGCACTTGTGGTGTGCGTGGAGCACGGGAGGTGAACACCAACTCTGTATTTGAGTTGGGTGTTGGGACCTGTGAGAGGGAGAGCTTTGGGGAGAAGAATTACTGTTCACTTGAGGCGTGGGAAACCTCTGTAAGGTGGTGGAGAAGAAGTGGCATCTTCTTTATTGTATTCTTTTCTGTATAAAGTGTTAATACAATTTGGTATTGTCTCTCATATCATGTGTTATTCTGAATTCTAGTTACTTGGTGAATCTGGTTAATTTCCGCATATTAAGTTGCTTGGTATTAGTAATCAAATTGTGTGCTTCCAGTGTACACCCTCTCCCAACAAGTGGTATCAGAGCATGTTTGTTGTTCTAGATCCCCAACAATAACATTTAAACCATGTAATAGAAACACACAATCCCTTACCAAAATTTGTAGAGAACCCTCAAAACAACAAAATTTACCTAGGCCAAAATATAAAAATATATATAAAAACTAGATATTAGAATCAAATTCTTTTTTCAAGTTTATATGCAAAAGGGAAATATCAATTCAACCCATTGGGTGCTAGATACCTAGCCTGAAGTCTTACAATTTCAGACTGTATATGCATCATCCAATTTTCATTTTCATTTTATTAATTTGTTGAAGAAAATAACTAGAACCAAACAATCACCATAATTACTTAATCAAATAATATAGGTGGAGAAAAAATCACAAGTAATGTAAGCAAGGTCTAAAATATTATTTTCCTCATAGTGCAGTCGACTATCTAAAAAATCCAAAAATCCAAGCCAAAAACCCAACTGCATATTTTCTCCATTCTCTCCCCATTCTTCTCCCTACCTGCATCCTCTCTACCCACCATTGTTTAAATTTTTATTCCATCCAACTCGCCCATACCACCAATGAATTTGACATTGAATGTAAAAAGAGAGAAACGTCCCTCTAATGCCATCGACCACCTCCCAAGGCACCCAATGTGCCAAAATAATAAATGCAATGGTCATAAAAGACTAAGTCTGAAAAATTTGAAAACCTAAACAATAATAAAAATAATAAATTTAAATATTTCAATGTCATAAGATTCAAACCATCACATAGTACATAAAACACTAAGTGACCATGCTAATAATCCACCAGGGGGTCATAGGGATGGGTCTAAGTGAGTCTCTTTAGAGTGTCTAAGTCCTTACAAGGGTTAGTCAAAGCAAAACTAGGGTGGTAACAAGTTTAAAGCAGAGAGAGGAGTCTAAAGTAGGAAGGTTCAAATAAGAGAAATAGAATTGACCAATCCACATGATAATCATAAAACCATAAAAATAGTAGTATGACAAAGGTATAAAAGATAAGACATGACAAGGGAATAAAGACAAAATGTGACAATACAAACAAAAATGCTAAAACTATCCAATGGTAAGAGACCGACAAAAAACACATGGATTCTTGTCAAAACTCATTCGAGTGCTTAGGAATCACTTCGATACCCCAAGTATAGATGCCATAATCTATCCAAACTCATTTATTAGTACCTAAAACCATTGAATATACATCAATAGTACTAGATAAATAATAAATAATGTGATATAAAATTGTAATAAAAACATTGATTACATCAACTAGTCTATATATCATCAAGTGTAGTAAATTAAACATAATATGTCCATCAACCTATTGTCACTTATATTTTCACCCTTTGAAGAGATTCAAATCTCTTCTCATCCAAGTGGCACAATGGAATCACCTCTAGGCTTGTGGGCAACCTAAGGAATGAGGTGAGTCTGTAGATAAGGCTAGCTCCCTTGATGTACCACTTATGATTGCAACTACTATTAACTTGGGGGGTGAAAAGGGAGAGAGATAAATAAAAATAAACTAAACTAAGGGAGGTGATACACCAAATATATTGATGAAATCCAACCATATGCATATTACATTTGAAATCAAAGGATAAACCAAACATACACTCTCTAATTTATGTCTTTCTGCATCAATGTTACATTGTGGGGTTATGGATGAATGTGCAAAGATAGGAGTATAAAAAAGGCCTTGAATGACACTAATGAAGAGAATAACTTACATAAACTTTGATATTTCCTAAAACACATCACATGCCTTGAGGGAAGAATTTGTAAATAGGTGAGAGAATGTGACAACTTGCTAAGGAATCTATAGTCTTCACTAAGCAAATTCAAAATTCAAGTAAAACACATTATGAAAAATCATAAAATAGGTAAAAATTATTCATTTTATTGATAAAAATGTATACAAATGAGTAGGGATTCACCATACTCAGGTGGATCATCCTTATAATGGCCAAAATGACTAGTTCTTATAGAATTTGTGTGTGAGAGAGAAGAAGAGAAGTCCAAGGATCACAAAGACACTTGTAAATATAAGAGAAGAATTTAATTATACATGTGATAAGGATATGGGATGGACCATGCAAGGTCTATAAGTCCAAGTGTCCATACAAGTCATAAACCTCATGAAAAGTGGCAAAAAACTCCTCATTCTGCACAAAAATATTGCCTTCATGATTGCCTCTATTTGAACATTCCATAACTAATTAGGACCATGTTTGACAATTGGAATGAAAGTTATGGACATTATAAATGCCTCTCCATGTATTGGTTACATGCTTGGTCTTATAAAATAACCTAGAAAGGAACCATCAACATTTGTAGTCCAAAAAGAACTCCTTTCATGCACCTTGCACACTTGGCTTCCAAAAAAGGCATAATTTTTTCATGAAAATTCATAAAAGGTAGTGGATGACATATGTAAAGGACTTTTATGGATTTAGAAGCATCAGGGACACCTTAAAAAGCCATCTACTTGAATTTTTCACACTTCTCCCTAGCTTGTGTAATATGCTAGTTTTGATTGGCTGAAATGAAATAGATGGTTTGCACACTTAGAAACTTTTTAAAATAATTATATGAACATATGAAGTTATTAAAAGTCCTAATATTTCCCCCAAAATTTGTTTCATCTCTTGAATCTGTATAGAACATGTAAAACACACAAAATAGTGAGAAAAACCCTATTTTGTACCATGCATGTACAGTTATGTACAATTATTTGGAATGTGAAGTATCTTGAGGGAGTCAATTATAGAGTCAAATTGGATTCATGGTCCAAATATGCCATCTGAATAGCTATCCAACTCAACTTTTGTAAACTGGTCCTGGTTGAGGGTTTATGAGCAGTTTAAGCCCTTAAGCTTTGTTCATAGAGTTGGGACGTTGGAAATAAAAAATTACACAATTTTATTTTTAAAGACCCCTTATAAACTCCTATATCCCCCATTCAAATCAACATGAAATATATAAGCTTCCAAAGTTTACTTATCAAGCTTGTTCCCCCTTTTTCCTGCATGTCTTAGTTGGTTTTGGACAAAAATGGTTTATTTTGTAACACACCTATCCTAAAAAAGTTTTATTACCCATATATTAACCCCAAAAACATGGTCAATCATGCTGAAATGCATATCTCATACCACCAATGTGATTGACTCTTACTTTGGCCACTAGGCCTAGACCTTGTCTAGTAGGTCTATTTTCAAATTGAGAGTCTATACCTTATAAATAAAATTAATTGTATTCTATCAGCTTAGGAACCTCAAAATTAAATCTATAAACATGTTCCATCTTGTTAGATATCTCATCTCATGATAGAAATGAAAGTGGTTTCCAAATTGGGCTCTAAGCCTCAAACAGTTGTGAGTATATACCTAATTCTCCTTTTGTGATTGATTACTATGATTTTAATATGGGTATTCAAATCATAAGACAATCTACAAAGGTCAAAAAAACCTTGGTTCACTCTCCATCCCCTTCTCCCAAAAACCTACTAGCTTTGTGCATGAGAAGAGTTCCCTCTATCTAAGACAAAATAGAGGGCATTTCTCCTATTTTATCATACCAGATGAAAGGTTCAATATCTTTGAAAGTCATGGAAGTGATATGGACCAAAATTTATCTTCTATTGACATCATATTCTCCTTCAAATCCTTAAAAACTCAAGACAAACCCCTATAAAGACTGTGTGCAGGAATGTCACATGTGTGCTATGTTTTACATGTTTAGGATCATTTCTCTCTCTTTATAATACCATGAGGATATCATGAGGTTGATGTAAATGTCATGAATGTGTCCCTACCTTCACTCAACCCTTCACCTTCTCAAAACTCCATATGCTCCTTTGATATGTTTACCTCTTTGATTGAGTTTCCTCAGACATCACACCTGTATGTGCTTATGAAATGTCAGTGGGATTGGTCATGATGTTAAAAGGATTCCCATGAAACATGAGAATCATTTAACCCCTGAATTTACCTTAGATTCACTTTGATAGGGTAAAACAATATCAAAACTCTTGACTAAGTCATTAATTGCTAGACTGAGACACCCTACTTCCTGACCCTGTTGTAGGTGATTGTTACATGATTCTAGCTTGAAAACAAAGGACATAACCTTATTATAACTCCTTAGAGTCATTCATTATGGTTTAGGTTCATTTGACTCACCTAATGCTTCATGCACCTCAATAAATTCATTAGACTGAATTTCTACTAAGATAACTGAGAAAACCTATTTGTTAGCTTCCTATAGGTTACTGTAGATGTAAATATATGTTTAGGCATTTATTTATGGATTTTAATCTCTCTCAAAAACTCTCCAAACCATGATTTAACTTAACCTACCCTTTTATGCTTAGAATAAGGTATAATATCAAAATTATCAAGCTTAGTCCTTTTGATAGCTTTACAACTAGCCTCTAGGTAGGTATGGGTTTGGGAAATCCTGTGTAAGCCTACTTTAGGCTTGAGACCATTTTATAATAGACCTCTCCTATTTTATCCATAACTTATCTTTATGTCATCCTAATTCAATAAGGTTCAAAAGATGTCTTCAAAGTTAGTCCTACTCAGTTGTCACTCCCAAGCACCTTTCCATCTTCTTATAGCTATAGATGAGTGTTTGGGTTATTTGTATGGACACCTGTAGGTGTAATTGAGAAATAAACACAGGGTACCATCTCTTTCAAAGTCCTTTAGATCATGAAAGTTCCCTTCATCATTTATAATCATTCAAACATGGTGGCATGGTCTAAATTTATAATGCTTAGATGAAGAGGTTTCTTCTATCTCTTTCCTGTAGATTTCATTGTCTAAGTTCAATGTTTTTGGAGCCACCTTTAGGACCCCAAACCACCATTCTCCATCAATTATCTTGAACCCATTCTTGGTATAGTCCTTCTCTTTACCAAGGGATACAAGGCTTATCTATCTATATACCTTAAAATGTCTTACTGAACTTACTATAAGACATCACAACAAGCCTTTGGACCTATGTTTCCCTATTTTAGGGACAACGGGCTTAAATTCTATCCTTTCATGCTTGATCCAAGTTTTTACTTATATCTACCCACTTGATGTTTCAATTAGGCATGTCTTGAGTTTTTTACACATGCTATGGTTTGAAAGTGGATCTTACCATGCTTTAATGTTCCATACCAATACCTTCAAGGCTCTACCAATGCCACCTGTAGGTGGGTACTTTCACACACAGGCAATGAATACAATAATGGGCAATGTGTATTGAATTTTCCTTTAAAATGGGTTCTAGGCATATCTAGATGCCATAAAATGAATTCCTCCTACTTAAAATAGGTTGATATGACCACTAAGACTTTCATTCTTATCATGACATTACTATGAATACCTGTAGATACATGTTAATGGCTGATTGAATGTAAAATTTGAAAATGACTACACACATCATCCTTTTTTATCAAATGAAACTTGGCTCACTAATTAATGATGATAAAGTATACACCATGATTTTAAATATCAATCAAAATTATGTAAACATGCCATATAATTTCTATATACAAGGTTTACCATGACTGACTATGTATAACAGTCATAAGGCTAACTGGCTTCATTATCTTTATGACTACATCCTAATGGGGTATGATTTTGAAGATTATATTGGAATGTGAAGAGAATTAGGATAAACTTGAAAAAATTTAAATTAACTTATCATAACCTTTTGAAACCATGGATAAACATTACGTTCCTAATAATGGTGAAAACTACCCATTACACCCAAAAGAAACCAGTCTGCAAACTTGGGGTTATTAGCTCATCCAGACAAAAAAAATATTAAAAAAATAATGGAATACATGAGAGGACATGTCCAATATCATATGGAACCAAAATCAACAAGTGTATTGTATGAAGCTTCTCAAACCAAGGTAAAACATGTAGGGTTCATAGATTAGCAGACAAATTTGCATAGTCAACTTGTTAGCAATGGTTCATAAAACTTAGGGTAAAATTCATCTTAAACCAAAAATAAAAAATAATATAAATAAGTTTATAATATTCCCCTTAGATAATTTTTCCTAAAACTTCTTGAGCTGTCTGTACCAAGCAAAAACTTGCAAGTCACTTTTGCTTGCCAAGAAGGGTGAGAAGAGAGAGGAACGGTTTTGAGTAAGAAATGACACTTATAGTCAAATTAAAGCATGGATATTAGTTTGGGGGAGATAAAAATTCATATTTTAACCTTTTCTAAGTGGCACACTTCCTAAGGAGGTTGTATAAAGTGCCATTTATTCTCTTTTAACTAGAAAACTACCTCTTCTTCTGCATAACCTTCCATATTTTAGTTTTTTCAATTAATTAAGATTTATAGAGACACAAGGGCATGAAATCACATTTTTACACCTTCACATGTTGCAAAAAACTTGTAAAAAGTATTAAATGCACCCTTTTTGACCTCAAAATGACCTAAAAATGATAAAAAAACCAAAATAACTAATGACCAAGGCTAGTACAACATCAAGTGACCTTAAATAACATGTAATACACCCCATGGAAATATATTAGACCTCTTATAGAATAGGAATTCAAGTTTTACCTATAAGTACCCCAATTTGACTTAAAAGTCAAATTTGGTTAACAAATTAGTGACTCATATGGGTAGGATGCCTGCTATATTAACTAGACTAGTAGCCTTATTAGTCTACTAGGTTTAGAAGTTATATAAAGTATAATATGAAAAAGGAGAAATTTTTACCATTGACCTTTGACCAATACAAGACAACTAATTACTACCTTTACCACACAAAGCAAAGGACACACACCAAAGCAAACAAACAACAAGACACACACACATGTGCTCAAAGCACTTGGGAGAAGCAAAGAACCAAACTTTTATGTAAAAATATCAACATAATCATATCTCCCTCTTGGATCAAAGGGAAATTTTGAAACCTTCCTTGCTTTATAACATGGAGGATTGAATGAGGCATATGGTCTTTTGTCCTTTAGCATTTGTGCCTCCAAATTTTCAAAGATATTCATAAACCTCATTGACATGATGTTCAATGAGAACCAAACAGCTCCAAAAAAATTGACCAAGGAATCAAAATCCTCTTGTATCCAAAAAGACTCAACTTTGTCATGTGGAGCCTCCATTGCAACTTTAAATGGTGATTCAATAAAGCATACCTTCTTGTCTTCCATAGCGTTCTCCACAAGATCATGCTTCCTCTCAGCTGCAAGTTCTTCTAGCTCATCAAGGATCTTTGAAAATTATTCCTAATCCTGGAAATTTTCCTCCATGGAAGACTCTTCCTTCATCTTGTCATATACTTGGCCCTCAACTTGGCAAAGCTCTTATAGCTCTTAAAAGAGCTCCATTTGTAGTTGCCAATGATCTTTATCTTCTTCATCCTTTAGAACCACTACCTCTTCAATCTTGAAATGGTCATCCACAAACTCACGATTAGAAATTGAGTTTTATTCATGTAGCTCTTTCTTCAAATATTGGGCACATTCCTCATGAATACACATCCCCTAAAATATGGAGGTAAGAGTGTGTGAATTGTCCTTTTATTCACTAAGGGGAGTCCCTATGGTAATCTCTTTCTCATAATCACTCATGATTTTTTCTTGATCAACCATGAATTGAGCTTGTTCATCTTCACTTCCTCTTATCAAGATAGGCTCTTCTTCCAAGATTTCCTCTTTGCCACAAAGAAAACATTATTCATTATGAACCAAACAAGGAGATTAAACATAAGAACCTACCTCTTCTTCATCACTTAAGACCTCTTGTTAGATTTCAAATTGAACCTTAGCTATCATAATCTGATCTTGTTCATCAAGCACTACAAGATCTTTAGCTTCCTTCATGGTGATGCCAAGACTAGGCATCTTGAAATTTGGTGACTTAGCCCAATGAGGCTGCCAAGGAGTTACATTATCTTCAAGTAAGAGCTCTAAATTTTCTTCAACTAGCTACTCTTCTTTCGGTTCCCACACCATATGTCCATTAAGGTAAAGGGTGATGGGATGAAGACAAAAGGAACTAGTTGGTGGAGGTGGGACATAGGGCTCAAATCAGATTGAGAATGCAAAGTAAGAGGCTCTTTGGGAAGATCTTGAGGAAGGGAGATGGGGTGTGTTTAGTCATAGGATAATCTTTTGGGTCTAAACCTTCCATCATCCCTTGACTTAACAATTTCATCTTTGCTTCTAACTCTATTTTCTTGGTTAGGTTTTCTTGGAAAAGATTTTCTTGAAGATCATAGAAATCATCATGAGCACATGGAATGCATGAGGGCTGCCATAGAACACAAGAAGATTCTTGAGGAAGGGTGGGAGGGACTTGCAAAATATTAACTCCATTTTCCACTTCACACTCTTTGATAATGCTTTATCTTCCTTCTTTCCCCATGACTCCACTATTTTATTCCAGATTAGGACATTAGGATTATAAGTCTCTTTTTTAGGTGGTGGGGATGCAATGTGAGAGGGAAATGAGGGCTTGGAATCTACCTTCTTTGCTTCTAACATGGATTGATGAATATGCATGTTATCCAACTAAATCTACCTATCAAGATTAACTTCAAACACAAGATTTCTATTTCCAACTCTCTCCTCCAATCTATTGGGAAAAGGATGAATTTGATAGGTTTGATTTGGATCATGAGTAGGGTTCATGTATGGCTGATAGGAAACTTGGAGAAGTGGATATGAAGGTTGATATAATTGGTAAGGTTGCCTCTCATGAATGCTTAGCTTATCTTCCAAGGATGCAATCAAACCATTCACATCTAGCATCTCATTTGTAAACCTTTTCCAATTGGCTCTTTCAATAGGTGCCTACTCAAGATCTAGCATATACATCTCATACCCCAAAAGAGTTTGTTTAAAGGTGAAAAGGGGTTCAATTGAGAAGTGACTAGGTTGACTACGAACAAGACATTGAGAAGGATGACTATAATAATGGTAAAAATCATGTATGGGATAAATATGATCATATTGAGGCTGATAAAAACCATATTGGGGTTGATACACTTTATGATAGGATTGGTTAAGAACTTGCTCATATTGATAGGAAATTTCATAAGCTTGGAAGGTCTCACTAACTTATGTGAAATTTTACTCAACACTAAGGCCAACCATGAAACTTAATTAGAAATAAATAACACAAGAAATTATCATCAACCATATTTAAAAGGAATACCTAAGCTACTTGACTAGTTGATACAACTTTAGAGTTGCCATTGATGATTTGATAGATGCCTCCAAAGGCTGATTATTGAGAAAGAAAACCAAAAATATTTCAACTTATTGAAACAAGAGTCCATTAGGAATTCAAAAAACTATTGTCACTTATATTTTCACCCTTTGAGGAGATGAAAATATTTCCTTATCCAAGTGGTACAATGGAATCACCTCTAGGATTGTGGGCAGCCGAAGGAATGAGGTAAGTCTGTAGATAGGGCTAGTTCCCTTGATGTACCACTTATGATTGCAACTAATAATAATTTGGGGGGTGAAAAGGGAGAGATATAAATGAAATTAAACTAACCGAAGGGAGGTGATACACCAAATATATTGATGAAATCCAACCATATGCATATTACACTTGAAATCAAAGGACAAACTAAACATACACTCTAATTTATGTCTTCTTGCATCAATGTTACATTATGGGGTCATGGATGAATGTGAAAAGCTAGGAAGACTAGAAAAGATGCCTTAAATGGAAATAATGAAGATAATACCTCACTCAAACTTTGACATTTCATAGAACACATCACATGCCTTGTAAGAAGAAGCTACAAATAGGTGAGAGAATGTGATAACTTGCTAAGGAATCCATAGTCTTCACTAATTAAATTCAACATTAAAGTAAATAAAAGTATGAAAAATAATGGAAGAGGTGTCACTAAATAATTTTATTTATCAAAAGGAATATAAATGATCAAATTTATAGCATACTCAGGTGGAGCATCCCTACAATGGCCAAAATGGCTAGTTCTTATAGAATTTGTGAGAGAGAGAGAAGAAGAGAAGTCCAAGTGTCATAAGGAAAATTGTCAAGATAATAAAAGTAGTTAATTTTTCATGTAATAATGATATGGGATGAACCATTTAAGGTTAATAAGTCCAAGTGTCTATATAAGTCATAAACCTCATGAAAAGTGGCAAAAAACTTCTCATTTTGCACATAAAAACTCCCTTCAGGATTGCCTTTGTTTGAACACACCACAACTAATTAGGAATATGTATGATGATTATAATTTAGGGTATGGATATCATGAATGTTTATACATGCATTGGTTACATGCTTGGTCTTATGGAATCAATTGGAAAGGAAGCATCATCATCTGTAGTCTAAAAAGAAATCCTTTCATGCACCTTGCATAATTGGGTTCCAAAAAAGGCATATGTTTTCATGAAAATCCATAAAATGTAGTGGATGACATGTTTCATGTCACACCATGGCCTTATAATCATCAGTGGCACCTTACAAATCCATCTACTTGAATTTTTCACACTTCTCCCTAGCTTGTGCAATATTCCAGTTTTGACTGGCTGAAATGAAGCAGATGGTTTGCACACTTATAAATTTTTTCAAAGAATTATATGGCCATAATAATTTATTAAAAGTCATAATATTTCCCCCAAACTTTTTTCATCTCTTTATTCCTTATAGAACCTGAAAAACACATAAAATAGTGAGAAAACCCTATTTTATACCATGTTTGTATAGTTTCATACAACCACTTGGCATGTGAAGTAGCTTGAAATATTCCTTTACAAATTCAAATAGGCTTCATGGTCCAACTATGCCATATGGAGAGATATCCAACTCCTTTTTTGTAAATTGGTCCTGGCTAAGGGTTTGCAAAGGGCTTTTGAGTAGTGAGCCCTTAATCTTTGTTGATAAAGTTAGGATGTTGGAACCAAAAAAAATTCTTACAATTTTTTTTTTTCAAGACCCCTTATAAATTTCCTAAAATCCTCTAGGCCCCATACAAAGCATCATGAAAGATATAAGCTTCTAAAGTTTCCTTATCGAGCTTGTTCTCCCTTTTTCCTTCATGTCTGAGTTGGTTTTAGACAAAAAATGGTTTATTTTATAACATAACTATCCTCCAAAAGTTTTATTACCCATATATTAACCCCAAAAACATGCTCCATCATGATGAAATGCATATCTCATACCACCAATGTGATTGACTCTTACTTTGGCCACTAGGCCTAGACCTTGTCTAGTAGGTCTATTTGCAACTTGAGAGTCTATACCTTCAAACTAAACTTCCATGAATTACATTAAATTAGGAACCTTAAAATTCACTTTATAAACATGTTACATCTTTTTAGAGAGCTCATCTCATGATAGAAATGAAAGTGGTTTCTAAATTGGGCTCTAAGCCTCAAATGGTTCTATCTATATACCTAGCTCTCTAGACCATTTCAGATTGATTCCTATGATTTTACCAAGGGTAATAAAACTAATCACACCCTTTGAAAAGGTCAAACAAACCTTGGTTCACTCTCCATCCCCTTCTCCCAAATCTTGCTAGCTTTGTGCACAAGGGGAGTGCCCTCTATTTGAGACAAAATAGAGGGCACTTACCCTATTTGCTTAGACTATATGAAAGGTTCAATAGATTAAAAAAGTTATGGAGGTGATATATACAAAAAATTATCTTTTAGTGACATCATATTCCCCTTCAAATCCTTAAAAACTCAAGACAAAATCATATAAAGAGGAATGTGTGCAGGAATTTCACATGTGGATTGTGTTTTATATGTTTAGGATCCTTTATCTCTCTATTATAATATCATGAGGATATCATAAGGTTGTTGTAAATTTTATGAAGGTTTCTCTACCTTCACTCAAACCTTCACTTTCTCAAAACTCCATATGCTCCTTTGACATGTTTGTCTCTTTGACTAAGTTTCCTCAAACATCACACTTGTAGGTGCTTATGAAATGTCAATGGGATTGGTCATGATGTTCAAAGGATTCCCATGAAACATGATAATAGTTTATTATATAAATTTACCTTAGATTCAATCTGATAGGCTAAAATAATATCAAAACCCTTGAATGAGTCATTAACTGCTAGATTGAGACACCCTACTTCCTAACCCTATTATAGGTGATTATTGTATGATTCAAGCTTTAAAGCAAAGGACATAACCTAATTATAACTCATTATAGTAATTTATTATGTTTTAGGTTCATTTTAATCACCTAATGATTCATACACCTCAAAAAATTCATTAGATTGAGTCTCTACTAAGATGACTGAGAAACCCTATTTGTTAGCTTCCGTAGGTTACTATAGATGTAAATATATGTTTAGGAATTTATTTATGGCTTGTAATCTCTCTCAAAAAATATCCAAACCATGATTTAACTTCACCTACCCTGTTATGCTTTGAACAAGGTCTAATATCAAAGTTATCAATCTTAGTCTTTTTGATAGCTTTACAACCAGCCTGTAGGTGGGTATGGGTCTAGGAAATCTTGTGTAATCCTACTTTAAGCTTGAGACCATTTTATAATATATGTCTCCTCTTTTGTCCATGACTTATATTAATGTCATCATAATTAAGTAAGGTTCAAAACATGTCTTCAAAGTTAGTCCTACTGAATTGTCACTCCCAAGTACCTTTCCATCTTCTTATAGTTGTAGATGAGTGTTTGAGTTATTTGTACAGACACTTGTAGGTGTAATTTAGGCATAAACACAGGGTACCATCTCTTTCAGAGGCCTTTGGATCATGAAATTTCCCTTCATTATTTATAATCATTCAAACACGGTGGCATGGTATAAATTTTTAACTTTTGGATGAAGAGGTTTTTTACAACTCTTTCCTGTAGATTTCATTATCCAAGTTCAGTGTTTTTGGAGGCACCTTTAGGACCCCAAACAACCATTCTCCATCAATTCTCTTGACCCCATTCTTGGTATAGTCCTTATCTTTACCAAGGGATACAAGGCTTATGTATCTAGATACCTATAAACTTCTTATTGACCTTACTATAAGACATTACAACATGCCTTTGGACCTATATTTCCCTATTTTAGGGATAAAGGGCTTAAATTCTATCCTTTCATGCTTGATCCAAGTTTTTACTTCTATCTGCCCCCTTGATGTTTCAGTTAGGAATGTATTGAGTTTTTTACACATGCTATGGTTTTAAAGAGGATATTACCATGGTTGAATATTCCATATCAATACCTTCAAGGCTCTACCAATGGCACCTGTAGGTGGGTGCTTGCACACATAGGCAATAACATAAAAGAATGTGCAGTGTGTATTGCATTTGCCTTTCAAATGTGTTTTAGGCTAATATATATGCCATAAAATGAATTCATCACACTTAAAATAGGTTTACATCACCACTAAGGCTTTCATTCTTATCATGACATTACTTTGAATACCTATAGATACAGGTTAATGGTTGACTGAATGCAAAAGTTACAAATGACTGCACAACTCCTTTTGTATCAAATGAAACTTGGATCACTACTTCATGATGATAAAGGATACACCATTTATTTTAAATATCCATAAAACTTATATAAAGATGCCATATAAGTTCTATATATGTGGTTTACCATGATTGACTATGTATAATAGTCATAAGGCTAATTGGCTTCATTATCTTTATGACTGCATCCTAATGGGGTATGCTTTGGAAGATTAACTTTGAGGGTGAATGGAATTAGGATAAAATTTAAAAAATTAAATTAACTTATCACAACCTTATGAAACCATGGAGAAACCTAAAGTTCTTAAAAATAGTGAAAACTACGCATTGTACCCAAAAGAGACCAGTCTATAAACTTGGGGTTATTGGTTCATAAAAAAACCATAAAACATGAAAAAAATAATGGTAAAAATTAGAGAAAATATAAAATATAGTCTGAAACCAACATTAGAAAGTGCTTTGTATAGATCTTCTCAAACCAAGGTAAAACCTACTGGGTTCATAGATTAGCAGGTAAATTTGCACAGTCAACTTGTTAGCAATGGTTCATAAAACTTAAGGAGCCATTAATATTAAAAAAAAAATTAATATGAATGAGTGTAGAATATTCCCCTAAGATAATTTTTCCTAAAACTTCCCGAGCTATCCGTACCAAGCAACAACCTGCAAGTCACTTATGTTTGCCAAGAAGGGTGAGAAGAGAGATGCATGGTTTTGAGAAATATATGACACTTCAAGTTCAATTAAAGCATATAAATTCATGTGAGGGAGATTAAAATTTATATTTTAACCTTTTCCAAGTGGCACACTTCCCAAGGGGGCCATATCAGTACCATTTTCTTCTATTTTCACTAGAAAATTGCCTCTTCTTATGTATAACCTACCATATTTCAATTTTATAAATTAATTAAGACTTATAGGGACACATGGGGAATGAAATAATATTTTTACACCTTAAATTTTCCCAAAAAACTCATACAAATCATTAAATACACCTTTTTTGACATCAAAATGACCCAAAAATGATAAAAGAAGCAAAATAACTAATGACCAAGGCTAGTAAAATGTCAAGTGACATTAAATAACATGAAATATACCCCATAAAAATATATTATACCTAATATAGAATTAGGAAGTCAAGTTTTCACCTATAAGTGTTCCAATTTGACTTAAAAGTTGAATTTGGTCGACACAACCTATAGTCAAAACATCATCATATCAAAATATGGACAATATAGTCCAACTAGGTAAAAGAAATGTAACAGTTAGCTATAAATTTGATAAAAATAATGTTTAAGTATTCATATAATATTATTAAAAGGTGGGGACATAACATCCTTTCCCCCTTAAAAGGGTGCCATCCCAATGACTATTCAAATAATCGGTCATAATGCTGTCTGAAAAGATGTGCATCTTCCTAAGTAGTGCTTCTCTCATGAATAGGTTCCATTGAACCAAATTTTTTTGTATGTCCTTGTTTTTTTAGCTTAATGATATGATGATCGAGGATTATCACTTGTTCTAGATGGATCCTTTCCTCTTCTATGACCTATATGTAGATGTTTCTAATATAAAACATTAGAGGGATCAGGTATGTACTTTCTTAATAAAACAACATGAAATACATTATGAATCCTTGATAGAAAAAGAGTAAGAGCCAACCAATAGGCAATAGGAAAAATCTTCTCCATAATGTTGAAGGGTGCGATAAAACATGTAGTTAGCTTGGAAGTTTTACTAAATTTTATTGAACTTTTTTGTGGTTTAACATGCAAAAAAGTTTTGTCACCCACACTGAATTCACATGGAGTCCTCTTCTGGTTAGCCTAATTATTTTTTCAATCAGATGCCACTTTCAGATTTTAACGTATTAATTCTATCTGTTTGTCATATTTCAACATTATATCAAGGATAACAACAACCCTATTTTCTAATCTATCCCATCTAAGTGGGGTTTTGCATTTTTACACATATGATGCTTCAAAAGGTGCAATTTTTATTGCAAAATGATAGGAATTATCATATGCAAACTCAGCCAAATGGAGGTAATCTTCCCATTACATTTTTTGGTCTATGACATACATTTGCAATATGTCCTCAACCACCTGATTGAGCCTTTCAGTTTGACCATCCATTTCTGCATGATATGAAGAACTAAAATTTAACTACATTGTAAATACTGTGGTCAAAGTTTTCCAAAACCTTTATGTAAATAACTTATCATAATATGAAATAATTAATTTAGGTATGCCATGAAGTCTAACCACTTCCTTTATGAAGCATTCCACAAACACAAAAGCATCATCCATTACATTTTTAGTAATGAAGTGGCCAACTTTGGTTGCCTTATTAATCACCATAAGTATGGTGTCATGTTTGCCACATGATTTAGGTAGCCCTATACTTAAATCAAGTGAGATTATAACCCACTTTCCTCTTAGAATATTATGAGGGTAAAACAACCCTCTAGGATGGCAATGCTTAGACTTAACCCACTGGCATTCCAAGTATCTTGCCATAAAATCAGTGACATCACGCTTCATTCTAGGCCAATAATAGAGTCCTTTTAGCTTATGTATCATCTTCATGACACCGAGATGAGCATAATGAGGTGATGTATCCACTTTATTTAACATAGAATTTCATAATTCACCTAACATAGGTACATAAATTCTATTTTTGTGCCTTACAAGGCCATCTATTTCAATAGAAAAATCAACAAACTTCTTTGTTATAGGCTCGTCAACCAAACTTGATCTTACTTCATCACATAATTCATCAATAAGCTATTGTTATAACATAGCACTTATAAAATTTCCTTGTAGTACATATAAGAAAGTAAGGTATGTGTGTCTACTGAGTGCATCAGTTACATGTTTTTCCTTACCCTTGACATAAATATGTCCATGTTAAAATTGCTTAAAAATTTCAACCATCTGCACTGGAATGCATTTAAATAATCTTGAGAGAACAAGTATTTTAGAATGAGGTGATCAAACTTCACCTTAAAAGGCTTTCCTAATAGGAAATGTTTCCATTGTTTTAGAGCATGGACGATGTCAACAAGCTCTATGCCATGTGTGGGATAGTTATTTTCATGTTCCTTGAGCTTACATGACTCATAAGCCACAACTTTACCATCTTGAGTTAAGATGCCTCCATAACCTTCCTTAGAAGCATCAACACATACCTCAAAATTACCATTCAAGTCAGGAATAATGAGTATAGGTGTTGTTGTTAACAACTCTTTCAACTTTGTAAAAGCCTCTTCACATTGAGGTGTCTACACAAATTTCTTCCCTTTGCACTGCAAATAAGTGATAGGATGGGCTACGATAATATTTTTTCCATAAATTTTTTATAATAACTAGTCAATCCCATGAAGCTATGCACTTTATGCACATTAGTAGGAGCAACCTAGTCTCGAATGGATTTTATCTTTGTTAAATCTACACCAACGCCATATTTTGAAATAATGTGGCCCAAGTAATGAATTTTATATTCATAAAATCCACATTTAGAGAGTTTTCCATACAACTTATGCCATCTTAGTCTTTATAAGACTAAACAAAGGCGCTGATCATGTTCAACTTCATTCTTGGAGTAAATAAGATTATCATCAAGTAACACCAACACAAATTTATCCAAGAAGTCTTTAAAAACACTGTTCATAAGGTTTATAAATGCTTTTAGAGTATTAGTTAATCCAAATGGCAATATTGTGAACTCGTAATGCCCATATCAAGTTCAAAAGGTTATTTTATGAATATATTTTTCTTTGATCCTTAGTTGATGATAGCTTGATCTTAAATCAATCTTGGAGAAGATTACTATGCCTTTCTTTTAATCAAACAAATCATCCATCCTTGGTAAGGGATATCGATTTTTGATCATTACCTTATTAAGTAGGTGATAATCAATGCATAATCTTAAAGTTTCATCTTTATTTTTGACAAAAACAACTGAAGCACCCCAAGGGGACACACTTGGCTAGATTGTTCCAATGTCCAAAAGTTATTACAACTATACCTTTAATTCCTATAGGTCAGCCACATTCATGTGATAGGGAGCCTTAGATGCAAGGGTAGATCCCATCATAATATCAATTAAAAAGTCAAATTCACACTTGGGTGGTAATCTAGATAAATTTTTGAGAAAAACATTCATAAATTTGTTTAAGATAGGAAAATCTACATGAACTATTTCCTTGTCTTTAGGTAATTCTTGCAGATGGACTATGTAAAGCTTACAACCCCTTCTAGTTGTAAGGATAAAAGTGTATTTCACCTTTTAGGCCCTTGAATACCTTACATTTATATAAGTTGCCCAAGGTTATCAATGTAATGCACTTTTTTACCAATGCAATCAAGTATGGTTTGGTACTCTTACAACCAATCATATGACCCCAAAGGTGCTAAGAACATATTTATCTCAGTTTTGAAGACACCAAGATCAATTTTAGCTTGTTTCAAGCATTCAAGAGTAGGTACCCTTTTTCCAATATCGAACTCAACCTCCCAATCTTCTATTATCATAACAAGCTCAATTTTACATTATTTAGCAACATTATGAGATATAAAACTATCGAATGCACTAGAGTTAATCAAAATAGATAAAGGAAACCTATTAACAATACTTCTAGTTTCTATCGAGGTAACATATGAACCAATATTTCAATTATCTACAACATCAAACACCATGTGATTGGCTAATTGGCCTAATTTCAGCTTGGGACAATCCTTTTTTATAGTGGTTATCACCACATTTCCAGCATACAATAGGTCTAGTGGAGTTAATAGAATAATATTTTCACCTGTGGCTTGTCCATGCTAGTTATTTTGAGGTTGTTCCTTCTTAAAATAACATGATTTAGATGAAACTTGAGACTTAAAATTTTTAGTCTGATTGGAAAACTTGTTAAAATTCTTGTTATTTCTAGTAATTTATGATTTTGGTTTAGTTTTTTGAAGTTCTTAGACACAAGAGAAAGACTTTTGGTCTTATATTATTGCTTTTTTAATTTGAATTCCTACCTTGCCTTCTGGTGAGACTTCTCTTTCTCTTTAACCTAGTAAGCCGATTTAATGGTAGCTACCAAGGTTCTCGAGTTTATCATATTGACATCATGTATCAATATTTATTTAAGCCCAAGTTTAAATTTGGTGATCTTGGTTTCCTTGTCATGCATGTAATTTACATGGCATAATATGTTTAAAAACTTATTTTTGTAGTCATATAAAATGTCCAAATTGGTAGTTTTAGTGTGGCTTACAACACCCCATCTATAGGTCCTAATAGCATGCTCTTGCAACCCTTCTAGACACCTTTTTGCTCATTTTCAGTCATCCAAAATCTTTTGAACAATCATTCCATCTCAGTCAAAAATTATTCCACATGCCAATTTTGTTCCTTATGTCTCTAACCTGTAGGATAGGAGTGAGCCATTTGGACTATAACGCCCCATAAAAAAATGTCACATTTTCGATGGTCCTATCTATTTACACTTTGAGCCCTAAAGGTCATTTTTATCTGGTCCTTATCCTTAATTTGGTCATCCTAGCACAAATACATATGAACCATAACCAATTGTTCCTTATAAAAGCCCACTCAAATCTCATTTATAAAGGAGGTGACCAAACTTACAAATCAAGAAAGAATACAAACAAATCACTAAGGCAAACTTCCATATTATTTGCACATAGTCACCCAACACAATTGTAAACCTACTCAAATCCTCATACCAGTCCCTATCCACCTCAAACACTATAAATTTAGTGTTTGCATCTACATCAAACTATTACACAAAGCACACTAGGTGGGAGAACTAGATATGGCTTGATCCTTCTTCGGAGTATTGGTATGTAGGCAATGTGCCCACAAAAGGGGTGTGGATTACATGTTTAGTACATATTTTATACTAACCCCCTATTTCTCAAGTGACTCAAATATCATTTTATCAAACATGATGGCGGGTTAGGGTTTGAAGATAAAATCAACTCCACAATGACTTTTTTCAACTAGTGCTTGATTTTTAATAGGCACGCTCACATAGGCACATCAAAACTACCCAAATTTTTTTAGGTCTCTATGATTAGTTTGGACAAAAATGGTAGAAACATACAACAATGTTAGACACCAAAGCATCCACTTTTTGGTGCTCCTATCCTTTTACCCAATGAAAGCTAGATTCAAGTTTATGACACCTTCCCAATCCTACACAACTATTTTCAACCATTGTATTAGTCATCTTAGTCTATTTTCTAGCTAATTTTATTTCTTATTTATTTTTATTTTTAGAAAGGTGAAAATAACAAACAATTGCACAAATTAGGATTGTATTTATTTCTATATTCTATATTGATTTATTAATCCAGACCCTTAACTAAAATAGGAATAAAAATCTATTATTCCCAAATAAGTTAAATCATTTGGTGAACCTCACTTCGTTTGCACACAAAAACCCTAGAAACCCTACGGAAAATTCTTTGTTGATTTTAGAAATATTCTTATATTTTTTCCTACATATATAAATTAGAATTTCAAATTTAATTTTTAAAATTCACCATGGTTTTTTTTTAAAATCATTTTTTTCAAACCCTAGTTGAATATACTAGGTCCCTATACTTTTTGAGGTATCACCTTACATATTAGTGAGCTTTGTATCCTTTTTATGCATATTCCAGTTCATCATTTCTCAAATCCTAGATTACATTTATTTAATTTTCTCTTTCATTTTTCAAGTTGTTTTCCTTATGCTACCTATGCTCCTTGCATCTCTTCCTTTGAGATGAAGTGTAAGACTTAGTGACAACCCTCTTGAATTCACCTAGATTCCTCTAACCTATCCATATACCATGGATAAATAACTAGATTAGTTTCCTACTATAGATCCTACACATTCAAATTACACTAATTTCGATGAGGATAATTCTAATAATGAGAAGGATGAGAATAAAAATGATGATACACACACCTATGTTCATATTCCACTACAACAAGCTATTGATCCACTTCCACCTATTATTGATGATGATGTTGTTATCAATAAAGATTTGATTCTATGGAGTTTTATAGACTTAGGGAAGAACCCTGATATCATGACATTATCTTATAATCTATCATGGAAATTAAAAATGCTAAGCAAGTTTAGTCCTCCATTCCTTCAAAACAACTAGTTGCATATGACAATATAGGGGCAACTATGTCTCAACAACCCCCTATAACAGCCCAACCTTCCTATGTGGCACCACCAGCTATGGCTAGTACATCTTTGCCTCTTGATGTGGATGCCCTTGTGCAATAGATTAAATATCTTCAATCAAAAGTGCTACATCTTGAACAAGGCGCCTCTATACTAACACATGATTTGAAATCTTTTGCTTTGCTTCATACACCATTGGCATGCCATATTGCTTCTACACCATTGCCACTAAGTTTTGTTCAACCCAACCTCACTCTATATGATGGCAAGGGTGATCCAGAGACACAATTGAGAGATTTTCATGCAACATGCTTGGCCTATGTGCTAGATAACTGGTAACTAACCAAGTTATTTCCTTAGAGTTTAAAGGATTATGCTTCACAGTGGTTCTATAGTCTACCAAATCAGTCAGTCAAAGCATTAAATTCTTTAGTTGACATGTTCCTAGCTCATTTCAGCATTAACATATGTGAAAAGGTTTCTTATTCCCAAGTTACACAACATAAACAAAGGTCAAATTAGCATCTCACAGATTGTGTTCTTATATATAAGAGTATCTTGGCTAAAATGACTAGCCCCATGGCCGATCATGAATTACAAGATCTCTTAAAATAGAATCCTCTGCCAACTTTGCATGAGTCAATAATGCTCAAAACATTTTCTTCCTTCACTGAATTATGTCATACACTAAAATAAAGGGAAGTCAAATTACTTTCAATGGGAAAACTCAAGTACATAAGCATATCAAAAACAACAAATAAGAGTAATAGTAAAGTCCCATACAAAGTAAAGGTTAATGATAGCAAAAGTCAAAATCAACCTATAGTTAATGTGGCTTTAGAGCCCCCTCAATAAGTGGTTTTATCAGTGCCTCTTTGGTGAGCCTTTTCCAATATACCAATATCTCTAGCTAGAGTCTTACAATAGTTATTGAATGCAATGTCCCATCTCTCCCTCCTATTCAGGAAGTTGATACGATAAAGCCTCTTCCATTTGGATATGATCAGAATGCATTCTATAATTTTCACAAGGCATCAAAACACATAATGAATAGATGCATCAATTTGTGACATAAGATATAGGACTTGATAGATGACAATCTTATTGATCTTGGCACTCCAATTGAGCATATTATGGTAAAGTGACAAGGCTCTACAAAATTTCTCAAATCCTTTCCCACAACATTATAAATAGGAGATAGAGGCTACATTAGGTGTTCACCATGCATATCATACACACCATCCACTAGCCACATACTAGGCACCTTCAGTTGAGTCACATCTTTTGAGCAACATGATTGGTGTGTATAATTATAGAGTTCTAGCTAGACCTTTGATATCCTTCTTAAAGTAGGAGATAGTTGAGGATGATTCAGAGTACTATGCACTCTTTATCAGAGCCTACATTAATTACCATCCCATTCATAATGTTTTCATAGATAATGGATCTAGTGTGAATATGTGTACGATGACATTACTTTAGCATTTGAGATATTTAGAGTAGGATATCACCCTGACAAACATAGTTATTAATGGATTTAGTGGACACATATAGAGTTCATTAGGTGAGATTGTACTTCCTCTACAAGGTTTTCCAACACATGTGACCACACCATTTACTATTATTCCTAGTGTAGGAGTCTTTGAAATGTTGTTTGGTCGACCATAGATCTATAAACTTCATGTAGTACCTTATACAGTTCATAGATGCATGAAATATATTCATGTTAATCAGGTTGTTCCAATTGGCAAAGTTTTGTATGAGTTATGAATCTCCACTTCAGATCCATCTACTCTATATTCACCATTTTTAGCTCCTCCATTAGTTATAGTTCTTCCTTCAATTGAGATTCAGACACAATCGAGGCCTCCCTCGCTAGCACATATAATTCATACACTTCCACAGAGGCCTTTCTTAGAGTGACCACTACATCAGTGATAGTTTTAGGACTCTAGATAATTTCCATCTATAGTATTCACACCTAGGGTAGTATCATTGAGGTATCATGCCTCTACACAAAGAGCACATTTTTAGAGAGTTTCTTCTACTACCAGATGGGTCCTTAAGAGCCCCATAGTTGCATCCACTTCTCAGAGTTACAGGGGGACCCCACAGTTAGTTTCTACTATAGATATTTTAGAGCACTTACAACATACACAGATTTTAGAGTCACAGTCTTAGCCCTTCCATCGTGCTTCATTATCATGCATGATCCTTCTCCTTGATATAATACACCATGATAGGGAGTCTCTTATGAGACTCATCAGTTAGTATTGTTTCTTCTCAGTCTTTCTTATATATAATTTCTCAACTTACTTATACATAGTTTCTTTTTACTTTCTTGTACATAGTTTTCTTATGATTAATTGTACATAGCTTATTTAAAAATGACAAAAACAATATAACATGTAAAAATACAAAAACATTCAAATAACTCAAAACACAATTTTTTTTTCAATTATATGCATTATCTATGCTTTACATTTTTACTACCATGCTAGACTTACATTTTTATATTTTATGTTATTGTTTATTGATTTATCTACATTACCATGCTTCACTTGATCTTATTTGAGTGTGTGTAGTGACACCCAGATCCTTGATTGCTTCATTCTACCCATTGAGGGGGCATCTTAATTTTACATTCAAGACATATACTGACATATCTACCCATCGGGGGCATCTTCTACATGACTACACCATCTATGTTATATCATTCCTACACCACACACTCTAGTTATCATGTTAATGTAAATTAATTACTAACTTACATAGATTATTTTATCGATACTAATCAATATATAACACTTGTGTATTTCTTGGCATCTACCTAATCTTGTACTACATGTTTTGCATACTTTCACTTCTTGCTTTGATCAATTAGATGTGATAGTATTCCCAACATTTACATTCCTTCCTTTTTTTTTTGAGTAGCTAGATATGATTGTATTTCTCAGTTCCTATTTTGTTACTTATTTGTGCCTTAGGACATTTGCCAATGTCCTTCACTTGTTCTCTTGTATGTTCTTGTGACCCTCTTGCCAATATTTATTGTTTGTAAATTTATGTGTATGTGGGTATTTAAACATGCCTTGTATGCTTGATTTTTCCAATTTGAGTGACATGTGCTCATGTCCCTTGTTTTCTTGGCCCCTTGGCCTCATTTTTATGCTTCTTGCTTCTTTCTTTGCATGCTTGTTTGCTTATTTACTTCTCAGTTATTTTCAATGCCATGATCTACATCATGCATTATCTTACCTTCTTGGATGCCATGATGGATATCATGCTCCATACTTCCTTGAAAACTAACCATACTTCTAATTTTAATTCAATATACTACACATGCTATTACATTGTTACATTTATCTAAGTATACCCCTATTGATCTAACAAATCTCCAACACAAACTATGATATATATTGAGACATATTTTGGATTATCATTACTATATCATGTATTTATTAGCATAACACACTTGTAGGGCTCTTTTGTCTTAGGGCAGTCATTACAGGGTCTTCATTTCTATCCTCAGAAGAGGGGGCAATAAATAGGGGTTTTGTCACAGAGATCAGAGCCCTCTATCAGTCAAAATCATTTTTTGAACACTCAGAATAATAATTAAAACTAAAAACATGAAAAATAGAATAGAAAAATAAGGATGAACACATAACAGTCTTAAAAATAGTAGAGTACAAGAGTGCCCCATTTGGACTATAGTGCCCTACAATAAAGTGTCCACTTTTCAGGTCTCTTGTCCAAATAGCTAAAAACCTATAATTTTTAAAAATAAATAGAAAGGTAAGGTCAATATAGTTTTATCAACTATAGTCCAGTTTAAATTGGGAAATTTCAATACAGTTTTACTCATATTATCTAGATATAGGGGGCATCATGCACGACATGATGGATCTTGCTTCTAGTTTTAGATTAATAAATTGGTAAAAAAATTCAAATTAGAATCCATGTTATAGACACTAGTGATTAGGGGAAATGTACATGACACATTTGCCTTCTTTTCTTTCCAATTCATTATATTACCTAGGTGTTCTTAGTAATTACATGCTTTATTCCATCTATAGGTGGTTGGCATCATTTTGGAGTGGATTTCATATAAGCCTAGTTCTCAATTTTAGAGTGGTCTTCATACAAGACTAATCTCCACCTTTCAGATTTGTAAAGATTGGCCTAATTATCAGTACACATTCAACTATCCATGCCACATTATCAGATTATAGAGCATTCATGGGCTTCATGAACCATCTCATACAACACACATTCATACTGATATCAGTTCATAGTTCACACTTAGTGGGAAATTATAGATCCAAAGGACTAGCTAGCCTTTGTATTCTTGAGCCACCTACTTATAGGGATTGGACACATAGTCCAAACATTGATTAACACACACATGATCACATAGCTTCACTACATAGTGGGTGATAATGGAGACAAAGGACCAGCCTTTATATTCTTGAGCCACCGTCAGGGAATTGATCACTTATCTCTGTTAATGATATTACTCTTGGTACAACACATATCCAACATCACTCAACATCACTCAACATCATTCAATATCATAATAGGTTTTGTATTGGTTCATGTACCTAGTGAGGTGTATTCATTCCTTTCTCTTCCTATCTCTTTTACCCAACCTTTGTACATTTTTATTTTAAACATAACATGTCTAGTAAGAACTAATATACTCTGCATTTTATCTTACAGATGTATGCTTCACATTATGTTCTCTCTATGCACACTTAGCGTCACACATCTTCATGGGCTTCATCCTTGCAAGTAAATTTAGGTACGCTATCTATTTTTTATTTATCTTAGTATTTTGCTTTGCTACATCACTAAAATAAAGGGGGGTAAATATAGTCATATAAAATGTCCAAATTGGTATTTTGAGTGTGGCTTACGATACCCCATCCATAAATCCTTTTTGCATGCTCTTGTGACCCTTCTAGACACCTTTTTGCTCATTATCAGTCATCCAAAACCTTCTAAATGATCATTCCATCTCAGCCATACAATGTTCCCCATGCTAATCTTGTTCTCCTAGGTCTCGAATCTATAGGATAGAAGCAACCCATTTGGATTATAGCTCCCCATAGATAAGTGTCCCATTTTTGGTGGTCCTATCCATTTGTACTTAAAACCCCAATGGTCATTTTCATTCAGTCTTTATCCTTAATTAGGTTAGTTTAGAGTGAATATATTTGATCCATGACCAATTATTCCCTATAAAATCCCACTCAAAGCTCATTTACAAAGGAGGTGATCAAACTTATAAAGTAAGCAAGAATACAAAGAAAGCACTAAGGCAAACTTCCTTATTATTTGCACATAGTCACCCAAAATAGTTAAAAACCTACTCAAATCCTCATACCAGTCCCTAGACACCTCAAACACTATTAATTTGGCATTTGTATTTGCATCACACTATTGCACAAAGTACACTAGGTGGGAGAATTACATATGGCTTGATCTCTCTTCACAGTATTGGTATGTAGGTAGCGTTCCCACACAAGGGGTGTGGATTATACATTTAGTACATCTCTCACACTAACCCCTCTTTCTCAAGTGACTCAAATATCATTTTATCAAGCATGTTGGAGGGTTAGGGTATGAAAACAAAATTAGCTTCACAATGAGTTTTGTTGACAAACAATGCTTAATTTTTCATAGGCATGCTCACACAAGCATAACATAACTACCCAAATTTTTTTAGGTCTCTATGATTAGTTTGGACAATATCAAAAGGAACGAACAAAAACATCGGACACCAAAGCATCCACTTTTTAGTGCTCCTATCTTTTCACCCAATGAAAGTTAGATTCAGGTTTACGACACCTTCCCAATCTCACATAACCATTTTAAACCTCTATATCAGCGGTCTCAATCTATTATATAGCTAATTTGTATTTATTCTTATTTTTTAAAAGGTGAACATGACAAATAGTTACAAAAATCAAGGCTATATTTATTTCTATATTTTGTAATAATTTATTAATCTAGACCCTTAACTAAAATAGGAATAAAACTCTACTATTCCCAAATAAGTTAAATCCATTTTCATATTTAGTAACAGACATATTTTCCTATTTTAACAACTAAAAATTATTTATTTTCTGCTCCTTGTGATTGGCATTTAAATACCTTTTATAAAACTAAATTTCAAAGACTGACTAGGTCAGATCCATTGGCTAATAGTCATCTATAACACATAGGTGATTCCACCACAAGGTTTCAGGTCCAACGAGTTGATAAGCTTCAATCCTTGCTTTATTTGATGACATGTTATGTAGGTTAAAGTATTTCTACATGTGAACCAACCATGCATCAACTATTTCACCAGATTCCTCACCAGAAAAGGTAGGTGGCAGAAGTTTCTTTAGTTCTTTAATGATTGGGTCAAACATGGTCAAATTCATCTATTGGATTACTAGTCCTTATACCTAACCCATTTCCAATCTGGGCACTTCTTCTTGGGATACACCTTTAATATTATTTAGCCTTTACTATTGACTATCAATCTTACCTTATAAATTGTTTAAGGATATCAAGATTCCACTAAGGATTTTCTCATGCTTTTTGGCTGGATTCCCATGGACTGCATCAACATTTGAAACCTCATTTTTACTATGAACATTATTTATGGATATTTCCTCTTGATTTCAAATAGGGTTATGGGCACCACAATCCCTACATTAGCCTCTACCTTTACCTCTAACTAAATTAACATTGTACTAGTTATTGTGCATGTTTCCACCACTCAACCTTATTCTAACCATCGTAAGATGTTAAAAATTAACAAGTCAATAGATTTTAGACTTAAAATGTTTATTCCTAAAGTTCCCTAGAGTAGAACACTTCTCTGATACCACATGAAACAACCTAAAAATTATAATTACATATCATAGTATGTTTTAGGATTACATGTCAGACCCAATACATTCCTTGTTGAAGCAATTGATACCCATTCAACATACTCATGTACATGTAAATGGAACCAATGGAGGTGATATGAGATAATTAGCTAGGGGAAATTACTCACAAAGGATGTTATGGAGAAGTAGGTTGCCTAAAGGGTGGATTATGGGGTTCAGGGTGTTTCGGAGTAAAAGTACATGAATAGGTCTTGAACATGATATGTTACACTTGTAATTATACATAGAACCATTTATATGTCCTTAACCCTCATTAAATATCTTACTCTCCTCAGTGGTTTTCAGTTTTATTCAAGGATGGTTAAATGGTTACATTCAAACTAACTAGAAAGGATAATTTTATTATACACCCTATGTTATAATTTGGTTTAGACAGGTCTATGAAATGAGAATAAGATATAATGTTGTACTATTTTGATAATCAAGTATAATATATGAAATTCTAATCATAAGTAGCAACTAATAATTAATTAAAAACACATGCAGATTATACCAAATTTCCATAAGCACATAACATAGTTTATCCTTACCTAAAAGAGATATAATCATTAAAATAAAATAAAATTGAAGCATCTTAGGCAATTGTTCGAGTGTTACCAATCAAGGTCATCAAATTACTCATGGCTTTGGGTCACTTCACCATTATCAACATATTATTTTTAAGTTTACAAGTTGTTCAATTAATAAGCATGAATGCCACTATCTGAATAAATGAGTAATGATATGCTTTATGATCAAAATCATTATTTATCAGATAAGGTATAATAACAGTCTATAATTGAATCTATGCAAATGATATTATATTGACAAATAGCCAATGCATATTAATTAATAAGGGGAAGGAATTAATCTAAACAAAAAATGTATTACAACCAATTATATTTTCCTCTAATGCTAATTGGTCAAACAAACCATTATATTTAAAGTAAGGGAACATATAAACCTATAAAAATTTCATTCTTTTTTAATTATTTTCCAACCATAGGCCCATAATGTATGTAGTATTATAATGTAGAATAAATTTCCAGCCACACAATTGTTTAGTAAAACTATCAAGAACATTAAACATCTAGATCATTACCATTTCTTACAATAAGAATTTTATTTAAGAAACAAACAAACTTCATGTAACATATTTCATAGTACAATCATGCATAATTGAGTGATATGTTTCCAACATGAATAAGCATAGAAAATATTTGAGCATGAAGAGTTTTTCACATGAATTGAGTATATAGGATTCATACTAACAACAAGTATTTTATTCAGACAAGAATTTCCAGCCATGTATCAAATGAGTGGAACCCAAATAAAAATTACATTTAAGAATTTTTTCAACGTAAATGATTGAACATGCCATGACACACCAACATATGTTCATTTCTAGCCAATAAAAAATAAGACTATACACATAGTCAACCCATAAGAATGAAGTCCAACATATATATTCAACCTCATTTCATTCATATAAACACTGAGCATGGAAGGATATAATACCAACATATTGTATTTAACAATACAAGTAATTTATGATCAATTTATTCATCATAATATTCCAAAAAGTCTAACCATTCATATACAATTTGACAATTCATTCTAAGAATTAATTCAAGTTATTCATATACTAGGCATCCCTTAGTATATTTGTAAACTCAAAATTTTATTCATTCCAACAAGGTAAATAAGAATGACTAAGAAAGGTAATTTAAATAACCAATAGATTATTTAACAATAACATACACACCTTTATACGTAGCCGTATAAGTCCAAGGAATACAAAGGAGAATTCCATTGATGCTTCCCTCATATGCTAGTAACAAGATTTGATTGAACTTGTTTCTATATTTTATATGAAAGATGAAATCAACTAGAATAAGATTTATATATGCTCATGCTACCTCAATAGTTAAACCAACAAATATAAGAGAATCACACACACACACACACACACACACACACACACACACACACACACACACACACACACACACACACACACACACACACACACACACACACACACACACACACACACAAGATAAATAGTTAGATAGTTCATCAATGAACATACCTTCAAGTTTTATCTACTCAGGTTAACCATATAATACTCATGTCAAGAGACTAAATAAATGTCCCATAAGACTACATAAAGAAATAAATGCTACATTAAATCGTGCAATGGATCAGCTATAGATTCCATTAACATAATATATGTTAATATTGAAATGTACTAAATGTAAAAAGGATAATGATAATCCTCTAATCATCCAAGGTAAAAAATTAAAGTAAATTTAAATGATTAACTTTAGAAAATGTAAGTAAATCCATATTTTCTTACCATATGTCAACATTATAAGCCTTTTTCTCATTTTCAACATGATCCATTTTTAATACAAGGTTAGCATACAATATCTGCCAAGTATAACTAGCTAATAATAGAAATGAAACTAGTTTATAATTACACTCACTAATCATACTAAATGAAAATGATAATACAACTAAGATAAGAAACATATAAACAATCATATAATAATTTTTTTCCAAATACATCATGCCTATCTGCGAGATCATCCAAGTGTGAAAGCAACATGTAACCATATCAAATAAACCCTCTCAACCAGCCCTTTGAGCCCAACCATTAGTGGCCCTTACCACCCTATCCATCAGTTAGATAGTGGTTTTGACAACTAGGATTAGGAAGGGATTTTGAGCAAGTTAGGCTTCCCAAGCCATTTGATGACTCAACACAATGCAAAATATAAAATAGGAAAGTGATTATAAAAAACACCATCCTGAGATGAGACAAAAATAATCAAGTAAATAACACTGCTACAAATTGGAAGTGGGGATAATATACTATAGGCTGTTCAAAGGTCATAGCTATGAATTTATAAAGCAAGTCCATATCTATAATGTTCAATGATACCAGACTTGGAAAACCTCCAAGCATATGGTCAGCTTTAAACCTCCCAACTACCAATCTATATTCCATGCTTATCAGCGCATAAATACAACTTAGCTATTTAAGCCTAGTTAAAGGATGATTATACAACAAAAAAATAATTCTAACAATATTTTAATCATGATAAGAATTGAAATTATAATCCAAGTAAGGTATACTTAGCCCAAATCCATAGTGTAATATAATCAATCAATTTAAAAGCAATCAACACATATATGACCAATCAACATATTCATACATGACTTCTAACCATAAACCATATATTCCATAATGATAACTTAATTATTCAAGCAACCATCATAAACTGTAAATTTATTTTAAGTTAAGAATTGATATAATAGATTCTTGGGATCATCATGACGCCTCACGACCTCATATGATCCCCAAATCTAATAATCTGGTTTTAACATTTCTAACAAAAACAACATACCTCCATAATGATCTATTTTAAAAGTTAAAACCTATGTTGTAAAATAACAATTCCAATAGGGATTCTCCCATATCCCAAAAGGGCCTGACAATTTTTATAAAACACATAGAAGGTCTCCTAATCAAAACACTTACATATGTATAAAAAGAATCGTGTTATTTAAAATAAACATGCATAACTAGTTTCATCTTAATAACCTAATCAATAATATGATTCAAAAGAACCCATTAAAAAATAAAAAACCCTACCTTTAAAATAAGAATAAACTAATTTGATTTCCAAACTCCAAGATAAAAATTGACACCCTTCAAGTATGCAAGTCATTTAATAGAGTATGGTGACCCATTTGAAATAGTGCATAGTTGAACGACCCATAAATAAGACATAGTAGTGTAAAAATAATTAAAGTATGTGTAGGGGTTTATAAAAATTGAAACTCATATATTAAAATATTAAAAAAATATACATAGTCACAACTTATTCAAAACCCATAACATTTCTTCAAAAAGAGTAAGGTCAATGACCCAAAATATACACAACAGATTTTAAGACACAATAGTAGGTTCAATATACCTAGCCATAACTTTTAAACCATGTAATCAAAATACACAATCCCTTATAAAAAGTTATAGAGAACCCTAAAAAAAACATTCATGTAAGCCAAAATATAACAAAAATATATAAAAACCATATAGCATAATCAAATTCTTTTTTAAAGTTTATATGCAAAAAGACAATATTGATTCAACACATTGGGTGTTGGATACCCAACCTGAAATATTAATACTTCATGACTGCATATGCAACATCCAATATTCATTTTTATTTTATAAAATTGTTGAAGAAAATGACTAGAACTAGACAATCACTAGAATGACTTACCCAAACAATACGGGTGGAAAAAATCCAAGTAATGCAATCAGGGGCCAAAATCTTGTTTTCCTCATAGTGCAAATGACTATCCAACAAAAGCCAAAAAGCCAAGCCAAAAACCATTCTTATCCCTAATCATGTCTTATCCACCCACCACCATCTAAATTTTCTTTCCGTCCAACTTGTCCATACCCCCAATGAATTTGGCATTGAATGTAAGGAGAGAGAAACCTCCCTCCAATGTTATTGACCACCTCTCAAGGCACCCAACACTCCAAAACAATAAATGACCAAGTCCAAAAAAATAAAAAAACCCAAACAATAATAAAAATATTAAATTTAAATATTTCAATGTCATAAGGTTCAAACCATCACATAATACATATAACACCAAGTGAATATGTTAATAGTCCACGACAGGGGCCATGGGGAGGGGTCTAGGTGAGTCCCTTTAAAGTCTCCAAGTCCTAGCAAGGGTTAGTCCAATCAAAGCTAGGGTGGTGATGAGTTCACAAGAGAGAGCGAGGAGTCTGAAGTAGGAAGGTTCAAACAAGATAAACAGAACTTACCAATCCACATGGTAATCACACAACTAAAAAAATAGTAGTATGACAAAGGTGTAAAAGACAAGATGTGATAAGGGAATGAAGACAAAATGAGACATCATAAATGAAAATGATAAGATTACCTAATGGTAAGAGACCAACTAAAAACACATAGATACCTGTCAGAGCTCATCTGACTGCTTGCCATCATTCAACTTAACTCATATATCAGTACTTGAAACAATCAAATCTACATCAAAAATACCTGATCAATAATAAATAATGTGATATAGAATTGTAACAAAAATATTAATTACATCAACTAGTCTATATATCATCAAGTGCAATAAATTAACATAATATGTCCATCAACCTGCAGTTAAAACATCATCATATTGAAATCCAACATTATAGTCCAACTAGGTAAAAGAATTGTAATAGTCACTAACTATATATGTGATAATAATAATAATGTTTAAATAGTGACATAAGAGTATTAAAAGGTGGGGTCATAATATTATTATACAAATATTAAAGATATGTTGTATCCTTTACTTTTATCACATGGTGATAAATCAAGCAACAAATATAATATAATTTATTCTTTTTATTATACAAATATTACATCTAATTTATTATAATTTTAAAAACTAATTGAAATGAAACTATAAATGACCTTGCCTTTTATTAGGTTATAATTAGTTTTAGATTAAAAATATTTTATAAGAAACTAATATTATGATTTATTATTTTTATTGAGAATGGGAAAGTAATTTAAAACCACTTTTTATTGACACAATGAACTTCAAAATAGATTTTTTATTTATTCAAATAAAAGTTTGGAATGAATCTATGATTTTTACTTTTTATTAAGGGTAAAACGTGGGTTTTTTATAAACTAGGGAACTATACCCTCGAAATAGGACATACAACTAGGCCTAAATAGTCAAATATTATAATACACTTAGAAAAACAACAAAAAGAACAAGAACATATAAAATAAAAACAAAACACATCTACAAAATATTTTCCAAAGACCCACCCTAGGGGTCAAAAGCAAAAATAGAAACTCAAAATAAAAATATTACTAAAACTACATCCGTTAGGACTGTTTTGATATGGTCATTCAAGCCATGCCTCCACCTTCCACAATGTTTTTGTAGGGTCCTCTTGAAAGGAGTAACTTGATGGATGGTTGGATCTTATATTTTCTATTTTTTTCTATTTCTAAACTTTGATCGATCCTCTATCATCTTTATAGGTTTTGGGAAAAATATCAATCTCCAAACCCTCAATAGAATTGTAAAAATTCAAGTCAAAATCCTCACTACCAAATATAGTGTTTTTTATATTTCCTTCACATGAGGATGTGATGATCGAAATTCTAATTTCTTTAAAAATATCTAAAATATTACCATATTGAAGAGGTATTGAAATGCAATCATGTTCTTGATTTTCTCTTGCTACATCAAGATGTTCTGCTACAAGCCCTATATCTGACTCCTCTTATATTTTCTATGAGCCATCATACTTTGGACCAAAGATTGTAAGAAGTTATAAATAAGAATTCTTCCACCAAGTTGAATTTGGTTTTATTTTTGAAAAAAAGGATAATCAAAAGAAAAATGACTAGTATTAAAACACCTACAACACCTAAAAGGCAATCCCTCATAATCCAACAACTGACTCCACACTTGATCTTTTAATATCAAATCTATGGAGGTCAAAAGATCAAGTGTAGTGTCAATGAAAACTAAAATTATAGAAAAAGTAGTATGAGAAATTGAGCCCATCGTTGAATTGAAAAGAATAATGTAATCTTTAAAACCAAATCGTATTGACATGGTTGAAATGTGTAAACTTCAAAAAAATTAACTTAAAAAAAACTTAGAATTTAATATTGATGGAAGTTTTTTTTTAATTGAAAAGCATTTTTATATTAATTGAAAAAAAACTAATATTACAATTCTAGATATACAAAATAATTGGATGAAAAGTCACATTCTGAATACCAGACTGAACTATAAATAGCCTTGGGAGAAACCAAAGTCCAAAATAATTGGCCACACGTGGTTGAAAACCATAGTTAAATTAACTCAAGTGCATCTCAAATAAAAAAGATAGTCATACTTTATGTTAAAATTGAGTTATATTTTGTTCACATGAAATTTGAAATAGTTATTGATTTGTAATTAATGTGAATTTTGAAATGAATTTATGATTTGCATTGAAAAAAGGAATGCACATCTTTATAAATAATATTTATTAACACAATTAGAATATGTTAATTTGGGAAAAATAATTTATAATATTGAATAAAATTTATTTACTAAACTTAAAATGGATGGGGATCCTATTTTGGATAGATAGGATTAAGATTATAGAAATGATAATATACAAGGGTGATAATAAGATCTATAATAGGTCAATTAGATGCAAAACTTAGATATAAATATACACTAAATTTATTATACTGAGAATAAGATAAATATATAAAATACAAATAAGTTATACATGTAAATACTAAAGAAATAATATAATTAGATAGTTATGATAATAAAAAAGTGTTGGATCTAGAATATTAAGAAATCAGAATGGAAGATAATTCTAAAATAGTCATCAAATTCTGGATCTGATACTTCAGGAACTCTAGACACTAAGGTTAGCTTAGGATGGTTGTATCGATGCTATTGTTTAGGTCCGATGCAAGTGTCATATATGGAATACTTTTTGAAAAAATATGTGATCACTTATAAGGTTCTAGGTTTGACTTCACCTTCACTCTAGTGCATTCAGATCTAGGTCATGGATTATCACTCTTAAAGAATTTGTAAAACCCTAGTTTTTCATCTTCATGGTAACCTTGGAGAAAAATGGATTAGTGGGTACATGATGTCAATCTGAATACAAAGACCCCTATATCAGTGAGTTATACCTACATAGCCAATACTCGGAAGAGGGACTCAAATTGATGTAGTTTTCCCTATGTGTTGGTTCATGTGTGAATCATGAAATATGTGTAAAGCAAGTATATCAATGGCTTAGCTTGTAACTTGGAAAACTAGGCTTTTGGGATACTCTTTTAATACTTAAAACCTATAGATGTGATGTTCTTATGATTGGGATGGAAATAAGGAAGCTATGTTTAATTGAATGCTCGATAAAGTGCTTTTGATAAGTTGCATTGGTCTCACTTGGTCTTTGCTAGGTGATTTTAGGTGAGGAATGAATGAGGGTTGATCTTGTATTTATATCAATCCATTTGGATAATTAATTCACATTAAATCACTTAGGTCGACCATTAGGATATGTTTCAATTTCAAAATAGATGATTTTAGGGCACTACACACTTATGTTGAGTTAGGACACTAACACCACTACTAGTATCTATCCTAGACATTAATGTATAGGGAGTAAGAAAATAAGTATAGGCTCAAAACTTACAGAGGTGAAAGATAAGTAAATTTTAAGTATTTTGGTAATATATAAGGCTTGGTTCATTAACATAAGACTAGTTAGACTAAGAGATAGGCCAAGGGACATACGATAGAGTAGATGCAAGACTTGTGAAAGCGGGAAAGGGTCCAAAATTAAGAGGAACAACCAAGATCTAAGTTTTTCAAGTGTAAAATATTGAGTTACTATATAATTCATAAATATCATCTACATTTCTCCCCCAATCTAGTAATAAAATTGTTAGTTTAAAGGAAAGTAATGCATACCTGAGTGTGTATAACACACATTATCTTTATGTATGCCCAAGTTGAGTGTTTTGTTGGTGACTAACCTATAACTAAGAGTATGTTATAGTATATAATTAATGCATATAATATGGGATTAAAATTACTTGAAATAGATTAAATTGTAAATAACAAGGTTTAGGAGTACACCTATGTGTTGATATAAATGCCTTACGTATTGAAAAGTTGATTTGAAAAATATGTATAACTTTAAGCTCCAAAAATGAGATTAGGAAAAATATAGATAAATATTTAAAGTATATATATACAAATAGATTGAGATATAGATAAAAAGTGAGAGAGAGAGGAAGATGCCGCCAACCTTAGAGAAAAGATATGTTGCCACCTGGCAGTTGAGACTAGTTCAACCATACAACCCAATGCTATTTATAACCAGTTGAGGTTGGATGATATAATAAATTACAACCTAAAAACTTGGAAATATTGAGTGATTTAATCACCTCAACCATATTAAAAATTGAACCAAATACTACATTTTACTAGCTCAATAAAGTTTGTAAAACTCTAACTGGGGTATTAGTATGTAAAATTTTGTGATTTGGTAACAATAGATAAAAGTGTTTAGGAATATGAACTAATTTGTATTTTGAAATATGAGGTATAATTTCATATAATATGCATGTTAGATATGTCTCATGATAAAACTATGTAACATGATTCCAAATAATTCCCCCACTATATATAAAATAAATTTGAAAAATGATAAAAGTAACAATGTGGAGAACATGTTTCTAAAACATGCCCCCATTGTAATGTGGAGATGCTGAATACTAAATATGTGTGGATAACATGCTTCCAAAACACAACCTCATTAAATATAAAAAATATGAATGTGTGGAATCCATTCCTATATGACATGCCACCAACGAATATAAACACTGATATAAGTATTAAATACTGAATGAGTGTGGAGAACATGCTTCTAAAACATGCCCTCACTATATCAAAAAAATTGTGCCAAATGTGAGAACATGAATCTATGACATGCCCCATCTAATATTTCCTCCATTTAAGGTGAGGGAAAGATAAGAACTAGTAGTTACCTCACCTCAAAAGGATAAGATAATTGTATAATCTATGAATAGAACCATACAGTATATAGAAGGAACACATCTAGGTAGATATAGTATTAAAGTGCATAAAGCCAATGTGATCACATGAAGGCTAAACATTCATGATAAGGATAATGAAAATGTCTAGATATAAACATTACAATCTTAACAAATAAACAAACACACACACAAGAGCTCTCAAAATCAAGTCAAAAGGCAATGGTCCAAGGAAACTACAAAAAAGGGGCATGTTCAAATGCTGGACAATCAAAGGGACATACGCTAGTAAAATGTCCATAAAATTAAGGATGACATATTCAAATGTCCATACAAAAAATAATAACATATGCAAATTTCAAAGAATACACACATAAACATAGGGGTTGTAAACAGAGGATCATATTCAAATACTCAAACAAACAAGATAATATCAAGGAAAGACACTTAAAGAAGTGCATTAATAAAAACATAAGTAACCAACATAAACATATCATAGTAGCCCATGTATCAAATGTGTTAAACAAAAATATCAAGTGTATAGTATATAAAGTACCCTATGTAAGATATAATAATGAATAAAGACATGCGTAAGTACATATGTAAGTTTAAACATGATATTGAAATGTGATCATCGAATCATATAACCTGTGTGTATCTATATCAAAGAAGTATATTCCCCCAATGTCTGCTTGACATGAGTAGAGGGAAGACCTAAATTTTAAAATAAGAATAGATCATCTATCTATGTATGCTTGTATCACACTCAAATAGAAGTGTGGCACATGTGTGTGTATGTAGGAGTAATTGAATATGCCATCCATCAATATGTAACTAACACATAGATGTCAATGAGCCAATATAACATGTAAGTTCCAAACACATTTTTGAATTTTTGAAATTTTTTAATGTTTTTCGTATTTTTGGAATATTTTAAGAGATTACTTTATGATATTATGCAATGAATGGTCATAAGTATCTACCCCCACTCGGTGATCGAAAAACTTAAGTTTGATATTTTACATTGTTTGCATTATGATTTGATAGGTTGAAAAGGTACATAGCATGTTTCTACTTGCATTTTTCATGTGTAGTAGAAGAAGTAATTCTATCATTTGGAATATGTTTTAATTTGCCTTCATGAGGAAAGGAAATACCTTGCTAATTTAGATCAATGTTTTCTTTCATTTGGTATAGCCAAAGAGTACCTAGTGTAAGTTCATATGGACATGTGGTGGGCATAAATCAAACCCATAATTGAATTACTTTAGGACCACAAGCAATTGGTATTATTATTTTTCCCAAGGAGTCTTTACAACCTCCTTTGTTTTGTAAATTTTTTAGATTGAAGCCAATTTTTTATAAGAATATTACATTGCAAGTAGTTTTTTCTTGTGTAGGATCAATATGGTTATGCCAAAAATAAGCACCACCCATGTATAAGGTAATTTTTAACTCTTGTTGGCATGGATGCTTTTTATGTTGTTCCCTTTGAAATTCTTGCATAAGATATGGACCTTGGATTGGCCCCATGTTAAGTAACATTTGTAAATTGGTCATATAAAGATTAGGAATACCACATTTTTGTTCATAATGCTCCATAAGTAAGTTATCTCATTACTTTGTGTGAGGGATAAAACTTTTGTATTTGGAGGGAGATATGCTAAGTTACATTGAATGAGTAATTATGAAGGAAACATATCTATGCACATCATTATATAAATGGGTAAATCACTCATCTTGTTTATGAAATTCTATTTCCTTTTGTGGGGAAATGAGGCCTCTACAAAAGATAAACTATAATTATAAATATGAGAGTCAAAATGCTAGCTCATATGATGTATTTTTGAATTGAATAGTATAATTTTGAAGGGATTCATTATCATATTATTTGAAATTATGAAAATGTTTTAATGTAATTTTTGGAACCTTATCAATATTAAAATACATGAATAATGCATCCTCAAATTGGAAAAAAGTGGTTAAGGAATCCTTTGGTAAATTATAGATCCAATTTGACCCTCATCCAAAATGCTCACATGGAAAACCTCTATTAAAAATTTGTCATCTTGTGCCCATTGACCAAAAGAATGTAAATAAAATATCATGTGCTCAAATGGATCTTTATGTGTTTCAAAGAGAGGTTAATATGGTATCTCAAAACCTTATGGATAAGGATATTCAAGTATAAATTTTCCAAGAGGTTTATTTTTCAATGAGGTTACATGTGCATTATTATTACGAAAATCCATTTGCATTTGAAGTATATAAACCTGATTATGAATATCCCCAATAGTGGTCATCATTGACATAAGATATTCCATGGAAATAGTGGTTTTTGTCATAGGTGTTATCATTGGTTATAACACACAACCTTTTTTTAATATAGGCATATAAGTACCATCATTCTCATGTATAACAAGTGGAAGTTCAAGATCACTAAATGTATGGTAATTTGGTAGTGGTATGGGATCTTTAAAATTTTGTAATTTTGGTATATCATTCAAATAACTTGGACCATTATAAGAATTTTTTAAATTAAATTTTGGTATAATAATTTGATCTTGAACAATTTTTAGTAAAGGTCCCTTTTTTGGTATAGAATTTGTTTCTAAAGAATGTATGAGGGAAACACTATCTTTGATAAGGGTATATTGTTTGGGAATGTAGGAATTATGGGGTTTGCATTAAATTTATTGAAGGCATGTCCCTCTTATAAGTTATTTATAAACCATTCATAATTTATTGATGTATTTATTTAGATTTTTTGTGATCAAATGAAGGAGCCTCTTGGTCATATGTACCCACTTATGTGGTAAAATGTGCATGAACATCATGTTTGGATGACTTGATTTGCTGGTTCCTTAAGGAAGTTTCTAACAATTCTATGCCTTTTTGAGATGTATTATTTTTAGGAAAAATAGGTTGAGCTATGCCTTGCTCATATTTTCCCAATGATTGGCCTTTGTATCCATATTTTTACAAATATCGAAGACCAAAATCATATGATGGTGGTATAAGAAGTATGGGTATAGATGGCTCAAATCATCTCTTGAAATGGTGGGATCATGGAACTAATTAAATGGATAACAACTAAATCCATTCAAGGCTTGGAGGTTAGATGCTTTAACAGTTGAAAGGATACTAGAGTAATCATTTTTTACTTCTTCTTTGATAGAAATTTAGAGAGTTACATAATCATAGTCATCGAAGAAATCAACATCATCCATGATAAGATATATGAAGTAAATAAATATTATGACAAAGCAGGTAATAAGCATCCTATAGGGTATGCTTAAGCATAAGTGATGTTCAAATATTGAGGTCACCAAAATTTTAACTTTAAAATGGATGGGGATCCTATTTTGGGTAGATAGGGTTAATAATATAGAAAAGATAGTACATAAGGGTGATAATTAGATCTATAGAAGAAAAATTGGGTACTAAACTTAGATATAAACATACACTAAATTTATTATGTTCAGAATGAGCTAAATATAGAAAGTACAACTAAGCTATGCATGAAAATGACAAAGAATTAATATACCTAGCTAGTTATAATGATAACATAATGATGGATATAGAATATAAAGAAAGCATGGTAGAATATGATTCTGGAATAATCATCAAATTTTGGATCTGACACTTCATAAGTTTTAAACATTAACATTAGCCTAGGACAATTTTGTTGACGCTACTATCTAGGTTTGACATAAGTGTCTTATATAAAATACTTGTTAAAAAGGATGTGACCACCTAGATAATTCTAAGTTTGACTTTACCTTCACTCTAGTGCATTTAGATCTAGGTCATGGATAATTTCTCCTCATGAATTTGAAAAAATGTGGTTTTTCATCTTCATGGTGACCTTGGAGAAAAATGGGTTAGTGGGCACATGGTGTTAAATTGACCCCAAAGACGCCTCTATTAATGAGCACTACCTACATAAACAATAATCTAAAGAGGGCCTAAGGCTGATGTAATTATCCCCAATGTGTTGGCTTGTGTGTGAATCTAGAATATGTGAAAAGTAAGTACAATAGTAACTTAGCTTGTAATTTGGAAAATTGGGTTCTTGGGTTGAACCTTTAATATTTTAGACCTGTAGATGTGTTATTTCTATGACTAGTATGGAAATAGAGAAGATTTATTCAATTGAATGCTAAATAAAGTGATTTTAATAAGTTGCCTTAGTCTATCTTGGTATTTGTTAGGTGATTCTAGGTGAGGAATGAATGAGGGTTGATATTGTATTTATATCAATCCCTTTGGAGAAATAATTCATATTAAAGCACTTATATCAAACATCAGGATACATTTCATTTACAAAATTGATGACTTTAAGGCATTGGAAACTTACGTCAGGTTAGGAAAGTAAAGTTGATGCTAATGTTTATCCCAAATGTTGGTGTCTAGGGAGTAGGAAAAAAGGTATAAGCTCAAAAATTATAGAGGTGAAAGATAAATACATTTTAAGTATTTTGGATAAGATAGAAGGCCTGGGTCATCAACATAAGACTGGTTAAACTAAGAGATAGGCCAAGGGGCATAAGATAAAGAAGATGTGAGACTTGTGGAAGTGATAAAGGTTATAGAACTAAGAATAACAACCAAGGTTTAAGTTTTTAAAGTGTATAATCTTGAGGTGCTATATAATCCATAAATATCATCTACACCTTTTAAGTCCTAGTGAACAAGCATCCAAGTAAATAACACAAGTAAATAATTTATTCTAGAAAAAATAATAATTAAATGACATAAATAAATAAGAAGGTATGGTAATGACTGTAGGTCAATACATTTAATTATCAATCTGGGGATACATACTTTACAAGGAGTTTACGTTGTATATGTAAAACTAAAATGCTTTGAATGATTGAGAGAGAGTTAATCTAGTTATTGTATAGAAAATAACATAATTAAATGCATACTCATTTGGATTGAAAGGAAATACACTTTATATAAATAAACATGTGTTTCTAAGGAAAAACTCTTTATTTGAAAAACACTCTTAAAAAAAGTAAACACTCTACCTTTAAAAGTAAATGATAGGAAAGTAAAGGGTAATCTAGGTTGGAAGCTTCCCACACTAAACACTGAATGAAGCTACACAAATAAAATTGAAAATAATTAATCTCACTTTTGATAATGAAATAGAAATAAAATATGCAAATTTGTAGTAATGAAATGGAATGAAAGTACACACATTTAAAACAAATAAATTAAAAAAAGTACACACAAAATAAATAGACTAACTAACAGATGTGAACTGTTACTATTGAATCATTATGAGTGGGTCATGCCTTGGTTGGAATGTATCTACAATCCATTACTTAATAAGATATGATTATCTTAACAAGCTACTATTGATATTCAACCGTAATAATAAATGAATTAATACAGGGGTATACATTTTTTTTGAATATAACTTACTCAGATATTACAATTGTGTCACTCTCTAATTTTCATCTCTTGCTCATTCTTATTAACTACAATGTGTAATTCTCTCTCTCTCTCTATAGAGGAGGCAGGGTATCATTAGTTGATATAAAATATTATAAGTTACACCAATAAAACTATACTAAGATATAATGACAGGAAACACAGATAAGACTAATGATGGTGATGAATAGAACACCCATATGTAAAATAGAGACAAAAATGTGGTACAATAAGAATGAGGACATTATATGTGAATTTGTAATGGCCTATAACTTGGAAAAATATCCTAGATACATGATAAATCTATGGTTTACAGTGGAAGTTCTAGATTAATTTCTAATAGCTTAGTAAAGAGTCACGTACATGCGTTGGGTGAGTGCAAGAAGTTGGGGGCCAAAAAGTGAACATTTTCCCATGAAAATAAGATTTAGAAAAAATGTATACAAGATTTTAGAAAGAATGTATATAATTTTGTACTACATTTTTAAAAATCATCAAACCTAAAATGCATACATGCTAAAATGTGTACATGCTATAGCACATATTTGATATTATTTACTTTATATTTTACAAGGCTTCCAAGTAGTGGTGTTGTTTCTATGACTAGTATGGAAATAGAGAAGATTTATTCAATTGAATGCTATATAAAGTGATTTTAATAAGTTACCTTAGTCTATCTTGGTATTTGTTAGGTGATTGTAGGTGAGGAATGAATGAGGGTTGATATTGTATTTATATCAATCCCTTTGGAGAAGTAATTCATATTAAAGCACTTATATCAAACATCAGGATACATTTCATTTACAAAATTGATGACTTTAGGGCATTGGATACTTATGTCAGGTTAGGAAATTAAAGTTGATGCTAATGTCTATCCCAAATGTTGGTGTCTAGGGAGTAGGAAAAAAGGTATAAGCTCAAAAATTATGGAGGTGAAAGATAAATACATTTTAAGTATTTTGGATAAGATAGAAGGCCTGGGTCATCAACATAAGACTGGTTAAACTAAGAGATAGGACAAGGGGCATAAGATAAAGTAGATGTGAGACTTGTGGAAGTGATAAAGGTTATATAACTGAGAGGAACAACCAAGGTTTAAGTTTTTAAAGTGTATAATATTGAGGTGCTATATAATCCATAAATATAATCTACACCTTTTAAGTCCTAGTGAACAAGCATCCAAGTAAATAACACAAGTAAATAATTTATTCTAGAAAAAATAATAATTAAATGACATAAATAAATAAGAAGGTATGGTAATGACTGTAGTTCAATACATTTAATTATCAATCTAGGGATAAAATACTTTGCAAGGAGTTTACGTTGTATATGTAAAACTAAAATGCTTTGAATGATTGAGAGAGAGTTAATCTAGTTATTGTATAGAAAACAACATAATTAAATGCATACTCATTTGGATTGAAAGGAAATACACTTTATATAAATAAACACGTGTTTCTAAGGAAAAACTCTTTATTTGAAAAACACTCTTAAAAAAAGTAAACACTCTACCTTTAAAAGTAAATGATAGGAAAGTAAAGGGTAATCTAGGTTGGAAGCTTCGCACACTAAACATTGAATGAAGCTACACAAATATAATTGAAAATAATTAATCTCACTTCTGATAATGAAATAGAAATAAAATATGCACATTTGTAGTAATGAAATGGAATGAAAGTACACACATTTAAAACAAATAAATTAAAAAAAGTACACACAAAATAAATAGACTAACTAACAGATGTGAACTGTTACTATTGAATCATTATGAGTGGGTCATGTCTTGGTTGGAATGTATCTAAAATCCATTCCTTAATAAGATATGATTATCTTAACAAGATACTATTGATATTCAACCGTAGAAATAAATGAATTAATACAGGGGTATACATTTTTTTTGAATATAACTTACTAAAATATTACAATTGTGTCACTCTCTAATTTTCATCTCTTGCTCATTCTTATTAACTACAATGTGTAATTCTCTCTCTCTTTATATAGAGGAGACATGGTATCATTAGTTGATATAAAATATTATAAGTTACACCAATAAAACTATACTAAGATATAATAACAGGAAACACAGATAAGACTAATAGTGGTGATGAATAGAACACCCATATGTAAAATAAAGATGAAAATGCAGTACAATAAGAATGAGGACATTATATATGAATTTGTAATGGCCTATAACTTGGAAAAATATCCTACATACATGATAAATCTATTTGGGGTGGTTTATAGTGGAAGTTCTAGATTAATTTCTAATAGCTTAGTAAAGAGTCACGTACATGCGTTGGGTGAGTGCAAGAAGTTGGGGGCCAAAAAGTGGAAATTTTCCCATGAAAATAAGATTTAGAAAAAATGTATACAAGATTTTAAAAATAATGTTTATAATTTTGTACTGCATTTTTAAAAATCATCAAACCTAAAATGCATACATGCTATAACACATATTTGATATTATTTACTTTATATTTTACAAGGCTTCCAAGTAGTGCAAGCTTAAGTAGTGAAATACATACTATGTATTTAAAAAAATAAATGTTAATTATAAGTATTCTTATAATTTAAATTTATTTTAGTAATCTATTATCTATTCATGTTAGATCCAAATTAGGCCTTGATCACCCTTAATTCACCATTAGTTCAACTTAGGAACCAATCTCTCCAAGTAATTCATGTTGATCACTAATTCTCCAATGCTTCAAAGAAGCATCATCTTCCAGAAAAGTTACAAGAGAAACATTGATTTCCACATATACGTGTAATCCTTCCTTATTATTTTCAATCTTTTCAAATTCAATTTAAATTTAAATTTAAATTTTACATATGAACGTTAAGTATTTTACATCATTACAGAATTTTTTATGGAACACTTTGCATGATTGGATATTTCTCCAAAAAATAAAAGCGTGTTGTACACACTTAGATTTATCTTTCCTTATACTCTAATAATTTAATTTATAGACTAAAGGAGGGCTGATATAATCACTCAAATTTGGTCATGAATACTTGATAATATGAATTTTCCCCCACATTTACCTTAGTTGACTTGAGTACTTTATTTAGACCCATTTTTTCACCTGACTTTATCCTAAATACATATACAAACATATCCATTTCTAAGTTTATATCATACACCTATATAAATGTTCTTAATCACTAAAAACCTCTCTAAGAATGTGTACAGACATCCCAAATCTTAATTTTTAAACATTATCCTTTAGGAAAATTGGACCATTATGGGTCAATAATGGTCGTTGATTTTCACTGTTATGGATCGATCCTATCCTTCATCCTACTGATAGCTAATTTCAAAATTTAGACCCTTCCTTATAGGTTGGTTTTTACTTTTAGTATAGGCAGCATGAAGTTTTCACCATTTGGATTCTTATGAAGGCACATCTATGTCATATATTCTACCACTTGGAAATCTCACAATTGAGGTGCACTTATAATATTGTATACTTAGAAAAACTTCCTAATTATTTTGAAGTCTGATTGTAATCATTTAAAGTAGTTCTTAGCTAAGTTAAAGACCTATTTTATCCAATTCAAGTGAAACATATGAGTTATTCAAGCCGTCTCTATATGCATATATGTATTAAAATGAGAAAAATCTCATAAAATACTCTAAGTGGGATATCTATGTGGGCTTGATTTCCCTCTTTTGAGTATTGGATATGTCGGTACTGATTAGTCATCATGGGATTGATTGAGGTCAAATCAACACATTAAACTCTCCCCTTTTCTTTCTAAGTCTAGTTCTAATCATTTTAAGTAGTACTTAACTAAGTTAAGATCATATTTTATTCAATTCAAATAAAGAATTATCAAGTATTCAAACCATCTCTAGAGACATACATGTAGAAAAAAGAGTACGATCATACAAAACACTCTAAGTGAGAGAACTATGTAGGCTTGATTTATCTCTTTAGAATATTGGATACATAAGTAGTGATCAATCATCATAGGGATGGTTAGGGTCAACAAAACCAATTACACCCCCCCTTTTCTCTTTGTAGGTTCTCATCTATTGTAATCCTATTAGGGTTTCAACTTTGAAAAAATCATTTTTCAGGTCATCCACGTGCATCCAAAGGTTAAATTTCTACACACATGCATCTTTGAAGTAGGCAAAAGCAATTATACGCCAATTTTATTAATTTTTAGTAGAATATAGAATAAACCAGTAGAGGATAATATTGGTAGTCAATCCTATCCCCTACTATTAAATCTTGAACCTAATTAGTGGCAAGTCCTATTTCAGTTTCACATTCACACATCTTTCAATCACATATAATCAACATATAGGTGTAAAATAGCTAAGTCTTATTGTGTTTTTCATAACAAGTCTTCTTTCATTTGTTCATGTTTCATATATTTCAATACTTTGCTTCCATTTTTATAATTGAAACTTATTTTACAACATTTTCTATCTTTTTACTTATTTTATTTTTATTAGAACTAATACACTAATTAATTATAAATTATGATAAAATATCAATAAACACTATCACACATTTTATGTTAGGTCTATTTTTAATAAATCATTGGGTTGGATACCTACTAGACCTATATGAACTATATAATGATTATTCAACACTGTCATATATATATATATATATATATATACTCTCTTAAATTATGCATAACTATATTCTGATAATACTTAACTCTGTGGAAATGACGTGCTATTATATGTTATTCTATTTAAATATAACACCTGATCACAGCATAACTATATTCTGATAATAATTGATTGCCATATGACACTATTTTGCAAATTTATGATTGCCTTTTTACTTACTGATGGCACAATACTAAAACAATTGTTAAGATTTTGCATCAAGAGAAACTTCATTTCTGAGTTTTCAATTCAAAACAAATTTTGTTAAGAAAATTGGAGAAGTGGCAAAATGTATATCTGCTCCTCTAGACATGCAAACACCGAAAAAAAAATATAGACATAATTTCAAGCCAAATATTTGTTTCAATTTTTTATTTGGTTTAGCCTACGGGTGCAGCCAAAATAAGTTCATTTGATTGTGTTCTTCTCCACATTAATATTTGCTTTATTCAAATTCGCTTTGATTGACCAAATTGCTAAAGATGGATCTTTTATATCTTTTACGTTTGCATACATGTTCAGTTATTTACAACCCAAATCTTGAATTTATCATTTTCAAGGGAGGAGTAAGAGTAAGAAATAAGTGTAACATGTAGATCCCTAGGCTAAGTCTCTGGTACATTTTGTCATTTGAACCCAAATTACATTATCATTATTTTAGAGGAATCATCGTCCACCTTTTAAGAAGCATTTTTAAATGTAAATGAAAGAAATTTTCTACTGTTAATAAAATAAGTCTTGCATATTTAATGATGATGATTTAATTTAAGATGAAACTTACAAACGATTGTCTAGGGAAAAAATCAATTTTTAATGTTAAAAAAAGAAAAAAACAAAACAAAAAAACCTCTAATGTTTTATATTAATATTTGAAGAGCAATGTTCGATAGATAATTATCATAAAATAAATTAATGATAGGTAAGATTAACTATCAATTTAAACTTTAAAGTTATAAAGTTATTTTTTTTAATATATTATTTTGATGGGAATATAAGTAGGAAATATTATTTATAAAATATTTATGAATATATAGTTGTATAATTACATAAGATCTCAACCTCTTAGGAAGTAGCCAACAAAACAACACCTTAATCCATAACCCTCTAAATTATAGTTGAAAAACTATCTATAACACTATAAGTATGATTATATCTATTTTTTGTTTTTTTTTATAATTATAATTGACAATGGAAAGACAAGAAAAATGGATATTCTATAGTGCTTACATGGTTTTAACATTTATATGTTTGATTATAGACCTAATGTAATTTATTACACATTAAACATTTAATTCTAATTATAATGAAATTTTACAAAATATTTAGACTACTATGTGATGATACAATTGTGGAATAAGTAATTTAATCTCTAGTAATATTAAGCCGAATGCAATATTGGTCATGAGTCAATATCATGAGATGATTAATTGATATTTATATAACTTAAGATAATAATACATGAGAAATGGTATATAGTATAAGTTGTATACTTCTATGTGCTCTATAAATTATAAACTTAAAAAGAAGGTAAACTATAATTTTTAAACTTTTTCCAGATGTAAGAATATCAACATTTTAAATAAAATATAAATTATTATAACTCTCAAAATAATTCATGCATACTTAAATTATAGATTCTCATCCATACTTATATTTAAATATAAAATTATATCCAAAGTGGTACACTATTATTTTGTGGCCATAATTTTATAACATAATTTAAATACTCCCTTCCCTTACATATGATTGTTATGTCATAGTTTTATATGAATCTTATGTTTTTAATCTCATGCTACTTTGAAAACTGTTTATTTTTAAAAGAGATATTAAGATTATAGTGTAAGATGTATAAATGTTATGAACAATATTATGTGTTTATTATTAATTAAATGATAGTGGTGTTAATTTATACTTACGTTAAAATTATATCATATTATAAATATATCTTAAAGTAGTGTATGTTTAATATTTTTAAATAATGAAGTTAATTTATAATTTTCATTTAAGAAGATATCATATTTTTAAAATTTAGTTGTACATAATTCTACTACTATATAATAATTAATAAAGATATTTATTGTTTTAAGTCAATAGAAATTTTATCTATTTAAATATGTTAAATGATTTTTAATTTAATTAATTTATTAAATATTTAGAAATTAATTAAATTTTTATCTATTAAAAAATGTTAGTAAAACCTTATACATTTAAAACTTTAACAAGGGAATTATAAATATATTTTTACTCATGATCAAGTTCACACTAGATCCCTATTTCTCAAAAATGATGAATCACTTAAATTATAAGTGCTGGAACTATTTTCACTAGATAGTTTTAGATGTAATGTTTACATATTATGATTATCTTATCACCTAGATTTATTGAACCTTATTTTAGTTGTGTGGCTGATTACCATGTTAGTACTTTGTGGTAACTCTTATTGTAAGTGGTATACGACACTTATGAGTTGTACTATTATTTGTATATTTTACTGGACCAAAGGAACCTCTTTTGGATTGAATACATTTTATTAAACTTGGGTTATAGAAACTCTTAGACCTTAATCTTGATAATATAAATAACTTAAGTATATTTAAATCTTGAATTGAAGTCTTTGGGACAATTATAAGTTTAATAAATAATTTAATTTTGAACTTTTTTACCATTATTTGAATTATTAACCCTCTATAGATGTCAAATTCATATAATAATGATTGAGACTTCAACCAACTTCTGTGTCATATTTTATTTTACGAGCCTCATTAAAATGAGATATTATTTGAATGTTAGACACTCTTTAAGAGGACAAAGAAGAATTTAAATTTGCTTAATTTATTGGTAATTATGTTTCTTGTGGAAAAATAAATATTACCTTTAAGTGGAAAATATAGAATGACATTTTGTAACTATGTTTTTGGATCTTTAAGATCAATTATAAATTAATTACATAAGTTAATAATTTATTAGTTATGAATATGTATGGAAAGATAACCTTTGTGGTTATACATTTATTTTTTTAATATAGATTACAATCCTTAATTTTGAATTACACTTTGGTTTGCATATATATATATATATATATATATATATATATATATATATAATTTCCTTTGAAATTAGCATTGACTTCTAAAATTATATTTGTAGGTATTTAATTGTGATATCATATTATGTATGTAAAAAGGATGGATGATATTATAAATATATGAGGTGATTGGCCAACTTAATAGTGTTTTCATAAGCATTGGAAACTTTGTATGTAAGAATTAGAATTTTTTTATATCACTAAGAATTATTCAACAACTTTAGTTATAGAGCATGTCCTATTACCAAAGTTATAACACAATTATGTCTCATCTATTGTTTCCCAAGTCGTGATCATATGTAAATGCCTTGATATTCTTTAGTAATGTTTCACCTTTACATATTTGAATGTTACGAAAAGCTACATGTCAACTTATTATATCTACATGGATTCTCTCTACTCTATTGATTCTATGCATTTAGTAACTTTATGGAAGGGTAGGACCACCCTCAATAGATAAAATATCCGTGGGAGATTCGAAAGGATCTATGGTTTCAGGAAAATCCCTCCAATGATACTCTCCCTCTTTTTTTTATCGATATGATATTTTGTCAACAATGATGATTTGAAATGATTTGGTGGATTAAATTATGAAAACAATCACATATGAATATTTTGAATAGATAAATAAACTTATTAAATATTTTATTATTATTATAAAAAGATGCATGTCACTAAGAACTATTCATCAACTTTAGTTATAGAGCATGTCTTATTACCGGAGTTATAACACATTTAGGTCTCATCTATTGTTTCCTAAGTCATGATCATATATAAATGCCTTGATACTCTTTAGTAATGTTTTACCTTTACATGTTTGAATTTTACGAAGAGTTACGTGTCAACTTGTTATATCTATATGGATTCTCTCTACTCTATTGATTCTATGCATCTAGTAACTTTATGGAAGGGTAGGACCACCCTCAGTGGATGAAATATTTGTGGGGGATTCAAAAGGATATATTATTTTTATAAAATCCCTCCAATGATACTCTCCCTTTTTTTTTAATCTATATGGTCTTTTGCAACAATGATGATTTAAAAAGATCTAGTGGATTATCTTATGAAGACAATCACATATGAATATTTTGAATAGATAACTAAACTTATTAAATATTTTATTGTTATTAGAAAAAAGATAAATACATGTATTATTAATTGGTGTTGTAAATATTTTAATTTGTTATTCAAATATAATAAAGGGAAAAATTCTAATTTGTACATAACTTTGGACTTAAACTATTATATTCAAAAGAGATGAAGCTAACTTATGTTATGAACCCATTTATTGTATATAACCACACTTGGGAAGGTTGATAGAATGTAAATATAAGTCGTGATGGTATCACTAATATCTAGCCTAACTATATGATTCATGAGGGAAGAAAATATATTTTGATTCTAGTAATAAATGTATATCTTGATTCTAATATGAGAACATGTAATTGAATTTGTAGTGGTGTGGAAAAAGATAAATGGTTGATTTAAAAACTATTTTCATGAAGGGATTATTGATTTCTAAATCATTATATGGTAATACTATAAAAATAATTACATTCATAGTATTGAATTCACATGTTTGAGTAATTGTTTACTATCATTAATGAACATAAGGGTAAGGAATCAATAAGACACCTTTTAGAAGGATAACATGAAGGAAATAAATTAGTTAATTAAAGAAACTAGAATATTTTTCTTGTACCTAAACAAAAGGTTCTTACATTATGGTATCAGAGTTTGAGTTCAATGCTCAACCTAATGTATTCATTCATGTTTTCATTATGTGTAAAAATATGGTTCTTGTAAACAAATATCCATAGTTTATAAAAAAATTGTCATATTTTGACTATGGAAAAACCTAGGATGGGATATATAAATGAACTTTGGTAGGCAATACAAGATGTTTGTACGATACACATCAATTCAACATCATTAGGTTGTGTAGACATGAGGGATAAGTGGTGGACTAGGAAACTAATTACTAAGTGATTAGGGGTAAATCCTTAGTTTCACACTAAATCATAGGTGGATTATGTAGTTTAAATATAACAAAATAACTTGTCAAATATAGTTTTATGACCATAAGAATGTATACATATTAGTGTTTTATTCCTTTTTTTTGTATACATTGGAAATGTGTCATTTTTAGTTCATGTTCATCACCATGATTTCTTGGAGCTGCGTGGAGTAGTGACATTATTGACTTATGAACATTTCCTTTTTTCATATTCTTAGACACCTTTATTGTGAAAGAGGAGGCCACTCATTGGGCATGAGATATAAACAGGGAATTTGAGAGGCTTTGTGTGGACTCTCCATAACTTATTTTTGGATTTAATGATAATCTCCTATGTTATTGAAGTTCAAAAAATTATTGATAATGTATATATGTTATAATGAGATGATGCAATAAATGAAAATATAATCATTTCTTGTAAATAAAGAGCAATAATTTTAGTCATTTAAACCATAAAGTGAGCCTTTTAGCTTAAGACTAAGTATAAAACTTGTTGTTTTTCCTTTGAAAGATAGTCAAATGGAAAGGGCACAACCAATTTTTGAAATATTATGCTCCATGTTTATTGCCTAATCAAAATTATAGTTGGATAATTTTTAGAAAGTCTTCTAGGAAATTTTCATCTTTCTAATCAATCTTAAGTGAACTAAGTCATTAAGACACTGTATTTTTCAGGAGAGGAAGGAAGTCACATCTCACTTTTCCTGTGCTAGATTTCAAAGGCACTTATTTTTGATTAGCATTATAGATCATGATTAATGATGAAAATATTAATTTGTTTCTATACAATCAAGGACGTTGCATTCTGATTTATGTATTATGAAACAATTAATCATAGTTTCCATGCTTTATGTAATTTTGTAATGTAATTAAGGGGATTAATGATCATTCATATAAATTAATTTTATGAGATTATGAGAAATAATTGATATTGTATATAATCATGTTTCTATTATTTCATAATTTTTTCAATTTTGATTTAAAAAATCTAATAACTAGCTTTTGATCATCTATTGTGACCTAGTTGCACAACCCCCTTAGTGATAGGGAGAGCATCATTGGAGAGAAGGAATAAGATGTAGATTATGGGTAGTAGAGAGAATCATGTGGAATGGGGTTTACTGATTTTAACTATTTGAAAAATATGGATGTATGTTCATTTATCTTGATATGATTAGTGACGAATTGATTTGGATTATTGGTTATATGTTTATTTTTACTTCATTTTATACATTAGATATTAGTAGAGGATGCATTGGCCCTAGGGATTTCAAGTAATCAAAAATTTGATTTGGACCATGTGTAGGTACCTATTGTCTTAAAACATGCATTAAGAATGGGTTGTTTTATATTGTTGGCAAGCATCCTCATGATCCTATATGAATTATTGAACAATTATTTAACATTGTCATTTTTATATTGTTGGCAAGCATCCTAATGAACCTATATGAATTATTGAACAATTATTTTACATTGTCATTTTTATATTTTGACCCATTTGATCGATGACTAGATATCAATAAACATAAGTTTTTGATATGGGTCAACCCCTATATATGATTTTATATCATCTCATGATAACCACTTTGAATAGTTCATATCTTAATAGCATAATCTAAGAAATATTGTTTCAAGTAAAAGGAGCCCACTAAATACATAAGTCACCAATATTTTTGTGACTTCATCTTAATCACACCCTATGATTAAATTGTTTAAATTAAAAATTATTATTTTTTAACCTATAAAATAAAAAATTATAAATAGTAAATTATAAATCAAATGATAATACTTTCTTAAAAAAAATTGAATATAAATAATTTTAATGTTCTAAACTTTAGAATTATTTTTTAAGTAATAATTGTAACATTTTAAGTGAAACTACCAATTTCTAACTTGCCACGTTTTTCCATCAATAGTAAATATCAAAGAGCATCGACATGGTTCTTGCTCCAAATTATAAAATATAATATACAAAGTTAAGTTTTATGAAATAATTATTATTTATTAATTATTTAGTATATTTTCCCAGCATGATGAATTATAATTGATCATAATAATCATAAATTTTGATTTGGACCATGTGTAGGTACCTATTGTCTTAAAACATGCATTAAGAATGGGTTGTTTTATATTGTTGGCAAGCATCCTCATGAACCTATATGAATTATTAAACAATTATTTGATATTGTCATTTTTATATTGTTGGCAAGCATCCTCATGAATCTATATGAATTATTGAACAATTATTTTACATTGTCATTTATATATATATAATCTTAATGTTCTAAACTTTAGAATTATTTTTTAAGTAATAATTGTAACATTTTAAGTGAAACTACCAATTTCTAACTTGCCACCTTTTTCCATCAATAGTAAATATCAAAGAGCATCAACATGGTTCTTGCTCCAAATTATAAAATATAATATACGAAGTTAAGTTTTCTGAAATAATTATTATTTATTAATTATTTAGTATATTTTCTCAACGTGATGAATTATAATTGATCATAGTAATCATAAATTTTGATTTGGACCATGTGTAGGTACCTATTGTCTTAAAACATGCATTAAAAATAGGTTGTTTTATAATGTTGACAAGTATCCTCATGAACCTATATGAATTATTAAACAATTATTTGACATTGTTATTTTTATATTATTGACAAGCATTCTCATAAGCCTATATGAATTATTGAACAATTATTTTACATTGTCATTTTTATATAAATAATCTTAATATTCTAAACTTTAGATTTATTTTTTAAGTAATAATTGTAACATTTTAAGTGAAACTACCAATTTCTAACTTGCCACCTTTTTCCATCAATAGTAAATATCAAAGAGCATCGACATGGTTCTTGCTCCAAATTATAAAATATAATATATAAAGTTAAGTTTTTTGAAATAATAATTATTTATTAATCATTTCCACCAGCATGTATATTTTCCCAGCGTGATGAATTATAATTGATCATAGTAATATATGTATATTAAATCCTTTAACCAACCCTCTACATAATATTTTGAAATTAATATTTAACGGTGGATGGCGTGGCATTGAAATAGTATGCTTGAAGCATTGGAAATATGGATTTTTATTTAATCTACTTCTATCCATAATGAAATTGTCACCAGTTTTGTCCTCAGAGTTTCTTCCTTTCTCAACCATTAACTATCCAAACTTTCAAAAGGCAACATTGATTGGATAAACATTATTAATTTCTCCACATGGATTAGCTATGACATATTAAAAAACTGTTGGCTTGAATATTTTCAGTTTTCTCTGAGAAAACTCCACATAGAATGTAACATTTTATAAATATAAATAATTTTTACAAATATATTCAACTGTTTATGCAAAAAACATCATTCGATAGAGTCATGAAGGAAAGATATAGTTGGATTTTTTTTTTTTTTAAGATGGCAACATCCCTAGTTAGGGGGAAAGTGATGGCACAATACTTCACAATTTGTTATTATATTTTGTATTGAGAACAATTTAATTTCAGCAAGAAGATGTAGACATGCAGAAGTTGGCCAAGAAGTTTGAAAAGTGGCAGTGTGTTTGCCTACTCTAGACATACAAACACCTAACAATTTGAGACCAAATATTTGTTTCTATTTTTAATTTGGTTTTGGCTCAAGGGTGTAGCCAAAACAAGTTCATTTGATTTTGTCTTCTCCATGCTAATATTTTGAAATATCACAGATGCGCTTTATTCAATTTCTCTTTAATATATATATATATATATATATATATATATATATATATATAACCAATTAATACTAAAGATGCTGTCATTGTGTCCATGCTCATTTTGTCTGCTAATATTGAGTTTATAGTATTTTTTTGGTCATTTGAACCCAAATAACATTACCATTCCTTCGTGGGAACCAAAATCAACTTTGAAGAATTATTTTCTTAAGAAGTGTCCATTGGTCACATTAACGTCCTCCTTGAGGGCTTCGGTCTTTGGCATATTTTAGTATATTAAACCTTGCAGACTTCATGATGATAATTAAATCAAGGATAAAACCTACCAAGTATATATATTCTTTGAAGTTTGGTACTTTTGGTATATCATTTAAATAATTTGGATCATTAGAAGAATTTGTTTCATTAATTTTTGGTATAATAATTTGATCTTGAACAATTTTTAGTAAAGGTCATTTTTTTAGTATAGAATTTGTTTCTAATGAATATATGAGGGAATCTCTATTTTTGCTAAGGGGTGTATTGTTTGGGAATGTAGAAATTATGGGGGTGTGAATTAATTTTATTGAAGGTATGTCCCTTTTATAAGTTATTTGTAAATCATTCATAATTTATTGATGTATTTATTTATATTTTTAGCGATCAAATGAAGGAGCCTCTTGGTCATAGGTACCCACTTGAGTGGTAAAATGTGTAAGAATGTCATGCTTGGATGACTTAATTTGCTGGTTCCTCATAGAATTTTTTAAAAATCCTAAGCCTTTTTGACATGTATTATTTTTAGGAACAATAGGTTGAGCTATGCCTTGCTCATGTTTTCCCAATGCTTGGCCTTTATATCCAGATTTTTACAAGTATTGAAGACCAAAATTGTATTATGGTGGTGTAAGAAGAATGGGTAAATATGGCTCAAATCATCTCTTGAAATGGTGGGATCATGGAACTAATTAAATGAATAACAACTAAATCCATAAGTCTTGGAGGTTAGATGCTTTAACACTTGGAAGGATACAAGAGCAATTAATTTTTACCTCTTTTTTGATAGAAAGTTAGAAAGTTTCATAATCATAGTCATTGAAGAAATCAATATCATTCATGATGAGAGATATAAAGTAAATAAATATTATGACAAAGCAGGTAATAAGCATCATATAGGGTATGCTTAAGCATAAGTGATGTTCAAATATTGGGTTCACCAAAATTTTAACCTTAAAATGGATGTGGATCCTATTTTGGGTAGATTGGGTTAATAATATAAAAATGATAATGCAAAAGGGTGATAATTAGATCTATAAAAGGCCATTTGGGTGATAAACTCATATATAAATATATACTAAATTTTTTATGTTGAGAATGAGCTAAATATAGAAAGTACAATTAAGTTATGCATGGAAATGACAAAGAAGTAATATACTTAGCTGGTTCTAATTCTAACATAAGATTGATCTAGAATAGAAAGAAAGTAGGGTAGAATGTGATTCTAGAATAGTCATCAAATTTTAGATCTGACACTTGATAAGCTATGAACACTAACATTAGCCTAGGACAGTTGCATTGATGCTACTGTCTAGGTTCAACATAAGTATCTTGTACAAATTACCTGTTGGAAAAGGATGTGACCACCTAGATGATTCTAAGTTTGACTTTACCTTCACTCTGGTGTATTTAGATTTAGGTCATGGATAATTGGTCCTCGTGAATTTGAAAAAACCTAGTTTTTCATCTTCATGGTGACTTTGGAGAAAAATGGGTTAGTGGGCATATGATGTCAAATTGACCCCAAACACACCTCTGTCAATGAGCACTGCCTACATAGACAATACTCTGAAGAGGGCCTAAGACTAATATAGTTATCCCCTATGTGTTGACTTGTGTATGAATCTACAATATGTGAAAAGTAAGTACAACAATGACTTAGCTTGTAATTTAGCAAATTGGGCTCTTGGGTCGATCCTTTAATAGTTTAGACTTGTAGATGTGTTATTCCTATGATTAGTATGGAAATTGAGAAGCTTTATTCAATTGAATGCTTGATATAGTGATTTTGATAAGTTTCTTTGGTCTCTCTTGGTATTTTTTAGGTGATTCTAGGTGAAGAATGAATGAGGGTTGATATTGTATTTATATCAATCCCTTTGGAGAAGTAACTCATATTAAAGAACTTAGATTGACCATCATGATACATTTCATTTAAAAAATTGATGACTTTAAGGCATTAGACACTTACATCAGGTTAGGAAAGTAAAGTTGATGCTAATGTCTATCCTAAATGTTAGTGTCTAGGGAGTAGGAAAATAGGTATAAGATCAAAACTTGTAGAGGTGCAAGATAAATATATTTTAAGTATTTTGGACAAGATAGAAGGCCTGAGTCATCAACGTAAGACTAGTTAAACTAAGAGATAGGCTCAAGGGCATAAGATAAAGCAGATGTGAGACTTGTGGAAGTGATAAAGATTCTAGAACTGAGAAGAACAACCAAGGTTTAAGTTTTTATAGTGTACAAGATTGAGGTGCTATATAATCCATAAATATCATCTACACCTTTTAAGTCCTAGTGAACAAATATCTAAGTAAATAACACAAGTAAATATTTCATTATAGAAAAAATAATAATTAAATGACACAAATAAATAAGAAGGTATGGTAATGACTGTAGGTCAATACATTTAATTATCGATCTGGGGATATATGCTTTGCAAGGAGTTTGTGTTATATATGTAGAACTAAAATGCTTTGAATGACTAAGAGAGAGTTAATCTAGTTATTGTATAGAAAACAACATAATTAAATGCATACTCATTTAGATTGAAAGGAAACACACTTTATATAAATAAACACATGTTTTTAAGGAAAAACCCTTTCTTTGAAAAACACTCTTAAAAAAAGTAAACACTCTACCTTTAAAAGTAAATGATAGGAAAGTAAAGGGTAATCTAGGTTGCAAGCTTCCCACACAAAACACTGAATGAAAGTTACACATAGAATTGAAAAAAATTAATCTCACTTTTGATAATGAAATAGAAATAAAATATGCAAATTTGTAGTAATGAAATGGAATGAAAGTACACACATTTAAAACAAATAAATTAAAAAAAGTACACACAAAATAAATAGACTAACTAACATATGTGAACTGTTACTATTGAATCTTTATGAGTGGGTCATGCCTTGGTTGGAATGTAGCTAAAATCCATTCCTTAATAAGACATGATTATCTTAACAAGCCACTATTGATATTCAAACATAGCAATAAATGAATTAATACAGGGATATACATTTTTTTTTGATTATAACTTACTCAAATATTACAATTTTGTCGCTCTCTAATTTTCATCGCTTGCTCATTCTTATTAACTACAATGTGTAATTATATCTCTCTTTGTATAGAGGAGGTAGGGTACCATTAGTTGATATGAAATCTTATAATTTACATCAATAAAACTATACTAAGATATAATAATAGGAAAAACAAATAAGACTAATGGTGGTGATGAATAAAACACCCTTATGTAAAATAGAGACAAAAATGTAGTACAATAATAATGAGGAAATTATATGTGAATATGTAATGGCCTATAACTTGGAAAACTATCCTAGATACATGAAAATCTATTTGGGGTGGTTTACAGTGGAAGTTCTAGCTTAATTTCTAATATCTTAGTAAAGAGTCACCTACATGCATTGGGTAAGTGCAAGAAGTTGGGGACCAAAAAGTGGACATTTTCCCATGAAAATAAGATTTAGAAAAAATGTATAAAATATTTTAAAAAGAATGTATATAATTTTTTACTTCATTTTTAGAAATCATTGAACCTAAAATGTGTACATGCCAAAACGTGTACACACTATACCGTATATGTGCTATTATTTACTTTATATTTTACAAGGCTTCCAAGTAGTGCAAGCTTAAGCAGTGAAATACATACTATGTATTTAAAAAAATAATTGTTAATTATAAGTATTATTATAATTTAAATTTATTTTATTAATATATTATCTATTCATGTTAGATCCATGTTGGGCTTTGATCACCCTTAATTCATCATTAGTTCAACTTAGGAATCAATCTCTCCAAGTAATTCATGGGGATCACTAATTCTCTAATGCTTCAAAGAAGCATCCTCTTTCATAAAAGTTACAAGAGAAATATTGATTTCACACATATAGGTGTACTCCTTTATTATTCTTTTTAATCTTTTTAAATTCAAGTTAAATTTAAATTTTCAATTTTACATATGAACGTTAATTGCTTTTACATCATTACAGGATTTTCTATGGAACACCTCACATGATTGGATATTTCTCCAAAAAATAAAATTGTGTTGTACACACTTAGATATATCTTTCCTTATACTCTAATAATTTAATTTATATAGTAAAGGAGGGGCAATGTAGTCACTCAAATTTGGTCATGAATACTAGATAATGTGAATTTTTCTCCACATTTACCTTAATTGACTTGAGCACTTTATTTAGACATATTTTTTCACCTCACTCTATCCTAAATACATATACAAACATATCCATTTATAATTTTATATAATACACCTACATAAATGTTCTTAATCACTAAAAACCTCTCTAAGAATGTGTACAAACATCCCAAATCTTAATTTTTAAATGTTACCATTTAGGAAAAATATACCATTATGGTTCAATAGTTGCCATTGATTTTCACCATTATGGATTGATCCTATCCTTCATCCCACTGATAGCTAATTTTAAAATTTAGACCCTCCCTTACAGGTTGGTTTTTATTTTTAGTATAAGAAGCGTGAAGTTTTCACCATTTGGATTCTTATAAAGGCACATCTATGTGATATATTATACCACTTGGGAATTTCACAATTGAGTTAAACTTATAATATTGTATACTTAGAAAAGCTTCCTAATCATTTCAAAGTTTAATTCTAATAATTTGAAGTGGTTTTTATCCAAGTTAATAGCCTATTTTATCCAATTCAAGTGAAACATATGAGGTATTCAAGCCATCTCTATTTTCATACATGTATCAAAATGAGAAAAAATATCATAAAACACTCTAAGTGGGATATATACATAGGCTTGATTTCCCTCTTTTGAGTATTGGATATGTAGGTACTGATTAGTCATCATGGTATTGATTGGGGTCAACTCAACACAATAAAATCTCTTCATTTCTTTCAAAGTCTAGTTCTAATCATTTAAAGTATTATTTAGCCATGTTAAGAGCCTATTTTATCCAATTCAAGTGAATAATTATCAAGTATTCAAACCATATCTAGAGGCATACATGTAGGAAAATGAGTACGATCACACAAAACACTCTTAAGTGAGAGAACTATGTAGGCTTGATTTCCCTCTTTAGAAAATTGGATACATAGGTAGTGATCCAATTACACTCCCCCTTTTATCTTTGTAGGTTCTAATCTATTGTAATCCTATTAGGGTTTCAACTTTAAAAAAATCATTTTTCAGGTCATTCATGTGCATCCAAAGGTTAAATTTACACACACATGCATCTTGTAAGTAGGTAAAAGAAATTATACCCTAATTTTATTGATATTTAGTAGAATATAGAATAAATCAGTAGAGGATAATACTGGTAGTCAATCCTACCCCCTACTAGTAAATCTTAAACCTAATCAGTGGCAAGTCCTATTTTAGTTTCACATTCATAGTTAGATCTATTTATCATTTTAAGCATCTTTCAATCACATATAGTCAACATATATGTGTAAAATAGCTAAGTCTTATTGTGTTTTTCATAACAAGTATTCTTTTATTTGTTCATGATTCATATATTTCAATACTTTGCTTCCATTTTTATAGATATAATTTATTTTACAACATTTTATATCTTTCTATTCATTTTATTTTTATTAGAACTAATACATCAATTAATTCTAAATTATGATAAAATATCGATAAACGCTATCACACATTTTTATGTTAGGTCTAATTTTAATAAGTCATTGGGTTGGATACCTAATAGACCTATATGAATTATAGAATGATTATTCAACATTGTCATATATATATATATATATATATATATGTCAACACCTCTATGATTTTACATCATCTCATGATAACCAATTTGAATAGTTCATACCCCAATAAAATAATTTAAGAAGAATTGTTTCAAACAAAAGGAGATCACTAGGTACATAAGTCACCAATCCATTTCACAACTTCATCTTACTCACACCTTGTGGTTAAGTTGTTTTAATTATGCAATTTTTAGTTGTGACCAATAAAATAAAAAAATTATAAATACTAAATTATAATTCAAATGATAACAAACTTCGAAGGAAATTAAATGTAAATAATCTTAGTAGTATAGAGTATGGAGTTATTTCTTGAGTAACATTTGTGTCATGTTAAGTGAGGTTACCAATTGGTTATTTGTTAGTGCTCTAAATGCCATTTAAAAAACCATCTTTTTTTAGTTGGTAAATATTAGATGTGGTCGACATAGTTTTTTCTCTCGTATAAAACATATAACACAAGAGTTAAATTTTCTAAAATTATTATTATTTAGTAGTAAATTCCATTAACATGTATGCAATTAACATATCACTAACACTTATATGACTATAATAAAAATTTTGTGAGCAAGCCCATGGAATATTTTTCTAATGTGGTGAATTATAATTGATGCTATTAGTAGATGTGTATCACCTCCTTTAACAAACCACATAATATTTTGAGATTAATATTTGACAATAGATGGCATGGCATTAACATAGTATGCTTGAAGCATTAGAAATATAGATTTTTTTTAACTTCTATCTTAATGAAATTGTCACCAACTTTATCCTCAAAGTGTGTCTTCCTTTCTTAACCATTAACTAGCATAAATTTTAAATTGCAATGGTGATTAGACAAACATCATTAAATTATTCACATGGGATGAATTTAACAAATCAACAATATTGTTGGATTGCATGTTTTAAGTTTCTCTGATAAGAGCATTAAATTCTTGTAGTCATATATCTTCCTCTTCTCTAGGAACTGGTGGATGAATCTCATTAAATTTTCTCATGTCCATAGAACATATAGCCATATTATCATGAAATTTCATTGGAGTGGAGGTATAGTCATAATGGACATCATCCATAGTGTACACATTTTCACCAGGATTGTATTCTTTGACACAAAAATTATTGTTGAATGTTGATCTATTTTATGCCATTCTCAACCACTCTCACTTCCAGTAAAACTTCAGAAAAATAGTATAAAAAGATGATCTTCTTTGGTTTTTAAAATCATAGCTATGGAATTTAATCTGAATGCAAATGACTCCTAGAATGCTATGCCATAATCACATTATATTTATATGCATTTGCTTTTTATAAAGGCCACGATGCTTTTTGACTACAATTAATATTTTCTTTAAATTGCACTTTGTTATTTTTAGATATCAATATATTTAGAAACCTCTTTATTAAATCTTTATTGGAAAACAAGATTTAGAGTATTCTTAAAGCAACACAACATAACATACAGTTCAAATAATTTTGTAAAATCATGCTTATATTCAAACTAACAATTATAAGAATGAAGTATTATGCAAACATTACAAGAAACTTCCTATTAATTGTTTGAGAAAGGAGATTAAATATGGATTAAAAAAAAAATTAATTTTGATATTTTAATCACATATTATATAATATAGTTAATTAAAAATATCTTATATATTTTATTAATTTTTATAATCATATGTATAAAGTATATATAATATTCAAAGGTTATTCTTTATATCAATTAATTTTAGAAAAATTGTAATCCTATTTAAACCATGGCATATCCAGGCACTAGACATGAAAAATATTATTATACTTTAATTTATGTGATAAATATAATAAAAAATAGGAAAATAAATATAGAGTAAAATATATATAATTCTTAAAAAAATTATAGGAATTTTTTTTCTCTAAGTCACATGTCTTTATAAAAAATTGTTTCTTGGGAAGCTTGAAAAAATTAAAATAAAATTAATAATAATGTTAAAAATATGTTAATATTAAATATTAAACTTTAATAATATTATATAAGACTTGTTTTGTTTTGTGTAGCGAGGTTATCAATTATGTCAAAAATATTTATTAAGTAAGAGAGGCTATAACAATTGACCAAGATTAAATTCCTTGTAAAGTGTGCTATAAATTTATTTTTCCCATATTTTTCATTTTTTGATTAATTTTTTATTTTAAAATATGAACCATTAATTTAATTTAATGATATATTAGATAAATCTTTACATCCTTACATATATATTGAATTATATGAAAAAAGAGTAATGGCGGGTAATGTAGAAAAATAAATATCTATGTAAAAGACTTATCATAATGGCATAAGTTAGCCATGTCATTGTTTTGATTTATTGCCCAATCATATTTGTTATTTACTACCTAGTCACCAAGGAGAGAGTGCATGCCACCCCCTTCCTCAAGCCATTTGAGGTAGTGGTACCAATATGTGGCATATACCAAATATAGAGAAATATGATGATATTTATTCTCTAACATCTAATGTAAACCATTGATCAGGTAAAAAAGGAAAGGCTCATTTCTTTATAACAAGGACAAGCTAAAACAATTCTCTGAATCTCAAGAAATGGTGAAGAATGGCCATGGAAAAAAGACTTGTATGCATAAAACTATGATTTATGCACACTTTGAATGCAATAACAAAATTTGTATCGTAGATTATGATTTCATAATATTGACATGTTATTCATTCCATCATTTTATTGAGGGAATAATACAATACGATATGAGCATATATAAGTGTAATTTTATTAAATGCAATGATTATCATGCATGTTATTAATAGACATTGACAATTTTCTATGGTTGAACAACTAATCTATGTCAACCACCTTTAATAAAAACTACAAACCATTGTATCTAATACAAAACAAAAATAATTCAATTTAACATTAATTTAAAATATTTAAGGATCTTAAAATGGAATAGGAAATGAAATTTTGATTTATTTTGTATTAATAAATAAATAAATCAAAGGTAAATAATAATAATATGATATGGTATTGGGTAGAGATGGAGCAGTGGGGAGATTGTGAAGGTAGGGTATGGTATGAGGTACACGAGGGGGAGTTTTCCTAAGAAAAGGTTTTTGAGGGCCAGCTCATTGATGAGAAATTCGAGGAGTGATAATGAGAGTTAGAGGATTCTATGGAAGATATTTGGAAGAGATTAGGGTTTTACATAGAGCTGAAGTGGAGCTTAAATAATGACCTAGTTTGTTTGCATATCTTAGATGGAATGTGGCACTTGAAATGCTCAAAAGCAATAATCTTTAGTCTAAGGTGGTTCATTGGCATAGGGTGTGGATGACTAGAGAATTAAAGGTAAGAGTTTCTTCCTCCCATCTAGGGGATGCATTTTGAAACCATAATTTTTCCTTCTCCTCCTAAGCTAATTCTCTCTAACAGTTCAAAATTTCCCAAGTCTTTCCCAGAGGAGATTTAGGTTGAGATCGAGTATGAGGATTGGGAGGAGTATGGTGGTTAGGATACACCTGATAGTTTATGTTGCTTAGAATGATTGGTGGTGAAGGTATTCCATTATCCTAGATCATTCCTTATCCCTATTGATTCACTAGTTTTGAAGGTCATTGATGGTGTCATGGGTATATTTTCCTAGTAGAGGAATTCAGTGGTAGTTTTGGATTATTCATCTAGATTATTTGGATCATGGATTACATTTCTTGTTGATTATTTTGTTTCTTCTACCATTAATATTTTTTGATTAGTCCTATTTTATTAGTAGAGTTATATTAGTGGTTTTGTCCTACCTTCATGGGGAGTGGGTATATCTACAAGAACTTTATAGTGGGTGGGTGGGCCAACTTCTTATTTGGCTTTGATAACCAGGGCTTCTAAGTATTTGTTTCTAGTTTTTACAAACAAGTAATTTCCTTTGGTCCATTGGTTGTGCGGGGTCAAATGGAAATTTCCATCCTTTTCTTTTTCTCCTTTTTAGGGTTTGAAATAACATATAATGTGATAGGGCTAATGGTATCCAACTAAAATAATTTGAATTGAGAAAAATAAGGTTCTGACAAGAATAATTATTTTTTAATTTTTTTTGGCTTATGTGAAAATTAAAATATACATTGAAATAAGTGAATGAATCAATACATACATAACCCAATAAAATTGAAAGAAAATTTTAACTTTGAAAATTTAATAAAAAGTGAATTGTTACTCTTATCACATGACTAGGGTTTGAATTGTACACACAAGGGAATTATATATTCTTTACAAATAAATTTTTTCATTGTGATCCTCATTTTCATTTTAAATCATGTGAAAATCCTTTTAATTCATTTAAACCATAATTAACTTGAAAAACCTTAAAAAATATAGTCAATTTTAAAACTTGACTCAATTCAGATCCTTATCATTAAAATAATTGGATCACACAAGGAAACTGCATGTTCTTTACAAATAAAATTTATCATTGTGATCCTCTTTTCTATCGTGCATCATGTGGAAATTATTTTGATTCCTTTAAAACCTAATTAACTTACAAACCCTTAAAAAATATAGTCAATTTTATAAAGTTCAAACCTTTATCAATAAAATATTTGGATATCTTATGCACTTAGCAAACAATTATGTGATCCAAGTCCAAATCCCTAGATGAATTTTTACTAAACTTCTAATAAAAATATTTATAAACACTTTAATTTGGTCATATAATTTTACTTATCACTATCATCTATATTAAATTTAGTGTACACAACATTTACATGCTCTTCTAGTTCATTCATTCATGATTTTAATTTTCATTTGAGTGTGAAAATGAAAATAAGGATTTAGATAATTTTGAATAATGGAAGAAGCAAGAAACAAATGGGTTATTTGGATATAAATTTCATAAAGTATATGCAACAAGTTAATTGCCTTGTGCATTTACAAATCTGATCTACTTTTGGGATAACCTAAAATACTTGATAGCTAATGATATTTTCAATAACAAAAGATGTCCGGTAAAGTATTATGACTTTATACTAACCTTGAAACACATCAGTGAAGCAATCAAAAAATTAGGGATGATCAATAATTAACTGAATAAGCTAATTAATAATTTTATTTTCCAAATATTTATGTAGACAAATCAATGCCAATTAAAAAAGTATAAAGAGTAAAGAGACCATCAAATATGAATGATATTAAAATTTCATCTCTAATCAAAAACTTAAAATCTTTGGAAAATATCCTTAATTATAGTGCACTAACTAATTACATTGAAGGAATTATGTGGAGGCTGCCTTGCCTTTACCACTTTATGATTTTTAAAAAATGTGGGATCTATGTCGTTAATTGGATTAAAAACTATTTAAATATTTATAACCTAATTTTTTTTCAAAATTGACAACTTCCTTTCATAATTGCATTAAAAAAATTAAAATTTTCATGATTTTCAATAGAATTAACTATCAATGTTTATTCATAAAATAAAACAAAATATCCATATGAGTCCAACATATCCATTTCATCATCAAAATAGATTTCCATGTGCATCAAATATGAATGATATCACAATTTCAACTTAATCCAATGATGTCAAAATAGTTCTTTTTTCTAATGATTTGTCTATTCAAACCAGTGCCATTCAAAGAAATATAAAAAGTAGAGACCCATCAAATATGAATGATATCACAATTTCATATTAATCCAAAACTTATATTATCTATAAAATATCTTTAATATCTAATCACATTGGAGGAATTACATGAAGGCTGCCATGTCCTTTGCCACTTCATGTTATAATACATATTAATGACCATTCAATGCATTATGATGGAAGAAGTGTACAATAGAATGCTTTGGCAGGCCAGAGAGAAGAATCACTAATGGTGGGGTAATCTTTAATGAAATGCCCTCTAAATCTAAATCTTATACAAATATACAATGGTGGTGGCATCCTCTAGTTTATGTGCCTATCCCAATATTGATATAAATTATAATTATTTTATTTGTTACAATACATATATCATATAAATGAATACTTTAGTGAAATTTATTGTGTTATAACTGTTGATTGGTAGCTTGAAATTGAGAACTGTCTTTTAAAAAAGTTCACATTTTTTAATTTCCCATGCATTGGTCCTATTTGATTTTTAAAACATACATTGTATATCAAATATATTTAATAAATAACCACATTAGATAAATTACATGGAGGTTTCCATGTCCTTTTCCACTTCACATTACAATATATATTAATGACCATTCAATACATTACACTGGCAGAAGTGTGCAAAGAATGCTTTGGTAGGACTGAAGGAAGAATCACCAATGGTGGGGTAATCTTGAATGAAATGCCCTCTGACTTTGCATCTTTTACAAACATACATTGGTGGTAGTATGTTCCAGTTCATGTTCTTATCCCAATCTTGATTAGTTTTTTTCAAGAATTCTTATAGCTTTATGTCTTCCTCTTCTCTAGGAACTGGCAAATGAATCTAATTAACCTTGACCATGTCCATAAATTAGATAGCCTTATTATCATTAAATTTAATTATAATAGAGGTATAATTATAATCATAATTGTAATCTTAATTGTAATCACAATCACAATCACAATCACAATCGCAATCGTAATCGTAATCATAATCGTAATCGTAATCGTAATCGTAATCGTAATCGTAATCGTAATCGTAATCGTAATCGTAATCGTAATAGTAATCTTAATCATAATCATAATCATAATCATAATCGTAATCGTAATCACAATTGTAATCATAATCATAATCATAATCATAATTGTAATCATAATCTTAATCGTAATCGTAATTGTAATCTTAATCGTAATCGTAATCATAATCGTAATCATAATCGTAATCTTAATCGTAATCGTAATTGTAATCGTAATCAGTGTAGATATTTTCCCTAGAATTGTATTATTTGACACTAAAATTATTGCTAAATGTTGATATATTTTCTTCTATTTTAATAATTGAATCTGAGTGAGGGATAGACAAGAACAATATTCTTTGGTTTCCAAACTCACAACTTCCAAAATTAATTTAATTAGACTGTAAATGAATCTTACAATGCTATGTCATAAACACATTACATTTATACGCATTTGCTTTTTATAAAGGCCACATTTTTTTTAGTACAATTAGTTTTTTCTTTATATTGCACATTATTATTTTATATATTGATATATTTATAAACCTTTTTATTAAATATTTACTCAAAAACAAGATTTAAAGTATTCTCTAAGTGACACAACTATATCTTGTAGTTACTTAAAATAATTTTATAAATACATGTTCTTATCAAATCATGCTTATATTTTATTATTACCTAAACTAACAATTGTAATAAGTGTAATTAAAACTTTGGAATAAACATGATGGTAATTATTTGAGAGAGAAAGGAGATTAAATATAGAAAAAACATAAAAATCTAGTTGATATTTTAATCACATAAATCATACAATGATAGAAGATACTGAGATGCATGAATATCCATGCTTAAAATATGTTCATTATCTAAGGAGCTCCCCTATAATAGGGCATAATTTTATTAAAAATAATTTGACACTTTGGAAACATATTCACTTGCTTGAGAAATGATAGATTGTTCAAGGTCTTCCCATGTAAGAACATTGAGTTGTAGATTGAGGGAATTAAATTTTAGATTTTTGGCTAACTTGAATTGGCCCATTTCATCATGAATAGTTTGTTTCAAAATAGCCATCATAACCTTATCTACATCCTCTAATGAATACCCATAAGGGATTGGGAGCACTTTGCATGTGTTTCTAAGAGGAAAAAAGAGCTCGAATGACTACTAGGGGTTTCATCTGTTAGCACCCTATCTTCAGTGGGAGTACTTGGAAGCATACTCTTTTCATTATTTAAAAATAAGGACAATACATCTGATGCATAATGAACAAGCATGCCACAATTATGCATCTCCTATTTTGTGTGAAACCAATGAAAAAACTTGGAACTTTTAGGGGTTTTTTGTTGTTTCCATCAATCACATATATATGCTCATCTGGAAAGGAAAAATTTACTTTATCAAAATCAAAAGTTGTCTTTACAAACATGCCAATTATTGACTCGAGTCTTTCCTTACTAGTATTGCTTCCTGACTTAAACTCTTTTGATTTCTTGATATATATAATATCCAATCCTATATTATAACCATCATGATAAATTTCAAATATGGTATGATGGTTCGAATATAGGACTAGATATCAATCCTATATTTCTTGATATCTAGAATATACTAGTAACAATAAATTAAATAATACCTAATTTTATCTACCTAACTTTTTCTCTACCTAGTTTTACTTTTAAGTTCTAACTTTTTCTCTACTTAATTTATATGATGAGTTTATAAAAAATTAGGGAAGTAATGAAGTTTTTATAGTGTATGATTTTATATACTTAGGTTGATTATTTATATAATTATAGGATGCTCAATTGATTCCATTAAGTAATTATCTCCTAAATCATCACCAAGCTATACAACTACCTCCTTGGACAAACATAGGATGTTTTGAG